>CAUJGJ010000397.1:10746800-10779300 GCA_963170055.1 Halisarca cf. caerulea
ATGCTTTACAGGTCGGGCACAGGAGACTAAGCGGTGCGAGCTCTGCCTTAGCATATCCCACCCAGTGGATTGGTGCCCACTACAGACAGAAGCGGACCCAGAACTGCCCTCACGGGTAAAAGCGGTGGAGTCAGCAGTGATCACTCCAGCCACACGCTCACAGACATCTGGCTGGCGTCAGCGAGGGACAGGGGAAGTCTGCCGCCTGTACAACGCCAATAGCTGCCGATACCCCAAGTGCAGGTACAGGCACAACTGCAGCGTCTGTGGGGAAAACCACCCAGCAACATCGTGCCCCAAGGCTCCACTGCCTCAAGGAACACCACGGGGGGATCGGGCCTCCACGGGGTCAAGGCAGGCACGTAGGGAAGCTATTGACCCCTACTAGTCAAGCAGCTCCTAGACAGTTAGGCACGGTGTGCCCACGCCGTAACTGTAAGGCCATGTAAGGATAGGTAGGGCTAGTCTACTGTGATTAATTTTATTATGAATGAGTTCATTTCAACTGAATACGCTTGGGTGCGAGCAAACGACTGCATGACACGTGCGGTGTAGTAAAACATAGAGCTCACAAGTTTCAGGGAGGGGACACAATACACGATATAAGTTACTGCATACATGCTCCCCCGCTGTAGGTCGGTACCAGTACATGGAGGACCTGCAGCACCTGGACAGCTGCAGGCACCCCGGCCCACCTGTGCCCAGGGCTCTCAGTCAAGTCACCACTCCATTGGATTGGACGGTCTGGGACATGTGCCTGGCCTCGTACCCGGACCAACAGTTTCGCAGATATGTCGTGGATGGACTTCGGTGTGGCTTTCGCGTTGGATTTGACCACAGGTGCCCACTCAAAAGTTCCGTTCACAATATGCCCTCAGTAGCGTCCCAACCACAGATAGTGCGAGACTATTTAGCGGAGGAATGTGCCAAGGGGCGCATCCTGGGACCCCTCCCAACAGACCTGAGTCAAGGAATGCAGATCAACAGATTTGGTCTCATCCCAAAGAAGACACCAGGCACGTGGCGGCTAATTGTGGACCTGTCTTCCCCAGAAGGGTTCAGTGTCAATGACGGCATTGAGGTACCGCGCTGCTCTCTCAGGTACATGTCAGTGGAGGATGCGCTAGCAATGGTGAAGCAGCTCGGTCAGGGAACCTTGTTGGCCAAGGTGGACCTACAGAAGGCTTACCGCATAATCCCAGTCCACCCTACAGATCGCCATCTGCTCGGAATGCGGTGGGAAGGCAACATTTTCGTCGACGCAGCCCTGCCATTTGGGCTCCGCTCTGCCCCAAAGATTTTCACGGCTGTGGCAGATGCAGTGGAATGGATAGCTCGCCAGGAAGGGGTGCCCGTCATTGGGCACTACCTGGATGACTTCCTTATTATGGGGAGGCCAAACTCACAGGAGTGTGGCCAGTCCCTTCACCAACTTTGAAAAGTGTTCCACAGACTGGGACTCCCAATAGCCCCAGAGAAAACGGAAGGGCCGGCCACGGTACTATCATTCCTAGGCATAGAGATAGACACCATAGCAATGGAGATACGACTGCCAGCTGGAAAGTTGCAGGCTCTGCAGGCTACTCTCAATTCATGGGTAATGAAGCGGGCATGCACCCGGCGTGAACTGGAGTCACTGTTGGGATCTCTCGGCCATGCATGCTGCGTGGTGAGGGAGGGCAAGACCTTCATGCGCCGGCTCTTTGAGCTGCCCTCAGTGACACGCCAGGCACACCACTACCTAAGGCTCAACATGGCAGCTCGATCAGACCTCTGCTGGTGGCAAGCATTCCTGGCTCCGTTGAACCAGGCATCTTTCATGAGGCCACTGCGTGGCTCGGCAACCCAGTACGCATTTGCAACGGATGCATCAGGCTCTGTAGGATGCGGTGCAATCTGGCAGGGCAGTTGGTTCCAGCTTAAATGGGTCTGTGTATCAAAGGGGCTCATGGGGGAGCTTGGGAAAGACAGTATCACATTTAAGGAGCTCATTCCCATCGTCATGGCAACAGGGGTCTGGGGCCCACAATGGAAGGGTAGCCTAGTGATGGTATATTGCGACAACGAAGGGGCTGCAGCGGTAGTGAACTCTGGCTACAGCAAAGTCCCCAGAATCATGCACCTCCTAAGGTGCCTGTTCTTCGTGAAGGCCCGCTTCAACATTGAGCTGTCGGCAGTGTACCTACCGGGCAGGCAAAACCTGGCAGCAGATGCTATCTCACGTGACCACTTGCCTTTTATTTTTTCCCAGGTACCAGCAACACGATGGGGACAAGTCAGCATATCACCAACCCTGCTCGAGCTCCTCTTGGACCCGGCCATGGACTGGACATCTCAAAACTGGAGGGAGTTGTTCGGGACTTGTTTTCCTCCGGGCTGGCCTCCTCAACGCTCCGTGCCTACCAGTCAGGCTCCAAGAGATATGTAGAGTGCTGTCAGCGGCTGTCTCTTTCCCCATTTCCAGCATCAGAACGCTCCCTGTGTTTGTTTGTCGCACATCTGTATGCCGACAAAGTCTCCGGGCAGACCGTCAAATTATATTTGGCGGCAGTCCGCCATGCCCAGATTGCCCTCGGCCTGGGCGACCCACGAGTGACATCCATGCTCCAACTTGAATATGTCACAAAGGGCTACAAGAGGGCAGTGCCTAACCACTCCCGCACGCGGCTGCCAATCACCCCTCCCATCCTCAGCAAGTTGAGGGAGGAGTGGGAAAAACTCCCCGTTAGGGCAGATGGAGTCATGCTGTGGGCAGCTGCGTGCACATGTTTCTATGGTTTTCTGCGTGCAGGGGAGATTGTGATTCCGACAGACACAGGCTTCGACCCTGAAGTGCACCTAACACAAGGGGATGTGCGCGTCAACGATGTCAGGGACCCACAATACTTGGAGGTACGTCTTAAGGCCTCCAAAATGGATCCTTTTCGCCTTGGGGTCTCCGTGTTCATCGGCAAGACTTCATCATGCAATTGTCCCCTGGCCGCCATCCTAGCCTACGCGGTGCAGAGGGGCACTGCGCATGGCCCTTTCTTTAAATTCAAGGATGGTCAAAGCCTCACCAGGGCCAGATTTGTGGAGGCAGTCCGCAAGGCTCTAGTATCAGCAGGTATCGGTGCAGAGCAGTACTCAGGACACAGCTTCCGGATTGGGGCTGCAACCACAGCAGCTGCGAAAGGGGTACCAGACTCCTTAATCAAGACGATGGGACGCTGGCGGAGTGAGGCATACACCTTGTATGTCAGGACACCAAGGGAGCAACTCTGTGCTGTTTCCCAGACTCTAAACTCTTAGTGTCAAATTTCTTTGTTTTCATGAGTGTAATGGTTTCGTTCGTTATTAAGTGCTATGAGGAGAAGTTAATATAAGAAAGAACTTACGCCTGAGGATAATTTGCAGTATGAGGAGATAGGGGTGTAACACATACACATTGATAGACTGCTGGGGCTTGGGGTCGGGTGGAGCTAGAACCCAAAAGGTGTTCGTAGCTCCCCCTTTGGCAGAATTAGGGCATGTACCCTCTCCCCCAAGCTGGGGGCAGGACATATGGTAAGGGGGGGGATGTCCCTGGGGAGCTCCATTTCGATGACATCAGCACACATCCGGTAATGAATTGGCCCATGTCCGGTGATGTCAGCCAATTCAATGATGTCATGCAACCCATTTCCGGTGACATCGGCGGATTTCAGTGACGTCACCTTTCGCCCGTATGCGTGGGCGGGAATGGGGCTCCACCTGACCCGGCCTTTATGCCAGACATTAAATAGACTTGACTCCTGGGTTAATTACAAGTTAGTGGTAAGTTAAGAGAGCACAGTACAGGAGAGCCTGACTGCGGCAGTTAGCCAACAGCGCCAGCTGTCATCGGACAGCCTGAAGCCAGAGGTGGCTTGTGATGGCGATAATGGGCCACCATCAGCAGTGCCCACGAGTCGGCTCAATTAATTCAGGGTTAGTGTTTAGTTAACCCAAGTTAATTGAGCAGACGCATGCTACGTCAAAAAGGGGCGGGTGTCACGTGAACCCCGCCCCCGGGCCTGGTATGCGCATGCGCAATCGAGTCCCATGTGTTCCACTCGTGGTAGTGCAGTTAAGCTCACGTTTTTCGGTGCTGTAACAAGTTGTTGCTTTCCCCTCCCTCCCACTCCCTTTAGGTTTAGGAGTACAGGTACATATAGCACTCCAGACCTGTCAGTTTAGGCTCTTGGTAGTGTAGGTTAAGATCGGATCTCCAGGAGGAGCATCTCTCCTGTGATAAGGTGCGGATCAGACAGAATTAGGGCATGTACCCTCTCCCCCAAGCTGGGGGCAGGACATATGGTAAGGGGGGATGTCCCTGGGGAGCTCCATTTCGATGACATCAGCACACATCCGGTAATGAATTGGCCCATGTCCGGTGATGTCAGCCAATTCAATGATGTCATGCAACCCATTTCCGGTGACATCGGCGGATTTCAGTGACGTCACCTTTCGCCCGTATGCGTGGGCGGGAATGGGGCTCCACCTGACCCGGCCTTTATGCCAGACATTAAATAGACTTGACTCCTGGGTTAATTACAAGTTAGTGGTAAGTTAAGAGAGCACAGTACAGGAGAGCCTGACTGCGGCAGTTAGCCAACAGCGCCAGCTGTCATCGGACAGCCTGAAGCCAGAGGTGGCTTGTGATGGCGATAATGGGCCACCATCAGTAGTGCCCACGAGTCGGCTCAATTAATCCTATTATATATTAATTTATGTATATTTTAATTGTACAATACAATTGTATATATTATATAATAAAAGAACCATATAAAAAACAATCAAAAATGGAAAAAAGATGTAGGGATAAAAATTGTCAAACGTCAAAAAACATTGGAACAAGTTAGGGTTCGCATGTGGAACATGTCCACGGACACTTGTATGGCTTCGGTGACCAGAAAATTTATCTTCACTTTTTAGTTTTATTTCTTACTACAAATACACGCTATCTTCAAACAACTAGTACCATTGTGTAGATGGCTGCATTACCTTTCGTTCGATGTCAAACTTGAAAGAATTTTGTATGTTCCTTGAAATGTATGTGCATTCTCCTTAAACATATAAAAACACGAAAGACGGCTGGGCGGCAGTGCAGCTTCAAAGCTAAGGGCACAAATGTTGGTATACAGGTTCCTTACCTAAGTATCTAAAACTTCCATGTTGGGGATTTAAATATCTCTAAGAGTTTTAGAGAAAAACGGTAAAAACCACAAATTCAAACCATGGTAGCTCACCTTTTTGCCTGTAACGTCTGAATCGGGCAATGAATCAAAATCCCCATCATGGAAGTTATTTATTATCCTACAATACAGCCAATAAATGTAAAAAAGTATGCCAATAGGCTTTTTCCCACTGTTGCCCAGCCATTAAAGTTTTGACTAGCCTAGAACTAGCTGGTAGCCATTTTGTCACATGACCGTCACATGATATTTAAAGTGACGTCACCTAAAATTCGAGTCAAGTAGCAAGTGAAGTAGAATACAGACGAAGTCTCTTTTATTTTTGTACCTTTGATCTTTGATACATAACCTTTCGCCGTCGGATATCTCTTTAAATGCTGCTTTGGTCGCACTTGTATACGAACCGAATCGCTTTCGAAGATGTTTTTCGGAAGGAGAAAAGATCAAAGAAATTCAAGATAGGTAAGCCAGACCAGAAAGTTACTGACATGTTCAAATTTGATCGAAGGCTTAAGATTCACTTAGTTTCGCATAGCTAGCCTCTTTCTCCTTGATGTTGTTAGAAATTTTGTAGAATGTTTATGATGTTGTCAACGGAAAGGGGCTGGAGACGCGAGACTAGGATTCACTGTAGCCGAAGGCCGTTTGACTGGAATAATTGTCGATCTTTACGTGCGATCATCATGTAAGGCTGTTTTGGAATCTTTACGTGCACAGCAACATTTCCTAAGTCACAGGCTGGTCACATGACATTTCGTCGCGAAGCCATCTAAAGTCGCGAAATTCTTTCTAATTTGCGCCTCCACTGAGATTTTAAGTTTATGGACATGTCCCACATGCGTTGTTTGCTACACAGGGATGGACGGGCGGAGGGATAGACGTGCATAGGGCTAGACATGCATAGAACTAGACAAACATAGGGCTAGACATACATAGGGCTAGGCAGGCATATTGTTTCTATGTTGTCGGTACAAAATCTTTCAGCTATATTTCGGTGAAATTCATTCGTTTGCTCCTGATTTTATCAGCGAAGGGTCTTTTAGACCAGAAGAGTTCTTCGACATATTATTTTAGTCAATAACGCTGATTTCCAAGCGATTCGAGTTTCCAGGGCCATAGGCGGCCCACGAGTTTTTTAAACTCTAATCGCTTGTTCAAACTCGAATCGCTTGTTACATGGTTCTTATCCATATACTTTTTGCTTGTAAATAATAGGTTATAGGTAGTGGCTGTCATGGTATAGCCACAAACAGAGTTTATCCAAGTTATCCACTACAGTGTCATATGCAAACATAATAATATTGATAGCAAGTAAACATCAATGTAGCCAAAGTATGCATAGAGCTATACAGTATGACAAACCTCAGTACATTGTTTTAGTATTTTTGTGGAATTGACAGTCATGCCTGCACCCCATTTCCATTTTCACAAAGTATCATATAGGTCTTGTACATGTAATTTTGGTTTGGATACTATTGGGTTACTTCCAGTGACAACCTACTTACAAGTGAATGTATGCCTATTGATCTACGTATTCTTTACGTTTTCACTGAAAACTAGGACAAAGGAGATGTGAGATACGAGTATGAGCCAGGCCAATACGACTCGGCCATTTTTAAAATGGCGGATTAGAACCAATTTTGTGGCTAAATTGGGATTGTTTAGCTTTTCCATCGAACGAATTTCTTCTAAAGGTAAAAAAGGCACCACTGTGAGTATGGTTAGTTAAAATGGTGGTAAAAACAATCTTGAATACCTCTTCTAACAAACCCTAGCCTGTTCTACGAGAAGAATCAGAAGAAGAAGAAGAAACCGAAATGGTGACCTTTCACGCTATGTAAACTTTGCAAAATATAGCTCATATAAGGCTCCCAGAAGCTTCTTGTATACTTAGATGTATCGAAAAACGGTCGTAGAAGTTAAATATGCTGTTTTTGGAGCTCCAAAATGTACAGGAAGCGAGTTTTCAGCAAAAATATGGTCAGCTTTAATGTATGGGCAGCCATGTTTTTTCCATGTCATCCCTACATATGAACCACTACCTTGGTTCACGATAATCATGACATTATTTGCATACTAACTATTAAACCATTACAATAAAAATAAAAATTACAACACTATGTAATTGTATTTCAACAAATTATAAATCCATGCATAATGTAATCAATTTTAGAGAACATGTACACAGTATATTTTATTTAGAATCAATTTACATCCTTTGTATGCGCATACAAATCACTGTACTTTCCATGTACCAAATTCCTGCAAAGGACAATATAAATTAGCATAGTATGTGATATACACACATGAAGTACATACAAACATGAATATTCACTATACATACATGGACATCCTCACACATGGTAAATGTGCATAATTAAACACACACACACACTATGCCCCCCCCCCCCACAACCACTGAAGACACATACATTTATAGACGTACACATCAGGGCTACATACACAATTAGGGGATAGGGGGGCAAATTGAGATTTCTAAAATAGTTTGCAATATGGAAGACATTATGGGATAGGTATTTTTTAATTTGAGACTGGAGAAACTTTAGTTATAGCCTATTTCAAGTGTCACGCAGTACACACACACACACACACACACACACACACACACACACACACACACACACACACACATACACACACACACACACACACACACACACACAATAATCACACACATACAAAACAAAATTATACACCACACACAAAAAATACTTACAATTGCACCAAATGCCTTCAGAATTGATGCTTTACTCTATATTCTGAACATGAAAAGAAAGAACAATAAACAATGAAACCACAAAAGGACACATACATACACACACACAGCCGAACCTCTTCACTACACACCTGGTTCCACTGCAGCATGGTACTATAACCAATATGGTGTATCAAGTGATTGTAAATGGGTGACACACACACACACACGCACACACACACACACACACATACACACAAGATCTATATACGCTCATAACAAAACATATATGCATTTGTAAAGTGAGTCTGGGTAACTTGGAGCGGCCGAATTAAAGAAGTATGTTAAATTTGGACTCAGCAATGTCTACTTGAATTCAGCGTTTAACAGTGGGAAGTAGCTAGGGTAAGGTTGGATATCTTGGAACAGCCAAGTAAAAGCAGTGTCAATAGTAAACTACAGGTAGAATTTTGGCCAGTAATATCTCCGTAAATTGGGTATTCAGCAGGGTAAGTATAGCTGGGCAGCTTAATCATAGCAAAGAATACAGGCCCTGTTTTAACTTACCCATGTATTATTAAAAATGAACTTCTCACCTTGCATGGCAATACTTTGTTTTTGTGTTATAAATCACTGGTTTTAACTTTCATAAATCAAATTTATTCTTATATTATATTCTTGTATTTACTATTGTTTATAGATGAAATTCAAACAAGTGATTTGAGTTTAAAAAACTCGTGGGCCGCCTACGGCCCTGGAAACTCGAATCACTTGGAGATTATCCTCACAGAATTGAAAGATCCTTGAGTAATACGTGGCTTTGTGTAGTGATGTATAATTATACAATGTGTGTGTGTGTGTGTGTGTGTGTGTGTTTCTGGAATTATTGTGCTCTGCTGTCATTCTGCATGTTCACAGGAAGAAAACATAGAATCTGTTAGGGAAATGATGGTGAGTTAATATGTACACATGTGCATATATTGTACTATATGCATGTGCTGTGTGTGGTTGTGTGTGTGTATGTGTACATGTGTGTGTTTGTGTAAGTGTGTTTGTGTATGTGTGTGTTGTGTGTGTGTGTGTGTGTGTGTGTGTGTGTGTGTGTGTGTGTGTGTGTGTGTACTACGTACTCTTTCAGCATGTCTATTTAATATATTTTGTGTTCCTTTTATAACCATGTAGGCAACCAACAACCGGCCCACATGGCAGCAATAACATTTTCCAAGTAAAACTTCATCATTTATTCCTTTTATTAATATTATTATTATTCTTAACTCTCTCTTATTTATTCCTATTATATATTAATTTATATACATTATAATTCTACAGTATAATTGTATATATTATTATATTCATGACATTATTTACATACTAATTATTAATAAGCCATTACAATAAAATAAAAATTACAATGATATATAACAGTATTTTATAGAGGTACACATCAGGGCTGCATACACAATTAGGGGATAGGGAGCAAATTGAGATTTCTAAATTTTTTTGCAATATGGAAGACATTATGGGATAGCTATTTTTACACACACACACACCACACACACCACACACACACACACACACACACACACACACACACACACGTACGCATGCATACACACACACATACACAACCACACACACACACACACACATACACACACACACACACACACACACACATCCAAATATACACTTACAATTTCACCAAAGGTCTTCAGAATCAGTACTTCAGTCTATACTCTGAACATGAAAAGAACAAGTAATTCGAGTTAAAAACTGGTGGGGGCTGCCGCCCCACACGCTCGAATTACTTGCAAAACATTGAAGGGTTAGTGCACAACTGAACCTTCATTGAACATACTGTTTATTGTAACTGGGCGATTGTTTTGAAAACAATTGCCATATTTGGCAATTGTTTTCAAAACAATTCCTATAACTCATTTTTGTATAAATTCATATTTCTCTATTACTATTGTATAAATTCTTTATTATAAGACTTTTCTTCAAATCTATATTATATATATATATATATATGTGGGCTTCCAAGCAAAAACCAGGTTTCGTGCATTTTTTTCCGAAATGGAGATTTCGCAGCTGGTGCATGATCTATGCGAAGCACACCAGGTGGTCCAGTATAGAGTCCGATTTCCATTCCATGTGCGAGATATGGGACTGGGTTTCACACTTTTGAATATTAATGACTAAAATTTAAATATTCATAAGATTATTAAACATATTCATGCAACTCATAATTGTATTCATAATCTAATGAATTATTCATAATTGCAATCTGTGTTTTAAAATACCTGTAACAAACTATGTTATTGTGCTAAACTACACTATTAGGGCATGTTCTCTTTGTATGTCCCTCTCCTTTACAAAGAGAACATTGTCGACGCTTGGTACCAGCAGAATTCACAGTGTTGGAAATATTGCTGGTGCCAATGGATGGATTGTCTGATGGCTTGGGCAGTAGGGGTTTTGGGCATGAGATGTCGGCTGAAAGATTACTGGAGCAGAAAGGACGGATCTTTTCATACAGATACCACTGTCGGGCTAAATCTAAACCTTTTGGTAAGATCTCAGTAGGATGGTCTCCTCTATCAGGATGAGCTCCTTTCAGCATGGTGACATTTTTCTCAGGTGATTGCGAATGCTCACGAACAAACACAGTTCCTGGATGAAGACAGTCGAATCGAAACACGTGATATGAGGTAATCTCTGGTATGGCTTTGAAATACTGGAGTAAAAATTGTGACCACTCGTAGAAGTGTACAACT
Organism: Halisarca cf. caerulea; assembly: GCA_963170055.1. Taxonomy (NCBI): domain Eukaryota; kingdom Metazoa; phylum Porifera; class Demospongiae; order Chondrillida; family Halisarcidae; genus Halisarca; species Halisarca cf. caerulea. The sequence goes on from CAUJGJ010000397.1 coordinate 10,757,489, forward strand.
CTTTCCCCCTTGGAATTGTGCACCAGCTGCGCTGAATTAGCTCCAACCACTGATGACTGTTCCACAAGACGAGCAATGCACCCCATGGTGTCCACCCTTGTCCTCCTGTATGCCTTCTTGATAAGGCCAAAATGCCTGTCAGGTGCAAACTTTGTGTGACCTGAAAGCATGAATGATAAAATAACGGACTTCTTCTTACCCATGAGTATAAGGTACAACAGGTAGTGGATGAGGCAGTTGTTCTTATTTTGCCCAATACAATTGTCAGCATGAAGCAGGAGATGGTCTTCCTGTTGGGCATGGGCACATAAATAGTGATGGAGTAAACTGACTGTGGCATTGGCACCTTTCCCAATAACCTCTTCCTCATCAATGAGGTAGTTGACCTGCTTACCCAATGGCTCACAGCAAATGCCAAAAATCTGGCATTTGCGAGCTGAAAGGAAATAAGCAGGTCCTGGTTGCTGAGGATCATTGGGAAAGTGTACCTGCTGCGCATAGTCGAAACTGTAGTGCATCAATCTTGGTTGGTGTGTCTCCTCATCATAATTACTCTCTGCTTTGCAATCTTCTATCTGCTTATTGTACCATCCACGCTCAGTCTTAGCAAGGGTTAGATGGGATTCTGCCAATCTCAGACGATCTGATTTCTCATCTTCTGAGAGGTGGGCAGAGCGGATGATGCTGGCAATGTTCTGTTGGCATTCAAAGCACAAATCCGATGATGGCTTCATTGTACCAATGGAAGGCAGAAAGCTTTTCCAAAGATTGTAGAAGGTGGTCTTTCCTACGGGTATCACTGGAATCCGGGTACAAGCAACTTTGTAGTCACGGTAGATGGCACTCTTTGGCATATCAGATGGCAACAAAATTACTTTATCTTCCTGATTAGGAAGGCGTCCAGGTAGGGGTAAACCATGAACACTTGCCACATTCTGAATGAAGTCACGCACTCGAGATACTTCTGTGTATGATATTTTGTTGTGCCTTGGTAGCTTGGAATTGCCATGGACCCTGCCAACTACACCATCTTTGTCAACGGTTGAGCACAGGTTTTCCATGCGTTCCTTGCCAACTGTGTGAAGAAATGAGAAGGTCTTCCTGCAAATACGCAATCCATGCATGGAATATCCAGTATAGGGCCGGAATGTATCAGATTTTCCACGATAGGTGGAAGGCTTGTCGACAGCACTGGTTCTAAATGCGTTAACCTGAGCCATGATGACTAAATCCAGTTCCGAGCGAGTGAGTTGAAGACAGTTGTTTCGGGTTTGTGATATGGTGGATAGTGAAAGCTGATTAGAGCAAGGAGTCTTCTTAGGTCCAAGATTACAGCCACAGGTTAGCTCCACAAATCTCCTGATGGCTTCTTCTTCCTCTTTGTCTTCAAAGCTCCTTTCAATAAGTGTGTCTTCACCTTCTGTAGACATAGGCTCTAAAACGTCACTTGATGGTCCTTCTTCCTCTTTGTCTTCGAATCTACTTCCACTAACAGTGATGCCTTCGCATTCTGTGAACATAGGCTCTAAACTGCCGACATAAGACTCACTTTCCAACATTCCCGACGACTCCGTTGATTCATTCAGCCAAATTTCCTCTTTGTTTGTGTCTTCAGCTACGCGTTCTTCTTCCAAGACTCTAGATCGTCCTTCCGCCTCTGTGGAAGAACTGCAAAGTAGCTCTAAGTCTTCGGCTTCGTTGTCAGACAAAGAATGAACGTGTTGTTCCCCGCAATCAACGTTATAATCCTTCTCAGCCAGTTTAAATTCTTCTTCGAGTTTCTCTAAAGCTGATGCTAAACTAAATCGATCCCGATGGGCCATACTAAGGTCGAATCTTGTCGAATAACGTATCAAACGAAAGCTCTAATAGCAAAGAAAAACTTAAACGCAGTCGTGTAGCCGTCGCACGCAAAACAAAGGCAGTGCGACGTTATGTGTATGCGATTACATTTTTTCCGTTTCCTGACAATTATGCGCATACGCACGAAGCCGGGTTTTTGCGCGGAAGCCCACATATATATATATATATCGGATGAGCGTTACACACCGGAAGTCCAAATGAAAACAATATAGGGGCTGCCTGTGGCAGCCCCTAAAAAAAACAATAAACAATGAAACCACTAAAGGACACATACATACACACACAGTCAACCCTCCACTACACCACTGGTTCTACCACACCATGCTGCTATAACCAATATGGTGTATCAGGTGATTGTAAACAGGTCACACACACACACTCACTCACTCACTCACACACACACACACACACACACACACACACACACACACACACACACACACACACACACACACACAGAGAGACACCCACCCAGCCATGCAATATATACACGCACACACAATTCACATAAATATATATACACACAACCACTACCTACGCACACACACACACACACACACACACACACACACACACACACACACACACACACACACACACACACACACTCACCATACATACTCTACCTAACACAAATACACACACACACACACATTCCATACATGCTCTACCTCACACAAACAAACGCATGCACACACACACACACACACACACACACACACACACACACACACACACACACACACGTACGCATACACACACATACACACACAAACACACACACATACGCGTGCACGCACACACACACACACACACACACATCCAAATATACACTTACAATTTCACCAAAGGTCTTCAGAATCAGTACTTCAGTCTATATTCTGAACATGAAAAGAAAGAACAATAAACAATGAAACCACAAAAGGACACATACATACACACACACAGCCGAACCTCTTCTCTACACACCTGGTTACACTTCAGCATGGTACTATAACCAATGTGGTGTATCAAGTGATTGCAAATAGGTCACACACACACACACACACACACACACACACACACACACACACACACACACAAACATTCAAATAAACCCTTACAATTTCACCAAAGGCCTTCAGAAACAATGCTTTAGTCTATATTCTGAACATGAAAAGAAAGAACAATAATCAATGAAACCACAAAAGCACACACACACACACACACACAGTGGAACTTCTTCACACCTGGTTCAACTACAGCATGCTACTATATGTTGTATCAAACACACACACACAAACACAATACATACTCAATACCTCACACACACACACACACACACACACACACACACACACACACACACACACACACACACACACACACACACCAAACAACATAGATACATACATACACAAACGCGAAAATATCCAAAACAACTACTTGAAAAAATTCTTTTTTACTGAAGGCCTGCTCTCACTAAACATCGCTGAAACACTTGTCATACAAGTTTAACCGTTCGAAAACGGTTTGCTAATTCCAAACAGAGCTTTCATCTCTCATCTTACCTGCCTGTTCCCCAAACTTCTTTTGATCTTCAAGGTTTTCTTCTCATCCAAACATCTGCGTCCTATTCTCTGACGTGTTGAACCATAGTATCTATGGTTAGAGGACCTAAGCAAACACACATACACAGGATTACACACACACGTACGCAAACATATCCACGAAAACACATTGAGAAACTATTTTATTAAAGACCTGCTCATACTAAACTTCGTTAAAACACTTTCACATGAGCGTTCAGGCACTCCATAATGGTTAAGTAAAAGACAAAACACTTTCCACACTCATCTTACCTGTTTTCGAAGCTTTCTTTAGCCTTTTCTTCATTTCCATGGGCTTCCGGGTAGCAGCAATACAATGCAACATATTCGACCATGAAAAATTTGAGTGCTATCCGTATTCCATACAATTGCGCTTATTACACAACGTATTGTCATATTGTACAATGTTACACCATAGATACTCAAACCCAACACCTTTGTCATCCTAGCTGTCATGACAACTCAATCAATTTGGGTCTATGATGATACATGTGCATTGCATATGCATGCATATTGTTATAATAGATATGCATGGACAAAGTAAACTGGCCTAGAATGGCCTAATTTGTCTGCAATAGATTAATATTAAAAACTTTGGGCTTGAAGCACAACACTGAAAACAAACTTGCACAGCCGGTGCACTTAGTGCATACTCTAGCTACTACATCATACCCAAATGTCCAACGCTTACAAAATGCCCAACGCTTACAAAATGCCCAACGCTTACAAAGTATCCAACGCTTACAAAGTGCCCAACGCTTACAAAGTGCCCAACGCTTACAAAGTGCCCAACGCTTACAAAGTGCCCAATGCTTATAAAGTGCCCAATGCTTACACAATGCCCAACGCTTACAAAATGCCCAACGCTTACAAAGTATCCAACGCTTACAAAGTGCCCAACGCTTACAAAGTGCCCAACGCTTACAAAGTGCACAATGCTTACAAAGTGCACAACGCTTACAAAATGCCCAACGCTTACAAAGTATCCAACGCTTACAAAGTGCCCAACGCTTACAAAGTATCCAATGCTTACAAAATGCCCAACGCTTACAAAATGCCCAACGCCTACAACTGAAGTGTCCAACGCTTACAAAGTGCCCAACGCTTACAAAATGCCCAACGCTTACAAAGTATCCAACGCTTACAAAGTGCCCAACGCTTACAAAGTGCCCAACACTTACAAAATGCCCAACGCTTACAAAGTATCCAACGCTTACAAAGTGCCCAACGCTTACAAAGTATCCAACGCTTACAAAATGCCCAACGCTTACAAAATGCCCAACGCCTACAACTGAAGTGTCCAACGCTTACAAAGTGCCCAACGCTTACAAAATGCCCAACACTTACAAAGTGTCCAACACTTACAAAATGCCCAACGCTTACAAAGTATCCAACGCTTACAAAGTGCCCAACGCTTACAAAGTGCCCAACGCTTACAAAATGCCCAATACTTACAAAGTATCCAACGCTTACAAAGTGCCCAACGCTTACAAAGTATCCAACGCTTACAAAATGCCCAACGCTTACAAAATGCCCAACGCCTACAACTGAAGTGTCCAACGCTTACAAAGTGCCCAACGCTTACAAAATGCCCAACACTTACAAAGTGTCCAACGCTTACAAAATGCCCAACGCTTACAAAGTATCCAACGCTTACAAATTGCCCAACGCTTACAAAGTATCCAACGCTTACAAAGTGTCCAACGCTTACAAAGTGCCCAACGCTTACAAAGTGCCCAACGCTTACAAAATGCCCAACGCTTACAAAATGCCCAACACTTACAAAGACTATCTTGCAATGAATAAACGGGTTTTACTCTATGAGGTTTGTGTACAGTATATATGCGCATCACTGTACAAGTATGTTCCTGTGTGTGTGTGTGTGTGTGTGTGTGTGTGTGTGTGTGTGTGTGTGTGTGTGTGTGTGTGTGTGTGAATGTGTGTGTAGGTGGGTGGTTGGGTGCACATGTGCATGTGCTTGCATTCAATGCATTTCAGTCCTATACCTTTGGATGCTCACTATATATACCACCAACTGCTCTATCTACGTATGTATGTATGTACTGGATAGTTTGTGGACAGTCATTGTTGGTGTAACAGAGCCAATCATAATTTTTTGGGGAATTAATTATGTGGTCTCAGCTGGGCTCGTGGCTCACGAAACCCCATCACTAACCTCCTCAAGAGGCTTCAGTCTGGCCTGAGCCGTGGCCCCTCCCACAGTGGCCTACGCCCCTTTGTCTACACTACCACCTGATTCTAGGAATGATTTAATTGCCTACCTATTCTTACATTTTTACTCAACAGCCCACTAAACTATATTCCCCTGTTGGCAAAAGGGCCAGGTCAGGCATGCCGATATGCAGGCTATCCCTCACATGCCACCCATGTGGTATGCCCCGGGCCTAAGAACACTAGCTCATTACCAGCCCCAGGGGGAAAAGCCCATGGCATGTGATCCTACCGAATGTAGCACCACTGGACGAGACGTCACCGGATGTGATGTCACTGGACTTCCGATTTCCACCCTTTGCAGTCAATGTTCTCCTCTTAGGGATAGCTTGCCCACTAGACAATCCGTTTTAGGAGCTAATCAAAGCTTGGGGCCAAGGGTTGCCACTCTACCCCCCCTGACTCTGGACCAGTCACAGGCTATAAATATTACTGCCTGGAGATCCTACTTCTGAACCAACCCCATTAATCCAAGAATGACCCCTCCTCCTTTAATTTACTTTGAGTAACCAGTCTATCTAGGACTTCCTATACCCTTATAACTTGAGGCGTGGGTGGGTGGGAAAAAACAATTCTGATACTGCAAGCAACGCTGCGCACCGAGACTGATCGCACCACGAGGTTCGCAACTGCGCATGTGCAGTACCCACGTGGGGAGGACTTCCACGTCCGTTCGGATCATACGTCCCCGACTATCAATTAACCGGGGTTAACTTCCATTAACCCCCATTTTACATGCATATAAGGTCATTATCATGGTTAGTTAAGTACAAATGTTAAAGTTAAATGGCAATACTATTACAATGATCAGCTTACTTCTACCATAGACACTCAACACTACTACATGCTAGGTTACTAGGTCAAGTTGTGCTGAGTACTGAGGCATAAGCCAACAATATATTCCATCTGTACGTTGTGGGAAAAATTTAATTACGTAGTCAATGGCTACAGAAAAAAAGCATATGAATGAACATAATTATGCACTTGCATGCATGCATGTATGAAGACAAACACCACACACACACACACACACACACACACACACACACACACACACACACACGCACACACACACACACACACACACGCACACACACACACACACACACAAACAAACAAAAGTACAAAAATAATACAGATATATATGACAATCCACAAATTTTGAAATCACAGCTGAAGGCCTCCCATGGAACACAACAACCCCAAGGAAAACCAATGGCATTTCAATACCAGGAATTCCATTCATCATGTTACCTCACCCAGGAAGAGAGACTGCTGCAAGGATGCAAATTTAATACTACATATGTACTACGCAAAACCATAGATGAGTATCTATGCCAAAACATAGGTTTGTGGTGATATGGGAGGATGGAGAACAGCTGCTCTGGTTATTCTATAATTCACCCCATGCATGCATGCTGCATGCATATGCATATGGTAGTCCACAAACTACCAAGTTGCAGCTGTTGGGACCATAATAGATAAAGGACCAAACTATGTAGCAATAGGCCCCCACGGACACAATGAAAACCAAAAGCATTTCAATAGGAATTCCATTGGCAATGCCACGTCGCCGACAACAATAATGCACCACTATACAGATTATAATATACTGGAGACGCATAATATTACTCTTACAATATTAAAAGCAGTACTACGTGAATACCTTCTATAGTTTTCAGATCGATATCGTTCCAAGTCGACCATGGATTCCTTACCTCCTGCTAAGAAACCCAAAAAACTGGCTATTCGGTTAGATCCAACCGAACAAATTCGCCTCGAGACTGATCTAATGAACAAATTGGGCCAATCTTTGCGCTCTCTTCAGGACATTAACCTCGGAACGATTCGTGAAGCCAAAATGGACAAGCTGAAAGGTGAGCTGTATATTGCGCAATATTTGTTACTGAAATAATAAAGCGGCATATAGGATTTATATTATCTATGCTGCAATGCATTTGTAGTTGTGTATATATATAGCGCATGCATATATGACAATTGCAATGATATAAATGTTATACATGAACTAAATATTAATCAAAGATTAAAACAATGTCATACAAGAGCATGCATGATGCATTATGTAGATACATAGCCACGATGTTAATTATTGGTGCACAATGTCCATGGCATATAAAGAGGATGCTTTTACTCTTTAGAGGATGAAATAGCTATCTGGGTGATTGCGAAATATGGCTTTGACAAAGCAATGCTGATGTTCGATACCATCAAAGCAATACCCATCCACCTAACAGAAGACCAACGAAAAAAGGAATTCTTTTCCAGGATAGACAGAAGTGACGAGACAGACACAGCAGCAACGCTTTTGCTACATCGGCCTGATGTAGCTGGAAAGTTCGCAATGAAATCTAGTGTTTCCCCAATTCTCTCACCTCCTGTCCATAATTGCATTAAATGTCATAAACCACTAACATCCAGCCACAGAACAAATGTTGCCATATACACCATGTCGGGGGCATCTGAAGGACAGAAGTATACGCAAAGATGCAAAGGCTGCAATTTAATGTATAGGTATGCACATTTTGGCAACAGTACAGATGGTTTTACATACTATGACACTGCACGAGACCTGGTGGAGGTGTCTGACACCATGTACTTTAGTAGGACTCTGCTGGAATTACAGTGCAGCCTAGCGTGAGTTCCTAAATTTAGAAAAACAGCAAACGTACAATAATTATTATTACTAAACAAAGGGTTAATTGATAATTATAAGCCTTATAGGGTTCTCTTCCTCTCTATAGTAATCATGCATGGGTGTCCTTTCAAGGATTCTGTGAGGCCCACAATGACACCTTCTCATTGCCCATAGGCTCTGGTAAGTACCATATGGCCAAGGAGCATACGGATACATACATAATTGCACATAATGCTACAATCACAGTGTAGATATGTATGTATCTATTGAATGTGGAACACTGTATAATGTTAAGTAATACAGTGTATGTATGTCTGTCCAGAGCTGACACCTAAAAACACAGCTAATTCTTTTTACAATGGTGAGATAGAGGATGACATTGGATCCAATGGACTTGTACGGGAATGTATCTACTTTTCTGATGCTGATCGGGAAAGGCATATGGAGAATCTGGCTGAAATCCGACGCTACACAATCTACCCACACACAAGCTGCAGTGAAACATGCCGTGACAGAGGTTGGTTGACACAGATGTAAATACAACTCTTTCACTGATTTATCCTAACAGTATGTATGTTACAAATGCAAATAGGCTGTGGCCGTTTGTGGGTTACAGATGGAATATGGTCATTAACATTCCCGCATTGCATGTACAAGTGCAAGGTATGTATGTTTATACACAATCACAGTCTGTATCTATGTACATACGTATGAGTTATGACAGCATAACTGTTATATGCTCCGTGGTGTAATAGTAAAAATAGATCCTTATACTCTTAATAAACATAATATACATAATAAATACAGAATGCAGTGCTGGGGATCCCTCACCTGTCATTACCGGATGTTTGCACCAATGCTCCTGATGCTCGAATGGCCTTCTGCAAAGAACACTGTGAACTTCTTCACAGTATGAATCCTGATTTCCCTACTGACCTTCGTGGATTTCTAAAGTACTGCAAAACAGGTGGGTGTATCACATTCCCAGTGTAGAGGAGGCACACAACAATGCTAGTACATAAAACATCAATATTACTTGTGCATTTAGGGGTATGTGTGGAAGAGAATGAAGATCACAAGGATGCCAACAGTGATGCAACTGTAAGTGAACAGGATTTCACCTTAGTTGAGAAAGTGTTGGATTCACTTCCAGAGAGTAATGTGGGGCAATCTGCTGCCACCAACCAAGGTCAGTAATGTACAATGTGTACACATATTATACTTTTAAATGTTTCTCATATACGTACCTTAACAGGTATAGACAAGTTAATTTCTCAGCACCCAGACATGCTAACGAACAGTGAGGCCACTGATACCCTTTGTTCAAAGGATGTGGGTGAGCCTAAAAAGCTGTGGAAGTGGTCAAGAGGGCATCAATTTATTGTCAGAGCAGGAGGACACATAGATATGTGGCAACCACAATATAAGTCAGTACCTATATTATACAAAGAACACGGATGAATGCATACATACATATCGCATGCTTATTTTTGGGCCGCCGGAAGGCGGCCCTATATTGTTTTACTTTCACCAGAAGTGTCCGGAACGTCCGGAACGATGTCAATATGTGTATATGTATATATATATATATATATATATATATATATATATGTCAACAACATGGCGGACACAAAGTCGGTACATAATCTTTCGGCTATATTTCGGTGAAATTCATTCGTTTGCTCCTGATTTTATCAGCGAAGGGTCTTTTAGACCAGAAGAGTTCTTCGAAATATTATTTTAGTCAATAACGCCGATTTCCAAATGATTCGAGTTTCCAGGGCCGTAGGCGGCCCACGAGTTTTTGGGCCGCCAGAAGGCGACCCTATATTGTTTTTACTTTCACTGGAAGTGTCCGGAACGTCCGTAACAATGTCAATATATATATATATATATGTCAACAACATGGCGGACGCGAAGTCGGTACGTAATCTTTTGGCTATATTTCGGTGAAATTCATTCGTCTGCTCCTGCTTTTATCAGCGAAGAGTCTTTTCGACCAGAAGAGTTCTTCGTAGTATTATTTTAGTCACTAACAACGATTTCCAAGCGATTCGAGTTTCCAGGGCCGTAGGTGGCCCACGAGTTTTTTAAACTCGAATCGCTTGTTTAAACTCGAATCGCTTGTTTGTCTTCCCTACAGATCCGAGTCTCCTAGTCAGGTTTTTTTCATTTTACTCCACTGGCTGGCCACCATACCTACACCCACACCCAAGATAACATTGGCTTATGACAACATGTGCAACCTTGACAAACTACGTGTTGCACAACATCCCCTCCCTCTCCCACCCCCCTTGGACACGGCTTGGCTTAATGTTGAAAAGATCATAGACAAATTCCATTTTGCAAATTATATTGGCAAGACATGCAGGGAGAAATATAATCCGGAGCCATTCAAAGTACAACATCCCAAGTACAACACACAGGCAGGGGAGCAGACGTTTATTTGGGCAGGAAGATTTAGGAACATTGTTTGCTCAATGACCAAAGCCCACCACATTTTTAGGGGCTGCCGCAGGCAGCCCCTATATTGTTTTCATTTGGACTTCCGGTGTGTAACACTCGTCCGATATATATATATATATATATATATATAATATAGATTTGAAGAAAAGTCTTATAATAGAGAATTTATATAATAGTAATAGAGAAGTATGAATTTATACAGAAATGAGTTATAGGAATTGTTTTGAAAACAATTGCCAAATATGGCAATTGTTTTCAAAACAATCGTCCAGTTACAATAAACAGTATCTTCAATGAATGTTCAGCTGTGCACTAACCCTTCAATGTTTTGCAAGTAATTCGAGTGTGTGGGGCGGCAGCCCCCACGAGTTTTTAACTCGAATTACTTGTTTATTTGCATCGCATGGTAACAAGAAGAAATGCATACACCAGTAGATGTCACGAGAGTGGGAAAAGGCCTATCCTGCCAAAGAAACTATAACCAGACCCCAAATTCAGTATCAATTTATTATTATCATTATAATAGGCCTAAGGGTTAAACATCATGCAACATGATAACATTTGTACATGACATGGCATACATTACCCACCATATTATACATATTGTACACTTTTCAGTATTTGCTTCATTTACTATTGACACGAATTAATTATGGACACTCCACCACATGGTGTACATTGTGTATAAAAAGGGACATATCCAGAGAAACAAACAGTTGTAGTAGATCTTACAGTGATTGTAAAATCGTAGCTGTAGAATGGGCTTTGAGATTGACCATGAAAACGCCTTGCTATACTATTGTGAAAAGCAGGAAAAGAAGAGAGTTGGAAACATTAGTCTTAGGATAATGTCGGAAGTGATTCCCCCCAATGGCTGCCCTGTACAAGAATTAAAGGGGTTCATTCTTGAAGTAAAGCAGAAGTCTTCTGGTAGGGTGGAGATTGGGTGAGTGACTACCATGTTACAATAAAGTGCAGGGACTGAAGTGAGTTGACCGTGACGATGATCATATAGAGAATGCTTTGTGCCAGAGTCCACACTAAATAGTGGAAATAGTGATAAGCTGAACAAGGTCCTACAGCTGGCTCTGGAAAATGGGCATCCAATGCTGAATGTTACCAAAGCCAAACTAAAGGAACTAGCAATGGACCTATTAGATGAATATAGTGAGCATGGGTGAGTACAGAAAAAGGTTTGGTTATATATATAAGCAACAGAAAATACCAAAATTCTTGATGTAACTGCATGCTCATAAACTTATTTATGTAGTTCAGACGAGCAAAAATTGGCTGTTGTGTGCTTAGGAAAGCAACCTGGAAAAGACATTTTTGTGTTTGACAAAGATCTCATACTAGACAGTAGTGGCCAACCAGTGGATAATCCACCAATAATGATACCAGGTAAACTGAGAAATAGAATCATTATGATACTTGAATGCATAACATTACAGTAGCATTACGTGGTTATCAAAATCTTTTGCTACTGCAGGTATTCTTGAAGCAGTAGGCTTAACAATACCACCAACTGTGGAAACACCTGTGCACAAAGTGTCACTCAAGAGAGTTGTACAACTTTTGAGCATGTGCCTGGGGAAAAATGTTATGAGTTCCCTCTTCCTATTAAGTGAGTGTATGAGCGTGTTGTTTGTGCATGCATAACATATCGACATGTGCACATGTATGTGTTTCAATATACCATAATACACTTTAAGTTTTAGTGGTGAAACATCTGTAGATCTTGGATTGTACCTTGTCTTAAAGTTTGCATTTTTAAAGCATATATCATGGTACTATACACAAACCTACACAATAATTTTCATTGTATACATGACATAGTACGTAAGTGTGTATGTACATACATACATCTATGTACGTATGCATGTATGTCTTGGATGCATTACATTGTGTGTGCATGTGCACGCTCGCGCGCGCGTGTGTGTGTTATACAGTGGTCCCTGTATAATCTGGCACCCATTGGCAGTTGCTGGATTAGCAGGTTGCTGGATTATAGTGTCAGTTTGTACGTATGGTAAAAAGTAATGGCCAGTGCCAAAGAATCTTGCCTGGTTTATAAGGTGCTAGGTTAGGCGGGTTCCACTGTATACACATATGTCAGGTATGTTTAGTATGGTTTACATGCATTATCTGAAGTTTTATATTGCATAATATTTATCTGTATCTGCAGGTGCCACCATATTGTCCTTGATGTATGAGAATGTCATCAAAATTTATGGTAATTGCTACACGCCCATTGCCTTTGGCTCAAAGAACAGAGGCAAAACAATTTCTTCAGAGGTGTGTGTGGCAGCAGTTGGACAGAGAGCAAGAGTCATCAAGGACATCACTGATGCACAGTTAGATCGTATGCTATGGTCAGGGTTACCATTTGTATATGATGATCCTTCAGACATCAGACAATTGAAGACCCTGCTCATGAACTGTTTCAGTTGTGGGATCATTGGATCATCCCGAATGACTAGTGCAACCAGAACGGTCCCAGTGGTGTGTGCTAATGACTTCATTGTACAGGCACTAGCCCAAGAGGAAGAAAGGTACGTATACACATACAATGTACCTTGTACATGCAAACATATTTACACACTGCCAGCCCTTATAACAGTTAACATTACACCATGGACGTATGTAGAAGCTGGGATCATCCGATAATACAAATATGTACAATGTACGTACATTGTAGGTACCTAGCAAGGGCCACTCTAATCCCCTTTCTCCATGACTTATCATTTGATCTTGATGCCGTGGAAGAGATCAATACAATGAAGCCAAAGTTATTTGGGGCACTGCATAGCTGCTTGAAGATGGGCCACAAGCTGGAAGTTTTACCACCTTCCCATCTCCACCCTATCAAAGACTTCATTATGGAAGCAACAGCCAACACCATTGATGAAAGGTTGGCTGTAGGATATGCCAGACTTTTGTGGCTAACCATACAGGTATATACTGGCATTTCATTATAATAAAAATGAATAATCAATGTAGATTACGTGCACATTTGTGAGCTCTATTTGTGCACAGATTGCTAGTAAAGTGCACATCGATGGGGAGGAGACATATGTAAGGGAGTTTTTTGTCAAGGAAATGGCAGCATGCATTTGTACATATCAAGGGATAAGGAGACCCCAGGAAATCCCTTTGGGGAGATATTTGACACAATTGTCACAATTGGCGGTGACAAGTGAGGTAAGACTGGACAACATTAACTTGAAATTTTAAACATGTTCATACACTTCAACACCATACTAATTGAAATATTGTAATTTATAAAAGTGAATTTACCCCAAATACAGATTTTAACGGTTGTAAATCCAGCAGTGTCCTATCACACACCTGAAGGGCAAATATAGGGAATGGGAATCTGGATTCCCACCCTTCTATCCCTGCTGGATGAATACCACATTGCCCACATAGAAGAATCCCTGATGAGGACACTCATCCGGAATAGTAAAGGGTGTAAAAGCCGTGCTACCCAATATTTTCTGAAAGTGGGCATGACCGGGAATGTTATTGTGAGGGACAACAGCAGCACGCCAATGAGTTGTGCATGTATACCATACAAGGACATTCCTGACGAGTTCATTGACAACCTGTCTCAAGGTACAGAATGTTTGTACATATGTACGTAATGTGTAGTGGTTATTACAAGCAGGTGATCCTTTAGAAATTCACATGACATCAGCACTAACTAATAATTGTCTGAACTCTGCATTTATCTTTAAATTTCTATGCATGTGCATGAAACATAGCAATTCCTTATTACACAGAGACCAGGGACCATATAAAAAGCCGGCTTGAAATGAGGGAAACACGGAGACGAAAGTGGAACAGAGGACAAAGTATCAAAATATTTACATGCATGTAGTGAATACCTGTCATAGTACCATAGTTACATGCACAATGTGTGCACAGAAAACATGGCGAGTAGCAAAAATGGTTTTGACGCACACACATACTGTGACACACACACACACACACACACACACACGCACATACACACACACACACACACACACACACACACACACACACACAACACACACACAAACACTGCACACACACACACACACACACACACACACACACACACACACACACACACACAGTGTGCATGCATATGTATGCAGATGTATGTTATGGATACAGACTACATGCATACACACAACATTTAATTTACGTAAATAACAATGTTGGACGAAAATTGTATAACCATATTATTATGATCATATTATGGACTAGCAGGTAAGCCCGCCTTCGGTGGGCTCACCTGCTATGTCACGACATATGCATTGTCATATCATGTGCATTGTTGGATCGTGTGTATTGTTGAGTTGTAATTGTGTACTATACAGTTGCAGGAGTAGTTCATGTATTATAATATGAGAAATGAAGATGCAAATTTTAAATGATTAGTCCAAAAGTAATGCAGAAGTGACTGATGGATCGATAAGACTCTTATTGTATTAAAACAGTACATAATACAAGACAATTGTTAGAGAAAAATATCAAGTGGTCATAATAGGTTATTAATTAGTTCACTGTGGAATGCGGGCCTCGGCCATCACCAGGTCAATGCTGTTGCATCCACTCACGACATGTGTGCTGCTTGATCGGGCTCCTCTGATGCAGAGAACCGCAGATCTCAGTAGTGAGAAGCCGAGGTGTGTTCTAATCCATCCCAGAGTTGAAGAGTAGGTGGATGCCCGCTTCTCAGATACCATTGATGCCAGCCTCTTGTAGAATGTGGTGGCAAGCCTGCCCATTCCACCGGTTGTTGCAAAGACGAGTGGGGTAAATGAACCATGTTCCACCTGGAGGATTCTTTCCTCATACATCCGCTTCTTCGCTTTTTCCTCTCGTCTGTAATTGGCTTCTAGGGAAGACCGTCTGTATGATTGTGCGTTCGGGTTAAAAACCTTCACATCGAAAAATGCACATTGACGGTTACTACCCCAAAAGCCTCTGGCTCTGATGTCGGCTCTTGCATTGTCTTCCCGATTAGATGTAGCGAATTGGAGGGATTCACCCTCGAGGGGTTGAAGATTAGGCTCAAGTGTCACATCAGTGCAAACTTCAGCAAGAAGCTTGCCTGTGTAGTTTCGAATTTCATTGTGCCTTAAGGTTGGGAAGGCGCCCCTGGCACAGTTTAAGGCATGGTTGACAGTGAAGGTGCTTCCGCATTCACACAAGGTTGGGAGTTTGTCAGGTGTCCATCCATACCTCAAGCAAAGAGCATCGCGAAATGCCCCTTTGTGGAGTGAAAAACCATGGCATTCAAGAGGCAGGGATGTCAGCCAGTTCGATGAGCCCTTCTGATTAGAAAGCTCCACAACCCTGCCAAGTGACTCTGGTAGGGTGAGATTATTCATCTCATCCTCTGCCTCTTTTCTATGCTTGTTCTTCACCTTAGCTTTCCTACGCTTCTGTTCCAACTCAATCTCATTGCCATAGGTGTCCTTTTGCTCCATTATAATCTCCACAAGAGGTGCAGTCACATCCACTGATGAATCATACTGCTCACAGCACTGGCGGGTGGGGTCAATGATTCCCAAACCACCATTTCTGCATGGGAGAGCCAGTAATTGTCGTTCCTCATTTGTAATTGCCGCTCTTCCTGTTATCACAGGAATAAACTTCTTTCTGAGAGTATCTTCAAGGGGTGCCATTAGTTGAGCGATATCGGGGGTTGTCCTCATGATGTAAGTCCATTTCGATATCATACCATGGGTAAGTGCTGAGTACGCAGCCTGTGGTTCAGTCTTGGCAATTTCACAGAGCCTCTCAAGTTCATCCACCCAGATGGATATTTTAGCACTAACGTATCCACACGAGAAGGACTCGCTACCCAGAGTTGATCCTAAATGTCTTTGTCCAGGGGATGTGATATGTATGTTGCAATTCTCAAACAACTCCTTTGCCTTCTCCAAGTGATCCTCTTTAGTAAGGAGCCAGGTCTTGGATGGGTTGGGGAAATAGCCAAACGCCGGGCCAGCAGTCTGGATCTTCATCCACCACTCCCTCACTTGCTCGATCTTTCCTCCCGCTGAAGCGTCGTCTGCAAACCATAATTGTTTATATGGTCCAGCTATCTTCTGGATCAGGGGTAAGATGGAAATGCCATAAATCGGCATCGCAAGGGGATCACCCTGTGTAGTCCCTTCCCTTGAATAAACAGTTTCTCCATCAATGAACAGTTGAGCGTCACCCCTGTACATGTTGGTAGCTATGATGGCTAAGGGAGGACATAGGGAGTGGATGTTTATGAGGGCAGCCTTTCGGTTCAGGGAATTAAAGGCATTTGTGGCATCTACCAGTAGTATAGCCTCAGTGCCTTGGTCATTGAAAATCTCACGCATGGCGTGAACACCGGCCTCACACCCTGACACTTGTCCTACACAGAGCTGGACACTCCCTGCAGCATCTTTGATATCCTGCCCAATAATGGCTAGGATGGCCTTACTGATAATTCTTCTCAGTACCTCAGCCACCCCAATGGGCCTCACTCCTGGGTTCTTATCAAGAGCAATCAGCCTACACGCAGTGAAAGAATTCAGAATGGTGGGGTCCAAGTACTCGCAACTCACTCTTCTTGCTACACTTGATAGGCTGTGGCAAAGATCATCAGAAGTCTTCCGGAAGGCAGTGCACATCCTCCTCCATCTGGCCACATCAATTCCTGATGGTCCCGCCGATCCTTCAGTGTGTAGGGCCGCCCTTCGGACTACTTCACTATCGATTGCCTCAAATATGACCGGGTGGAATGGTTTCTCCGATGTTCCATGCAGCACCTCCTGCGTAATGTCACCAGGAGCAGGATGCTTCTCCTTCAACACGTCCAGCACTGTCTTGGTGTCTGGCCCATCAAAATCCACAACATCACCGGCAGATAGAGGGGTTCCCTGAACCTTAGAAAGCAATCGAAGTGCCGATTTCACATTTCCCTTCTTCATGAGCTTTGAGAAAGATTTGGCCAGCTTTTCAGTGCTATCCCCTGAGAACGTCTTTGGTAGCCTACTCTGAATGGATCTACCCTCAAGCAGCAGTGAGTCAATGTCCCCCATCTGCCACAAAGACATACGCCTCTCCAAACAGTTCACATGGTCTCTCACCTTAGATCTGGAGTGCGGTTTTTGAAGAATCAAATGGGGCATTGTCATCACCGCTGTGAGAGCGATGGTTTCAAGTGCAGAAGATTCACCAAAAGCTTTTAGCAATCGCGATATCTCAGATACAAACCGTTCTCCGACCTTTCCAGAAGGTATAAGGAAAATGTTCCTTCTCCACCTGATAACCTCATTATAAGCATCTCGAATGGCTGCCGAAAATTCCTCCCCATTAACCTGATCGCTCCATAGGAAGGACGGTTCGTGGGCTGCTGGGAAGGGCGGTAGAGGATCAGTGGATAAATTGGGCGTTGACGAATTTTGTCTACAAGGTACTTGTGAAAGTGATGAGGTATTGTCGACGGGTGATGGATGTGGTTGATTGTTCTGACAGGTCCCAAATGATTAGTGCAAACTTCTTTGTAGACAATATTTTTAGTTACCGAGTGAAGTTACCGAGTTACCAAGTGAAGCAAGGTTGATTACTTCTGCTGTGCAGGGATCTGATCCCTCGTTTAGCCTGCGTGGCTGTACAGTTTGGCGATTTCTCCCATTTCTGTTTTTTTTCTTTAACCCTCCTACCCTCCACTGGACCCACATTTGACCCCAAAAGTTTTAATTTTTGTAGGAAGTATGAAAACAGTTATCATAAAGTGTGTGGTATCATAAGGAAGCTTGGTTTATGAAGATTTTGGCCAGCTAGTAAAATCATGCAATTAAAGTTGCAATCATGCTGTAGCCGCCTTTGAATCAGTGCTTGTAGAACGTTTGCGATTACCACAATAAATCTCTGCATATTTCCGTAGAATTCTGTATAACTCATATAAAATGGCTTCCGTGCGAAAACATTGGCAAACAAATGAAGTTCTATCAAAGAGCTGGCCGACCTAAGAACAAAAAAGATAGTAGAAAACTACTCATACCTTAGTTATTCACTGCCTACGAGAGAAACAAGGTTAAGAATTCCTAATTCGCAGGGTGCAAATTTTCATATTTTAGTAGCAAGTGATTATCGACGCATAACTTACTCCCCGTTCGGCGTATGTTTTCACCTCTTAGTTCATCTTGTAGATCGTGAACTCAGCTTTCAGATGATACCATTTTCGTTGTAGTACGTGGCTGGAGTCACTCTACGAAAATTGCGCAAGAACGAAAATGTAATTGCGCAATGTCATAGTTGTGGTTTTCGAGCAATTGCGCAATACCTAAACGTGATATCAACTATATTTCGCACTCACGAAAATCTCCGCTATTCGAGTGATAAAATGGTATCTTATACGTAGCTATTCTGTATAAGATGACTAAGATACAATCCACAAGAAAGGCTTAGGTGAACTGCAAGTCATTGTATGGGGAGGGTAGGAGGGTTAATGAAATGCTTGTTTGTCAAAGCGTTTGGGAACGAAGCGTGTCAATACTCAGGTTGGGACACAGATATAGAATACCTTTCAGTGAAAGTAATTTGCGGTTGGAATTTTTTAGGGGGTGGAAGCTGGAGAGTCTGGTGTACATGCATGTTGAAGCTTCCCCCCTGCCCCCCCCCCCCCCCCCCCTCCACACTGAATAGAACCCTGCTCTGTGTGTGTGTGTGTGTATGTATGTGTGTGTGTGTGTGTGTGTGTGTGTGTGTGTGTGTGTGTGTGGTGTGTGTGCATGTGTGTAGGAGAGGGAATGCATGTGTGTGGGGGGGTTCTACCTAGGATGAAAATTTTGGGGTGGAAGCTTCCCCCCCGCTCCCTCGCTAAATAGAAGCCTGGTATGTGTGTGTATAATATGTATGTGTGTTGTGTGTGTGTGTGTGTGTGTGTGTGTGTGTGTGTGTGTGTGTGTGTGTGTGTGTGTGTGTGTGTGTGTGTGCTTGTACATATCATATGTGTGTATGTGTGCAGGGGCGGATCCAGGATTTCATGAAGGGGGGTTCTTTTATCATCATTGAGTATAATAAGAATGTATGTAAATAGCAGTTCTGCTGTCTCAATGCTGAATGTACTTCTGAAGAAGTGCATTCAGCACTTTCCCAAGCTGTAATTTCAATTGCTAACAAACAGTTTACTTTGCACACTTATCACATTATTTGTCACCTCCAATAATGGGCATGCAATGGATCAGGTTACACTTTATGCGTGCTCCTGCGTTAACAATTCTAAGATGGCTGCCTAACGAAGCAAAATAGCTACGTAAATAGAGAGCATTCGGTCTAAACGATTGGTTCTTCTGAATTTCTAAGCCCAAAACTTTGTTATGCTCTGATATTTAGATAACTACACTTACAATCTTAGCTGGAATGTAGGTTCCAATACCAGTAATTCACATTGGGCCTGAGAAACTAAGTATGTACCCTGCTATTTAAAAATGGAGGATTAGAAAGAGGGGGGTTTGTCCGAGCCCAACGAACCACCCCTGAATCCGCCACTGTATGTGTGTGTGTTTTGTGTGTGTGTGTGGGCTTGTACATGTCATATGTGTGTATGTGTACATGTGTGTGCTTTGTGTGTGTGTGTGTGTGTGTGTGTGTGTGTGTGTGTGTGTGTGTGTGTGTGTGTGTGTGTGTGCGTGTACATATTATCTAAGGCTCGATCGCAAGGTTCTATCTGCACTTATTTGTGCGCACCTAGTAATTCTGCCTGGTGCATGCATTACTACTGATCGAGTTACATGATCCACTCCTTGGTTGTACAGCTTACAGCATCCCATGGCAAAAACATGGAGTGTCCAAGTCAATGCCTACTTCTTGCAGTGTTTGCCCTTGTGCTTTACTAACTGTCATTGCAAAACAGGGTCGAATAGGGAACTGCAGTCTTTTGAACTGGAAAGGCAGCTCACTATCTGAGGGGGTTCTATCGTCGCTGCGCTGTTCTTGCGCCGATGCGATACGCCGATATGTCTCAGTGTACCCTTTGCCCGCCCGCTCTGAACTCTTGTATTTGAGTGCCATGGAGGCGTTGCGCCTTAGCCGTCAAGATAATCGTTCGTCTAGTCTTCCACCTCCCCTAAACTCTGGCAATAAGCAGAATCCGAAGGGTTGCGCCTTCTCGAAGTACATCTAGTCTCCGGAATAACGCATACGCATTCCGTAAACGCTTACGAAAACATGGCGTCTTTTCCGCACGGAGAAAATTCTTGCGGCGCTCTTCTCGGGTGGGGAGAATCGCCTTCCGTCTACCCCACCATGACACTCCCCATGAGGCTCCTCGATAGTGTGCCGCTTTTCACGTCAATCGCACTTGAGCTGCGGGAGGAGTTTGCGAACAGACAAATTCAGCTCTACGGAAATATATATACAGATAATATGTATCTACACACGTAATAGGTGATGCCACTCCAAGCTTAAGCCTTCCACAAGGGAGTTCAAGTGTGTCAATGCAAAGTAAGGCCAACTATGACATTGCACATGCACCAAGCACAATTGATTGCACATTATTAAGACTAAAATAGGCACGTGAAGGTATTCATGATTATCCTATTGACAGCTGTTGAGTAAAACAAGAGCACTATAACAGGGAATTGAAAGATAGTACACATCAAAATAGGATCGGAAAAGATTTAGAACTAGGAAGTGTGTACAGTACATACGTACTAGCATGTACAGTACGTATGTTAAATGCTATGTAACTACAAGTCACTGTACAGTACAGTAACAATAATCACTGCATACATAAACTGGTATATTACGTACATCACTAGTGGAGGTGAGGAGGCAGATATCCAAAAACACCATTCTGGTGAAATACCTATGTAAAGTACATGAAATGTGATTAGTGATTTGTTTGATTTGTGATTTGTGTGAAATGTGATTGCACACTAACAGGGTTTTATCAGGGGGGCCCTGGATATGATTCCCTCCTCCCTCCAAGCAGTAAGGTTGCCCCCAAAAACAAGTAATTCGAG
>CAUJGJ010000397.1:10786800-10791800 GCA_963170055.1 Halisarca cf. caerulea
GGGTTGAACTGCTCGAGGAAGGGAAGCAGTTGGGCCAATACTAGGTCATGACTATATGTGTATCGACCCTGCATCAAACTGACTGAGCAGCAGCTCAAGATGTGCTGAGCATTGCAGTAAGGGTAGCTGCACAAGGGGCACTTCTTGCTAGGGCAATAGCCCCAGCGAGCTAGGGATGCTGGGCTGGGGAGGCAATCACAGCTTGCTTGAAGGACGAACGATAGATGGCCCTCTGGCATGCCAATGAGTAGGCGCTGCCAGAGGTGGTCTTCAGAACTGAGTGGTAAGACCTCAAGTAGTTTAGATTGCACTTCTAGTTGCTGGAGATGGGATTCCAATGAACATGCATACTTCTCTGCAATAGCCTTTTTACATGATGATAGAATTTGGGATCTCTTTGATGGCTGCTGGTCAGCTGTTCCTTGTGAGATAGTGTGGAGGAAGCGGTCAATGTAGTCGCTGTCCAAGTGGGAATGCTTGAGGTATGGTGGAGAATTCAAAGCTGGGACACAATCCAAGACTAATTGGTCGCAGGATGATATTCAGCAAAGTGGCCTTTGATTCTTCAAGGAGCTGTGGAAGAAACTTCAAGTTAATGCTGTTTTGGTGGTATAAGACTGCCAAAGTTGTACATCGTGGCAGATTCAGCCACTTCTTGAGATGGCGAGTGAGGAAACATTGTAACAAAGCAATGCTGCTCTTGGGAAGGTCATTGACCATAAGGTGGAATTAGACTGATGGAAGGATGAGATGGTGCAGGATCCATGTTTTGTATTCTCCCCGAATTTGACAACCATCAACAGCAGTTACTTGATCAATTATCATCTTCTTCAGACGGGAGACAGCATGCTTGGCGGTAGATTTGGAGCAGTGGGCAACAACCTTACCTAGAAATTTTGTGGGTTGGTCAGCGATATTCCTAGTATGACCAGACGAGAGCTGAAAGGTGGTATTTCGGTCAATCTCCTTACCATTGAAAGCCAAGGAGATGCACTTTGCAGGTTTCAGGTGGAGGTCCAGGTCGTAACAACTTTTGTCTATAGTAGACAAGATGACTGCATGTTCGGTCTAGGTCATCACAATACCCTTTCACTCGATGGGGGGAGGTGTAGAAGTGCTTAGTAGCTTTCATTTTCTCTCTAACTTTGGCCACTTTCACAGATGGAGGAGAAATCCCAAATTTGAGGAAATGCTTGGAATTACCAGTAGCAAGGTGCCATGTGGAGGACTTGAGGTCTATGGCTTTGGTGCTACCATTTGGATAGCGAATGGTGGCTAACCCTGTAGGATGGTATGCTTGGACTGAACATCGGTACCAACCAGGGGGTTCATCAGATTGAGGCTTGTTCCATTCCAAATAGATGTGAGCGTCCAGAGGAGGCAAACCCTCTGAAGAAGGGACTGGGAAGCAAGGAGTATAGCCAAGAGCGGGGTTGAAGTTGGACAAACTGAGGATGGGATTGAATGCCACTAAGAATATTAGGGGCGATAAGGTGTCTCCCTGGAATATGCCACGCTCGATGTTGAACTGATCGGTGCACCAGTCCGGAGTGGAGACAAACCCTTTTAACTGTGAATAGGCATGGTTGATGTAACTGGTCACCGGTGATGGGATATGGATATAATTGAGAATGTCTCTAATGAGGTCATGTGAAATGGAGCCGAAAGCATTACTGATGTCTAGAAAGGATATGTACAAAGGAAGATTTTCAGATCTAGCATTGCTGAGGATAGCTGAGGTGGTAAAAATGTGCTCTAATACTCTCCCGGGTGCTCAGATCTCAGGGAAGCTGAAGCTATCGACTTTAAACAAAAAGCATTCTGTAGACCTTTGAAAGGTAACAAAGTACAAGTACTCTGACATTTGTAACGCACCACGTCTCTGAGATACTGACAAAAGATGATGGGTCATAAACAATCAATTTTCAGACGATTCAATCAACTTTCGGACAAAGCCTTGTAATGGAATGAATCATAAAGGTAAACCTCTGAGAACTCTCTTGTGTGTAGCTAGACATAAGCCTCTTATACAGGGGAAGTAGCAGCTCAGAACGCTGACGTTCGAAGAAACTCCACGGCGATATCTTAATCCCTTTAGCAAATCAATTTTTGGACGTGTTCTTATGCGTTTTTAAAAGATGGCGATGCCAGTACACATGCAGTAGTGCTTTTGAAATCTGAGCAGGTAAGCCCTTTGTGACTATATAGCTTCTTCTTTCATTAATATATTATACCTAAATGCAATGTAGAAAGTAACAAGTTCAGTGAAGGACTTCATTGAACTCCATGGCTCAGTTGGCACTGAGCAATCAACTTGATTCAAGTATAGCTCAGCAAAGTACAAGTGATAAATAATATTGTGATGGTGTGGATGTGTAGAACTATGGAAGAAGCTCAGATTACTAAGTCAGAATGGTAGAATACAAGTTCTAAATGCAGCACTTGGGGCACTTCCATTTTGATGGAGCATCAATGTCATCATGATCTAGTCCAACACATTTGTGGTGAAACCACTTGTGACAGCTGTCACAGTTAATCATAAAGGTGTCATAGATGTCAGGCATCTGGTATTGGCAATAGATTTTAAATGTCTGGTATGTAGCTTTAGGTCTAGGATGTGGTTTAGTGCCCTTGTTGGCCTTTGGGAATGGTAGCAAGTGCTTTTTGGTGAAACAATCAAGTAGATGCTTCCTCATTCTTTCTTGTTGGTATTGCTGCTTTGCAGGATCATTCCCTTTGCAAACCTCTATAGCATTTGCTATGCTAAACAGACCACAATCATGGGCACCCTTTTGAAGCTGAACAGCACTATACTTCACCCGTAAGAGCTGTGTGTTTATTTTGTACACCGTAGCAATTTGTAGAAGTGTGGTGTCTGTCAGCTCATTTGCTCCAATACTGTCCATAACTTCTATATCCTTACTTGGCACTATGTGCGCTGTACATACCCAGTGTGATGCTCCTATATAAATAGAAAATTATTAACGGGACAACTTTAATTTCATGGACATTCATAATATTATACGTCATATAAACAATGTACAGGACTACAACTTTTGTAGTGATAAATATAGTCATTATTACTTATAATTATGGATATATACTATGACAAAGTCTAATTAGGATTGCCTGTTCTGTATGAACACAGTATAATTCTACCTACATGTACGTACCTGTGTGTAAAATTTGCACTGATGTTTGATTGCTGGCCACAGGTGTAAATTGTAGTGTCTGTCCTAAAATTGTGTCCTGAAGCCCTTGAATATGTGGGTACTGTTTCCACAATATGGCATGTGCAGCATTGATTATGTTGTCAGTGAGATCTGTGTTGGCCTCCAAAATCTCTTTGTCAGACATATGTAGCCCCAAATCTTTTATCCACCACGTGTATACTGGATCTGGATCGTTGTTGGTTATGGTGATTGGTGAATTTGGTCCTACAATGTGTGGAGTAAGCTAAAAACTGTGAATTTCTTTGTAACAGTTGCACAGTAGCAGTTGTAGTGTCACAATAGTGAACATTCCAAGTAAATTGACTCAGAAGATATATTAATTTGTAAAGGTTTACCTCCACATTTGCTTTTTTTGGCCTTGGCGTAGGACCTTGGGATGTATGACGAGGCAGAGGAGCTGGACTTAGCTTTGCATTGCGGTCTAAATTTAGCAATAATTGAAAAATTAATTAAGTCATAATATTATAATTATAAAGACAAACATTGTACAATACCAATTGTGTATATTAGAATTACCTCTCTTCATGTTTAATGGTTTCCTTATGATTGCTTGCAGTGATGCATGTTGAAATGAATCAGATGTGGAATCCAATGGAAACGTCTTTATTTGCTCAATGTTGTCAAATCGAACTTTCTTTGCTATGCGCTGTGTCTTTCACTTTTCAGTTACTGTAACTGTTTCTGTTGATCAAAAATATTGATTTAATAATTTTGATTGCTTGAATCATGACATAATCTACAATTATCTGTACAAAAATTACATTTTGTGTACCTTTCTCTGCCAATTTCATGTTTCTCTAAAGCTTCTTTTCGTCCTGTTTCTTTTTTTTCTCATTTTTCTTTCTTTCCTTTTCGTCTTTCACTCTCTGTTTCTCCTCCAACAGTTTCATGTTTTGTGCACTTGTAAGAACCATTCCACAAGACTTTGTGCGCTTGGTGGGATGTGCACTTGGTGGAAGTGGCTGCACTAAGAATTTACTTACACTGGTCAAATTGTGAACCGCCAAGGTTGCCATTTTTGGTGGTGAGTTGTCAATGCTGGATGATTCCAAGCTCAAGTCGCAGTCTGTATCACTGTCAGAGTTCCAACAGTTATCATCGTTCTCTTCACAAGCAACTCTGTTGGAAATGTCTCTGCCTTTACTGGTTGGACTGTAAAAGGGGATATACTTAAGTCCACTTTCTTCCACCAGGCTAGCAGGGTTAAAAGTAGAGAATGATTTTTTTTCAGTGCCACCCAGCTGAATGGATGAAGGGTTACATGGACAAATTCCAGTAACCTTATAGCTGGCTGTGATGTTACGTGGGATCATGGCTTGGTACCAGGCTTTGGAAAATAGCTCGCAAAAGTCTAAATGGGTCACTACTCTTCCAGGATGGCTGGTGTAGAACTGATGGCATTCATATCGCCATGCTGCCTTCAGTGGAGCAAAACATGCTCTGTCTAATGGCTGAGTAAGATGCGTCGTGTTTGGGGGTAATGCAAACAGTAACACGCGATTCTTTGCAGAGCTCGAAAGACCGTAAAATGTGCCTGGAACTTCTCCTTCAGTAGCTTTTGCATTTAGTGTTTTCCTGTTGAAGATCACAAGTGGTTGAAGGGCATACCCAGCAGCACATGTGCATGCCAGCACTGTTGTTTGACCTTTCTGATTGCCTGTGATGTGACTAGTGTGGTTCGATGCAACCTCACTCACTACTTTGTGGCATTTGGGGTTTAGTGGTAATCCTGTTTCATCACAATTAAAAATGGCTGATGGCTTATTC
>CAUJGJ010000397.1:10801800-10806800 GCA_963170055.1 Halisarca cf. caerulea
ACCATGCGACTTTCCAGCAACTTAATATCCTGTTCCGTTTGCTTTCCTACACGAACACAATTCAACAGGTCTGAAAAAGACGAATCCTATTGTTGTCTCACATTTTCAGTTAATTCTACTATTTGAAAGCAGTCCTTCCAAAGGTGAGATGCCAAGCGTTTCGATTGCAGTTTTGTAACACTAAACACAAAGTGTCCATTGACAGGTGAGAGCTGATAAAAGTCACCAACTGCAATCACATTCAGTCCTCCAAAGATGTCATCATTGGCAAATATCTCACACAGTCGATTGTGGACAGACTGAAGAACTTCGTAAGATACCATGCTAATTTCATCAATGATGATGGTATGTATGCCTCTCCACAGCATCCTCAGCTCTCGAAGTGCTACAGCTGTTAACTTTAAATGGTAGGCAGACCTTCTATGCTCAACTTGAAGATTAAGTGCTCTGTGAATTGTTAGGCCATCCACATTAAATGCAGCTACACCCGTTGGTGCCATGACCATGCATCCATGCACTTGATCACTCCCTTGCACTGATCTTTCAATATGTTCTCTGATGGCACGAATCACATAAGACTTTCCCGTCCCTGCACCACCAGTTATGAACATGCGGATAGGTTTTGGTTGTGATGCCTCCTGTCCGAGATGAAATTTGTGTCACGAGCTAGTGTACTGTACTACCATGTCAAATGCTTCTCTCTGTCTTGCATTCAAATTGCATACCAATTCTGTGAAAGCCTTATCAGTGAGGCGCATGCGTGTGAGGGCTCCATTGGCATTATCGTCGTCTGCTACTGTGGGAAAAGCACCTACATCCACCTGTTCATCTTGGACAAAATTTTCAGCATTGTGTAAACCATGGTCCAGTTCCTCTGGTACATGAGTAGCATCTTCCCGTTCACCATGTTGAACATTTGGTGCAACCAAATCCATGTATGCGCCATCAGAAACTGCTTGCAATTGCTGCACTGCTCTTTGTACTTCTTCTGCAAAAGTATGGTGTTCACAATTCAACACTTTCATCTCCTTTTCACGAGCAATAAAAGCTGACGATGCGCTGTCGTGCTTTAGAAGTAAGTCCTCCTTCTCACGTCTCCACGGAATGTACAACAGCAACAGTGAATAGTAATACTCGTCACCGTGACTTTGTGGTGTCATAATGGGTGTTCGAAGGCATGCTTGCTTTGTACGAAGTTTGATCCATCCCAGATTGCCTTGCAATTGGAATCGAGGCTGAATGTGACGCCCACTGCTGCCCTTTGGTGTGTCATCCCTATATACACTATCATACCATACAGAAAAGTGAGCCAACGTCATCTTCTCAAATTCTTCTTCCTGTGGTCTTTCAGCATATCTGTCAAATAGTCCAGGTTGAAAGAGATTGGTATCCATGTCATCCAGCTCGAGTAACTCGGACTGATTCTTGAGAATCCTTGTTCTCTTTTCGGGAGGAACAGTGTTGACAAAGACAACTTTACACGACAAATCCTTTAATGGTAAGTGGCACAACCGATAGGCTGCTTCTTGGCCACTTAACTGTCTGTGCGAAAGTATAGTGTTTTCCAATTTAGATAATCGTTTTCGAAGGGAAGCATTCGGTGCTAGTGATTGAAGGGAATCACTGATAGCCTTCTTCACCTCTTCGCTCTCACCTTTGCACATGTATGAACATATGTAAGATGCTGTCCCATAAACCGATCCAATCAACTGTATATCCATGTTGGCCTGCCATGCTAAGAGTAGTGGAGCATTGTATGGGTTGATGTTTTCTTCACCATCAGTTCTCCTGAGAATATAGAACCGGGACTTGCTACCTACATCTTCATTATTCTTGAGACGAGTAATGGACGATAAAGGTTGTGGAAAGTCAAAACGACATTCTTTTGATTTTTGGGCCGCCTTTGGCGGCCCCTATATTGTTTTTACTTTCACCGGAAGTGTCCGGAACGTCCGGAACGATGTCTATATATATATATATATATATATATATATATATGTCAACAACATGGCGGACTTTTAGGCGGTAGTCGAAGTCGTTGGTATTATTCAGTGAATTTTGTGTCTTTACTTCTGTTTTCGTCAACGAAGAATCTTTAAGACCTAAAGATTTGGATTGAGAGTTAATCACGAAGATTCAACTCGCTCCAACAATTTCCGTGGGCCTTCAATTTCTAGAGGTAGAGCGACTGTTTTAAAGTTGTTGTCTTCGTTTTAGAAGTTGTGAAAGGACTCGAAAACTGACAAAAGCTGTTAAGCCGCCTCATCGGATCAGGTCCATTATCCGTGCCAGCGGCCATTTCACAAATATGACGCAATATGACGTCACCTTATGATGACGTCATGTCACACGATATCCCAGGCAACCCATATGATGATGTCATTCCCGATTCGCTGCGGCAACCTTATAAATGACAGCGCTTCGACGTTTTTGGCTTGGTTTGCCTCTATAACGACTCATCGAAGCTTCTATGACGACTGATCCGAAGCTCGCTCGCCAAGGACGTCGACAGCCTACTTTATCAAACTGATTCAGAAGTAAACGTTCTAAAAGAACACCGGCAGAAAACAATGGTAGGATAATTTGTGCGCATCAGAACAGAGGTCTGACATCACCACGCACCACTGAGGATTGGATTCGCTGCGCCGTATACCAAGAGCTGGGATAGGATTCTTCACTGCCACACAAGGTGACACAAGTCAATGGACATCAAAAAAAGAAAACAGGGACCCAAGCAGTACAACATTATCTGGCTACAAGGTGTAATATGCACTCCTACAACAAAACCCAAAACATTATCTACTCCTATGTTACAAAAGCACAAAGACAACAACCACTCCTAACCTATAAAGGAGCACAAAGACTCCTACTAACCAAGTATAATACTACAAGGAAAAACAACTAAACAGGATATCTCCAAGCAATATGCGCTAAAATGTTCTCCAGGGCGTCACTGGATGTTACCCCAAAACGCTCCCTCCACATAAACTCATCTAGGTATGATGGCAATTGATCACCATCAACACCTTTCATCTTTTTAAACTTGTACTTGACCCTTGCCCAGTAAGATTCAATGGCTTGAGTGTGGACTCCACTTTGGGGATCCACAAAATGAAGCGAATGGTTGACAGTCGCATGGCTTGAAACAGGTGCTAGCTGCTGGACCTGGTTGTAGGCTCGCCATTGATCCGAGTGTACTGTGGAGCCTGGTTGGAGGTGGTCTCGGATGATCGGCAGCAGCGTATTAGCAGTACGGTCTGGTACAACTGTCATGAAGCCCTTAGCTGGTCTCGAGCTACAGTCTACCATACCGAATACCCACTTCTCCTGCCTTGTACTCCTACCCCTGTGATACTGCAGTCACAAGAACAAAAATGGGATTATGGTCATAAAGAAGCATCAGAAAAGAATGACCAGCAGCCTATTATGAGCAAAAATACCTTGGGCTTGTGACGAAACAGACTTTCATCAATTTGCACGATGGATGAAGGGCCGCCAAGGGTGATAGTCATGGTGAGCAGTTTAGCAGAACAAATCTCCCTCAACCACTGGTACACATCACAAGCAAAGGTTTTGGAGACATTTGCTTCCTCCATGGCCTTTGTCACGGCATACCCCTTCACCCACCAGTATATGAGTATGAGCCACTTCTGGAGGGAAACCCTGGTGTTATCAAAGAAAGTGCCCTTGCGGATGTAAAGGGTCTTTCTGCAGGCTGCAGCTGGGCACCTCCAGTGGTAGCCATCCACAACGTCAGCCCTGACCGTCCAATTCATCATTTGCGGGCTTGATGCAGTACTGCAGTAAGGGCATTCCTTTCTGGAAGACAGAAGCCTTTTGCCTATTGTAAGTACCACATGCAAGAATGGTTCTATGGTTTAAGCTTAGCTATTATGCAGTTTATCAACAGTACTTTACTTTTCAGGTAGTCCAGTATTGCATCATTTCCTCCAAAGATGATGGGACCAAGACCAGCTTGCCCAACAAGTGACATTATTCCTGGGACTCTTTAAACCAGCGCAGGAACACTTGAAAAAGCCGCGCAAATTGTAATTATTCTTACGTGTATAATCAGTCATTTTCAGTGTATAATATTGTTGCTTGACATCAATGTGGAAACATGTGGAAGTGATCTTTTGTAAATGAGTGTGATGAATGTAATTGTTTTAGATTGAAGCCCCATAAGTGCTGACATTCCTCAAGCCCTGAACAGCTTCGAGTAGCTGCAATCTACTTAAAATAAGTAAGCGCTGGGAATATTTCAAGGAATAAAGGGAATTAAATCCATTCTGATTGGCAAGCAGGCTTCAAATGAGTCGCTGTAAAACTAAAATTGGTAAGCGGGGCTCGAATCAGTCATCGTACAAGTAAATTTGGCTAGCGGGCTGTGAATCAGTCATGGTAGAACTCAATTTGGTGAACGCACTTCGAATCAGTCCTCATAGAAGTAAATTTGGCTATAGCGGGCTTCGACGAGTCGTTGTAGAGGCAAACCAAGCCAAAAACGTCCAAGCGCTGTCATTTATAAGGTTGCCGCAGCGAATCGGGAATGACGTCATCATATGGGTTGCCTAGGGTATCGTGTGACATGATGTCATCATATGGTGACGTCATATTGCGTCATATTTGTGAAATGGCCGCTGGCACGGATAATGGACCTGATCCGAGACATTGTACCTTACGCTACCTTGGAAGTCCATGGAAACGAAGAAAAGGCTAAAGAAAGCTTCGGAAACAGGTAAGATGAGTGTGGAAAGCCTTTTGTCTTTTAGTTAACCATTATGGAGTACTTAAACGCTCATGTGAAAGTGTTTTAACGACGTTTAGTATGAGCAGGTCTTTAATAAAATAGTTTGTCAATGTGTTTTCGTGAATATGTTGGCGTACGTGTGTGTTGTCTTGTGTATGTGTGTTTGCTTAGGTCCTCTAACCATAGATACTATGGTTCAACATGTCAGACAATGGTACGCAGATGTTTGGATAAGAAGAAAACCTTTGAA
>CAUJGJ010000397.1:10809300-10814300 GCA_963170055.1 Halisarca cf. caerulea
CATGCACACACACACACACACACACACACACACACACACACACACATACACACACACACACACGCGCACACACGCACACACACACACACACACAGATTTTATGATTATACATCACTACACAAAGCCGTATTACTCAGGGATCTTTCAATTCTAGATCTGTGAGGATAATCTCCAAGTGATTCGAGTTTCCAGGGCCGTAGGCGGCCCACAAGTTTTTTAAACTCGAATCACTTGTTTCATTTTGTCCTTCTTGATGCAAGTAGATGTATGATTATGTTTCTGAACTCGAAGAACTACAAACCGCAAGCTGTCCTCACCACATCCTTTTTCTGGAATTCTGGCAGAAATGTAACAATCGATAAAGTCAGGAGCTGCCGTTCTTCCCTCTAGTGTATTAAGATTAGGGGCATCTTTGATCCACCACAAGGAATGGATGTGTGGTAATCCTCTGAGTTGAAATTCTACTCTCCAAAAAAAATCCGTTACCACTCCAATTGGCCTTCCAGATCCCTTTATGATTTCTTTCACTAGGGACTGGAAGCGGTGTTGAAAATGGCGTGCTGTGACAACAGGATTGTTTGTCATAAGTGTTCTTTCTTCATTTGACAACTCATCCACTTTGTCTTCAGTCAAAACAATCATTAAGTCTTTCCAGTGAAGGTCATCTGCACTAAAAGTGATGAAAAAGGTAGGCCTAATGTCCCACATGAAGCTGTAACAGTTTTCACGAACATCGGGATTTTCCCCTACTCCAGTTCTCTGTAAATCTCCTGCTGTCAGCACTTTTTGGTTATTTCCATTTTTCTTTCCACATGTAGGATTTCGAAGGCGAAGAGCAATTGATATGCTATTTTGTAATTTTATCGCTTCCACAATGTTACATGCCCAGAATATATATGATGGGTGTTTGGCCCAGCTTGGATCTTTACTCATTACTCAGGTTTGAAAATAGTCGAAAGGTGTAATTGAGAATTGTCGATGAGTACCAAATCCATTATTTCCATCGGGATAAAGTGTTGGAAATGCCAAAACCTGAAGTTGTTGCTCGTTAAAGATCCTCAGTGGAGCACTTGTTATCTTTTCAAGTTGATGCACTGGAAAGGTACCTTCCATCAAAAATTCATTCATTGGCACATCTGGCATCAGAAAGTCACTCTGTACTACACCTGATTCCTCCATTGTCTCGTCCTGATCATCAGTTGAATCAAAGTTCTCCTCGCATTGGTTTGTGATGCTGATGCTCTTATAAGCGACATTGTTTTCCTGTAACCATTTCAATGCTTTCATTACGCGTGTATAACGACAGTGATAGTATAATGGTTTGGACTCTTTTAATGAATTCGAAGTTGGTGCCTTTATGTACACAATGTCACTGCTGGTAGCTGGTCGTGGAAGTTGATTCAATACATCAGTCATTGGTGATGGAAAGTTGATCACCTGTCCTGTTATTCCTCTTTGTCCACCACGTGGCAGAAGGACTAACTTCATGAATGGAGCCACACGTGCGATAAGTCGCTCTTCAAGACTGTTTAGCCCTTGAAGTTCTTGAGGTATGGGAGAAACACTCATTCCATTCCATTGTGAAGTACTAGGAACCTTGTTTCTATTCAGTGCTGATACGCACCTATGACAGAACCATTCAGAAGTAACCAATTGAGAATTTACATTTTGATGTACAATGAGTTTCTTAGTCTCGTCACATGAGTAAAATTGAGCATTCTCTTTGTAACAGAACTTTTGACATGCATAACATGCATGAGACGGTCCATCACAAATTGCCTTGAAGAATCTATCCCTGTTTGAGACAATTTGCTTTATAGACTTTGTTAATGGTGTCATCTGCACTTCAGAATTAACCTGTAGAGATGTCGTTTGTTTTCATTTGGACTACATTGTTTTCATTTGGACTTCCGGTGTGTAATGCTCGTCCGATATATATATATATATATATATATATATATATATGGATTTGAAGAAAAGTCTTATAATAGACAATTTATATAATAGTAATAGAGAAGTATGAATTTATACAGGAATGAGTTATAGGAATTGTTTTGAAAACAATTGCCAAATATGGCAATTGTTTTCAAAACAATCGTCCAGTTACAATAAACAGTATGTTCAATGAATGTTCAGCTGTGCACTTACACTCCAATGCTTTGCAAGTGATTCGAGTGCGTGGGGCGGCAGCCCCCACGAGTTTTTAACTCGAATTACTTGTTTCCCTGGCTTGCTTCTTTCTAAGTCTATCTTTCTCCTGTCTTGCTCTTTTTGCTTCCGCAGTCTCACCTTCTTGCCATCGTCGTTTCCTTTCCTGTTGCTTTTTCTTATTCTTTAATCCCTCATCCCCCGTTTGCTGTTACCTGGCTTGCTTCTTCCGTAGTTTTTCTTCCTCTAATCTTACTTTTTTGGCTTCTTCATTCTCGCCTTCCAGCCATCGCACTTCCTTTGTATCTGGCTTTCTTTCCTCTTTAACTCCTCCTCAGGAGTAGCATTTTCCAACATAGTCTTCCTATGCTTTGCCATCTTTGCCAATCTATCTGTACGTTCATCGGCAGATTCATTATCCAATTGCTTCTTTCTGTTTTCCTGCTTAACTCTGAGTCTTTTTCCTCGCATTTCATCACTTTCTTTTTCTAATCTTTTACTTTGGTTTGCTGCCAATATTGCCAGCCTCTCGTCACGTTCTCGCAGTGTTTCTTTCTCTAATCTTCTTTTTTGATTTATAGCCAATAATGCCAGCCTCTCATCATGTTCCTGTGGTGTTTCTTTCTCAAATCTTCTCTTTTGATTGATAGCCAGTAATGCCAGCCTCTCATCATGTTCCTGTGGTGTTTCTTTCTCCAATCTTTTTTGATTTATGGCCAATGTTCCAAGTCTCTTATCCTGTTCAGTATCAGTTTCCAATTTAAGGTGACTTTTCTGCATAGCCTGCATTGCCTTGAGTCACATATCTCGTTGTTCTACACTCTCCTTCTCCCGATGTTTCCTTTGACTTTCAGCAAATTGCTCCAATCTTCTTTTTCTTTCACAATCATCTTTACTGGAAGTTTTACTGTCTTGACCTTGCAACATTGCCTTTGTCTTATCACCAATAAATGTAATAGATTCCGATTGGAGACAATGTTCCTTAATTACATCCTGAATGGGTCCAGGATTACTCTCAACATCTCCAGCTAAAAGTAATAATAAAAGGAGTAGTCTTGCGTAAAAATATGAACGTTTCGATAAATATTGTTTGAACATCATCTGGCGTGATCTTTTTGCCACTGAAATAAGAACTTGATGCGTCATATTAATTAGATTTGGACAAATACGTACGACATGATGCAAGTTCAGTTCGAAATGTTGCCTAAAGTTACTTTCGGTCGAATTACAACTCGAATTTTGCATACAAAGGGTACGAAACGGATAGGTCAACACATGATCGAATATGAACATTGAAAGTATGATGAAAAATAGAAACATGAAACACTTCCATTCAGAAATACATGCTTTAAATTTTGTAACATCAGAAAACCTTTTGGGACCAGGATTCAATTCTACATCCCCAGAAAGTAGTAAATGGAAATAGACTAAACCGTGAAAACTATAATACTTTAATGTACAGCCCGTAACTGATAAACAGCTTTTGTGGGAAAAGTTGACTATCAGGCCATGTGGATGAATGTGAACCATGCAAATGGTGCACTTGTGCTGACTACATACACATTTACAAGAAATACAATATAACTCAGCTACGTGTTGTTGCACCAAGATACACTGGTGATTATGTGCACCATAAATCTTGTTAAACACTTTACCCTGAAAAGAGGAAAATGATGATAATATGTTAAAATTGAACAAATTTTACCTACATAAACTGGCTGCTTAAAGACTATCAACGCAGAAACTACATATCCATGTGTTGTGTGTGTGTGTGTGTGTGTGTGTGTGTGTGGGTGTGTGGGTGTGTGTGTGTGTGGGTATTGTGTAAAAGAAAAGGTATGTCAGTGCATATTTGTATTACATATAAGCACATGTGGAGAGGTTGTGTTGTATAAAAGTTGCATTTTTATATATCCTTACATGTACATATGCACGTGTATGTATATGACATTGTGTGACTGTTTAGTACAATGTTAAAAGCGAGGTGCAAGGTTCACACCAAAAAGCGCTCATGCCAAAGGAGCGAAAGCTCAAACAAAGGGAGCGATTCAATTTCTCCGTGTTGGAGTAATGTCAAACGTTCTTTAGCATAATTTATGCTGACGTAATTAGCACGTGACAATAGTAGGCTAACGTTTGCCACTTGTTGAGTATTGTCTATCGATGAAGAGGTTCACGGCACAAAGGTGACGGTTTTCATTGCCTTATATGTAATTGGTGTTTACGAATCGCTATTATTTTCAGTCTGAGGGACATTGTTGAAGATTGGATTTGTTACTAGGTCTAAATGTTCATCTTTTAACACAACAATTTGTATTGCGTCAGTATTTTGGTAAGTTATATTACACTCACTATTGCTGCATGTAATTGCTTAGTTGGGCTCTTTCTTTGTGTAAGTACTTCATATGATGACCTAAGGACTATCGTCCTAGCCAATCCGCCGAAAAGTTAACTGTATTGTACTTTTCGTTTCTACAGGAGTTAAAAGCAAACAGTAGATTCTCCAAGAAGGTAAGTCTGTTATCAATACCCTGTGTGATCACTGTGAATGAATACATTTATTCTTTTTGTAGATAACCTTTATATTTTGTATTTCGCTGGCTATACACTTACATACTTATTCGTGAACTCTTTCTTTTGAACATTTTGGTCTATTTTCTTTAGCATTCAAGTTTTTTTTTGCTTTTGTACTTGTGATTATTTCAAGGATTATGTAAATAAATACCATGCCGTCGAATTTCCAATTTCTTGCTACTGTAATATGGCTATACATTGTGTGTGTTTATACATATGCGAGTGTATGGTATTGTGAGTGTTGGTATGCTATTGCCATCTGATATTCTCTATATACG
>CAUJGJ010000397.1:10819300-10841800 GCA_963170055.1 Halisarca cf. caerulea
GGTGGTTTACCTCTGAAGCTTGAAAGCCCACGGAAATTCTTTGTGCGAGTTCAAACTTCGCAACTAAGTCCTAAACCCACTCTTTAGATCTTTAGGATTCTTTGATGACGAAAACAGAAGCAAAGACACAAAGTTCACTGAAAATAACTGCGAGACCCGATTACCGCCTGAATGTCCGCCATGTTGTTGACATATATATATATATATATATATATATATATATATATATATATATATATACACATCGTTCCGGACGTTCCGGACACTTCCGGTAAAAGTAAAAATAATATAGGGGCCGCCGAAGGCCAAAAACTACTTGAATAAATTCCTTTTTAACGGAAGGCCTGCTCTCACTAAACCTCACCGAAACACTTGTCATACAAGTTCAACCGTTCAAAAACGGTTTGCTAATTCCAAACAGAGCTTTTATCTCTCATCTTACCTGCCTGTTCCCCAAACTTCTTTGGATCTTCCTGTCGTTCCATACTTTCGCGGTTCCAAGGTTTTCTTTTCATCCTAACATCTGCGTCCAATTCTCTGACATGTTGGACCATGGTATCTATGGTTAGAGTGTAGTAACTTGGAAGTAACTGTTGTTTTGTGTTCATAATCTATTAGCCAATCTATTTGTAATGTCTGCTCGTTAGTGATAGGAAATTATTGTTGTCTGTGTATGTGCAGCTCTATTATTCTTTTCGATTTATGTCCCATGATGTGTATTGGTAGTTAGACTAAGTTTGAATTATTGTTCAACGTGCATTCATTGTGTTTCGGACTTCGAGTGAGAGACATTCGTACGAAGATACTACATTTCTGGCGATGAGGATTTTGGATCCTACTCATCATGGCCTTGCTGTACGGCTCCATTTCCGAATTTCAACCCGATAGCAATGACGTAAAGGCTTATCTGGAGCGTGTGGAGCTCTATTTCTCTGTGAACAAAGTCGAAGAGAACCTTTGAGTCCCAATTTTTCTCAGCTCCATAGGAGCTGCTACGTACTCTCTCCTCAGTGATCTGTTGGCTCCCGCAGCGCCAAAGTCCAAGTCTTTCAAGGACCTATCCCAAGCCTTACGCGACCACTATGAGCCCAAACGGGCTGTTATTTCACAACGTTTTCATATTCACAAACGGGATCAAGCGTTGGGAGAGAGCCTCATGTCGTTCGATGCAGCAATCAGGAAGCTCGCAATTCATTGTCATTTTGGGGATAAGCTAGAAGAAGCTTTGAGGGATAGGTTCGTCTGCGGCCTCTGTCATGAAGCTATACAACATTGCCTGCTCTCTGAAGTAGATCTGACATACGCGAAAGCCATGGAAATCGTTCTTGCAATGGAAACGGCGGATAGGGACATGAAAGCTTTTAAAGCTGCAGACTCTTCTGTTAAAAAGATCCAATGATCTACCCCCTCTGTTGGTTCCCATCGTGTTACCGTTGCAATCGTCCAGGCCACAACACTAACTTGTGCAAGTTTAAAGATGCGGAATGTCATGCTTGTGGGAAAAGAGGACATATCGCACCAGCTTGTCGGTCTAAGCAGAAATCGTCGAAGAGGTCGTCGTCCAAGCCCAGCTCAGCGAAAAAGACAGTGAAGGCTCAGCAAGTATATTCCGGCGACACACAATCTAGCGATAGCGACGGAGAGTACTTTTTACACAAGCTGGGAGAATCCTTGGATGCAATCCGTGTCAAAGTCATAATAAATGACTCACCGCTAGAGATGGAAGTCAACATGGGTGCCGATATCTCTATCATCTCGGAGAAGACGAGAAAATCCCTTTTCCCTACTCTTCGCCTTCATCCTTCACAGCTCATCCTGAAGACATACACAGGTGAGACTGTACACATTGTTGGCCATTTACATGTGAAGGTGCAATATGGAAACCAAGTTGTTAAGTTAGTATTGGTTGTTGTTGCTGGTGATGGGCCTAGTCTTTTAGGTAAAAATTGGTTGAAGTATCTCTGACTTGATTGGAAACAGCTTGGTCGTCTTCACTCCAGCAAGATGCAGCTGCTGCACTCAGTCCTTGACCAACACCCAACCCTTTTCCAGGAGGGCCTCGGAACCGTACGCCCACATCAAGCTACTTTGTGTGTGAAACCTGATGCTACACCCAGGTTCATCAAGCCTCGCCCAGTGCCATTCGCAACAAAAGGGATGGTAGGTCGTGAGCTTGATCGTTTGGAAGAAGAAGGTATTTTGGAACGGGTCACCCACAGTGATTGGGCTACACCAATAGTTGCAGTGCCCAAGAAAGACGGAACCTTTCGTATTTGTGGGGATTACCGATTAACCATCAACCCAGTTCTAGCTGTTGACCAATACCCGCTACCCCGTCCAGATGATCTCTTTGCCACCCTCAGCGGGGGTACCATATTCACCAAACTGGACCTGTCTCAAGCATATCTACAACTTCAACTTGATGACAAATCAGCCAAGTTCACCACCATTAATACCCACCAGGGTTTGTACCAGTACAGGAGACTTCCGTTTGGAATAGCATCTGCTCCAGCCCTATTCCAAAAGTTGATGGACACCGTACTACAAGGAATACCGGGGGTCATATGTTACATCGATGACATCCTAATAAGTTCCCCCCATGAGACAGCTCACATGGCAACATTGGAGTCAGTACTGACTCGCTTCCAAAAGCATGGATTCAGACTCCAGAAGGACAAGTGCCAATTCATGATGCCGTCTGTCGAGTACTTAGGACATATAGTACATGCTGCAGGTGTACAAGCCACTCCAGAGAAACTAGATGCAATTCTTCAGGCCCCAGCACCCACCAATCTCACCGAGCTCCGTTCCTTTTTAGGGCTGGTAAACTACTATGGCAAGTTTATTTCAAATCTGTCAACGATTTTACATCCTCTTAACAGCCTCCTGAAGACAGGTACAGAAAGCCACCAGGACAGACAGAGTTCTCAGCCAAGTGCGGGAATATGTACAAAAGGGATGGCCAAACCAAGTTCCGCAAATTTTGCAAATCTTCAAGTCAAAACAGGACAAGATTACCCTTGAGTTTGATTGTCTGCTGTGGGGCATTCGTGTCATAATTCCACAATCACTTCAAGCAACGGTACTTCAGTCACTGCATGCTAGTCATCCAGGGATAACCCGGATGAAATCCATTGCCCATAGCTATTTCTGGTGGAGCGGACTAGATCGGGACATAGAGATGCTAGCCAAATCATGCAATGCATGTCAAGCTGTGAAAACATCCCCGTCAGTGGCTCCTTTACATCCATGGGTATGGCCTGATGCACCGTGGAAGAGACTGCACATTGATTTTGCTGGTCCATTTTTAGGGAAAATGTTCCTTGTTGTTATTGATGCACATTTGAAATGGCCAGAAGTGTCAGTCATGCATAGCACTACCGCTAACAACACCATTGATGCACTTCGCTCGCTGTTTGCTTGTTTTGGTTTCCCGGAACAAGTAGTATCTGACAATGGGCCACAGTTTGTCTCAGACGTGAAAGATTCATCCAGACAATGAAACGGGCTCTCAAAGCATCTGAAGCAGGAGGAAAGTTGCTTTCTCAATGTCTGGCTCAGTTCTTATTTGAATATCGAGCATCTCCTCACGCCACTACTAGTAGCTCACCAAGTCAACTGTTTCTTGGTCGGCAAATGAGGACCCGATTTGATTTGCTTCGCCCTAGCGTAAACTTTCAAGTCCTTGCCAAGCAAGCATCGCAGAAACTTCATCATGATCTTCGTTCAAGGTTGTGCAATTTTGCACCAGGTCAACATGTGATGGTTCTAGATTATCATCTCAACGCAAACAAATGGACTAGGGGCAAGATTATCAACCGGCTTGGCCCTGTAACATATGAAGTTGAAACTGAAGGCAAGATCGTAAAGAGGCATGTAGATCAACTCGATACAGGTACAACCGATCCAGTTGAGGATAACTTCGTGTATCCTTCACCTGTTGAGCAGAAACCCAATGATGGCAATCCAGGTCCCTCTGAAAGCCGTACCCTCAACGAGATAGACAGCCCCCTGATTGATTCCACTACTGACATTATCTTCGATTTAAGCAGGGAGGAAATGTAGCAACTTGGAAGTAACTGTTGTTTTGTGTTCATAATCTATTAGCCAATCTATTTGTAATGTCTGCTCGTTAGTGATAGGAAATTATTGTTGTCTGTGTATGTGCAGCTCTATTATTCTTTTCGATTTATGTCCCATGATGTGTATTGTTAGACTAAGTTTGAATTATTGCTCAACGTGCATTCATTGTGTTTCGGACTTCGAGTGAGAGACATTTGTACGAAGATACCACATAGAGGACCTAAGCAAACACACATACACAAGATTACACACACGTATGCGAACATATCCACGAAAAAACATTGAGAAACTATTTTATTAAAGACCTGCTCATACTAAACGTTGTTAAAACACTTTTACATGCGCGTTCAAGCACTCCCTAATGGTTAACTAAAGATAAAAGGCTTTCCACACTCATCTTACCTGTTTCCAAAGCATTCTTTAGCCTTTTCTTCGTTTCCATGAATTCCTGCAGGGGTTGCATATGTGTCGTCGTCATGCGAGGAGACTGCAAACGGTGACATCAGAAATTGCAAATGTTGGCGTCTCCGTATATTACGATTGATCTGACAATTGCTCTTAAATATAGATTATTGTAGTT
The DNA here is from genome assembly GCA_963170055.1 of Halisarca cf. caerulea. Classification (NCBI taxonomy): domain Eukaryota; kingdom Metazoa; phylum Porifera; class Demospongiae; order Chondrillida; family Halisarcidae; genus Halisarca; species Halisarca cf. caerulea. Next base: position 10,823,964 of record CAUJGJ010000397.1, read on the forward strand.
TTAAATATCATTGTGTACAAGTATTCAAGATTGTTAACCCTATCCTATACCAGACAAGATGGGACTGTCAGCGGCTAATCAGACTCTCCTGTGCAATGGAAACAATTAACCTCATCAAACTGCTGGGTAGTAACTTAAAATAAGGTCCGAGCTGGAACAGACTGTAAGTGTGGAAGATGTGCATACTATATTAGAGTGTCATTATATATTGTAACAACTTAAATAAACAAATTATAATAGCACTTACATTGCCATCTTGAGACTGGTATTTGACATGTGGTTCTAGTGGTACCAGATGACCTATTGTACCAGCTTGGCGACAGTACAATGCTTCGCCAAATGTGCACAGTTGGCTCTTGTCCATTGCGATGTCAAATTCCTTTAAAAGACAAGGACGGGGAAGGGAGACAAAGATGTCTCCCACAAAGACTTCTTTAGCATCACACTATTACTGGGCCAGGATATATAATTTATGTATAGTATTATACAGTTATACTGTATATAATAGTACTTTTCTTTAGAGAGCCATGTTTGTATATCTCCTTGCTGACCAGTTCTGATGGTGGTGTACCAAATAAGAATGATACAACAACTGATTCCATCATAATGCATTTGAAGTCATCTCCCACTATAGTTTCTCCAGGATCACAGCTGCTTGGAAGTCTGCAATTGTATATAGTATAGTTATAATAGAGGAAGATATTTTATAAACTCAATTATCTTAAAGTTTATTAAACATAATATTTGTAGGTTACTACATGCCTTCCAAGGGAGGTATCATATTTATTGCTCGAGCTCCAAGGGTGTGAAGTGCCTGAGGGCAAGTGCAGTATACACGGTAAAAATTAAAGGGACACTGCCACCAAAATACAAGTGGCCTTTAAATTGAAGTAATCGTCTTGAAACCCTTGCTGGCGAAGTCCCAGTTGTGAAATCAGTGTCGTTCATGAGATAGAGCTCTTTGAACTTCCGTTTTGGGAAGACATTTTTGGAAAATAACGCCATTGTGGTGTGACATCATTGGCGTGAAAGTTGGCATAGAAGTGTCGATTTGTGTACATAGTGCATACTCTCGTTTGCCGTGAAAACGTCTCTACAATTGCTCCAGCAACTGTCAACCGTCCTATTAGTTTCGGATAACACCTGAATCATGCCGTACTGCATGGCCTTCGGTTGCAAGAATGACAGCAAAGACTACATGCGTGGCATCAGCTTCTTCAGGCTACCGCTGAAGGATCCCGCTCATCTTAAAGTCTGTCTGGCCAAGCTACAGCTCAAATACCCGCCAATCAAAGAAACTAGCTGTGTGTGCTCCGAACATTTCTCAGAGGATTGTTTCAAACTGGATTTGAAGAGCGAATTGAGTCCTGGAACCAAACCAAAACGTACATTGTAGCCAGATGCTGTTCCAACTTTGTTCTCTTTCATGAAGAGCAGCGAAAGGGTCATTTCCACACAGAGAATCAAAGCCAAACAAGTGAGCCTTGTTTTTGTTTGTATAAATTTGTCTGATTGGCGTACTCGTGCAAAACTTCTTTTTGTTGTAATATTGTCTAACCACGTGCTTAGACTATGTACTTTTTAGCGCTGTACTTTATTGTCTTACGCCGCTTGTGAAAGACGCAGTAACAATAGAGCAGACAAAGGACATTGCAGTTCAAACAGGTATAGAGCAAGCACTCATGCATGATTATACACTATGCAGTCTGATCTAACATGTAATGGTAACTTTCCCATGTTTCGACGCCGTGTCTACGATCGCAGTCAACTTGGACAGTGGATGCTCAGCAAGATATCCACAGTGTTCAGCATTACATCAAGTGTGAACACAGCTATGGAGCAAACATGGATCGAGATTCGGATGACTGTCATGCTTCTGATTAGGACAATGTAATGGATACTTCATTCATTGTGGGAACAACTGACAGTGAAACTGAGGGTTCAGTGGATTCTGAAGTACCTTGATGTGAGTCACCTTCTTCAGAGAAGAAGTACCTGGTCTTTAAGAGCTGCTTGCGACGCTTGTTCCAGACATGTCCAGTTTGCCTTCAGCACATCATTGAGACAAACATGGAAACATCTGGGAGTTCACTGTCTGTCCAGTATGTCTGCACATCTGGTCATGTCTCCAGACGGTGCTCACAACCACACATCAGTGGCATGGCAGCTGGTAACTTGCTTCTCTCTGCTGCTATCCTGTTTTCTGGTGGTAGCTACACCAAGTTTGCGCACCTTGTCAACACTACGAATCTCGTCATCCCGGCTGAGTGTACATTCCACTGGATCCAGTCCACATACTTGTTTTCAGTGATCCTTCGCACATGCACGCGACACCAGCAACTACTTTTTCAACGTCTTCAAGGTCGAGACTTGAAGATTAGTGGAGATGGTCGTTGTGACAGTCCTGGTTACAGTGCCAAGTACTGGACATATACGCTGATGCTTCAAGAGTCAGGTGAGATTGTTGATTTTCGTGTAGTGCAAGTGACCGAGACAGCCAGTTCTGTTGCAATGGAGAAGAAAGCCTTTCGCCATTGCATTGATGGAGTGAGGGACACAGGTTTGAAGGTCTCCATGGTAGCAACTGACCGTCACTCTGGTATTGCAGCACTTTGCCGAACAGTCTATCCAGAAATCAACCACCAGTTTGATGTTTGGCATGTGTGCAATAACTTGATGAAGAAGCTGACAAAAGCAGGCAAGCAGAGAGAGTGTGAGGACCTGTTACCATGGGTAAGGTCCATCTGCAACCACCTTTGGTGGCCCTGTGAGACCTGCAAGGGGGACAAGGTGCTACTGAAGGAGAAGTGGCTCTCTGTTCTCCACCACACTGCCAACCTTCACACCTGGGGAGGATCACACTTCTTTAGTGAGTGAGCACATCCTCCACTTCCGGTCGACAGAGAGGAGCGAACTAAGTGGTTGACTCATGGCAGTCATACACACCAAGTCCTTAGCAAACTTGTAATGGACAAGCCTCTGCTTAAGGTACTGGATCAGATGACTGCTTTCTGTCACACTGGGATCTTGGAGGTCTACCATTCGGTCCTGCTCAAGTACTGTGAGAAGCGCCAACACTACTCCTATGAAGGAATGATTGCTCGTACTCAGTTAGCAGCACTGGACAACAACCACAACTTGGGCAGAGCCCAAGCTACCACCTTAGCAGGTGACCCTCGATACCACATCTCGCACCCCAAGGGCCGGAGCGACTGGGTAGCCAAACCCATCAGTGAGAAGAAGGCCTACCCATACCTCGCTGACATGATAATAATAATAATAATAACAACGTGTTGGCCAAGATGGCCGCCAACACGGGGATGATTCCGTGTTTCACGAAGAACGATCTGCAGTGGTGTGTTAGGCCTCATTTACACGGAAACGTTTTTTATAGTATACGGATAAATTTGGATCCGTTTTCATAGTGTTTACAGGGAAACGCGAATGCTCATGTCCGTTTACAATTTTGTCGAGACGTTGGGAAGTTGCACGTGACAAGCACAACACACGTCACGTGCAATCAAGCAGCACCTGCACGAAGTGTGATCGAGAAAGCAGAGACGATCGAATAATATGCCTCGTAACGCTAGCAGAAAAGATTATTCTTGGTCCGAAGACGAAGCGCAGTTACTTCTCAGCATCGTACATCAGTACAAAGTGAGAAAGCTTCAAGACAACGTAGATTGGGAAAGTGTGAAGAGCAAGTACGAAGACATTTTCGATTTGTTTAAAAACGAACTGCCAGAAACAGAAGAGGAAGCGCTCGCCCTAGATAAAGACTATCACTTGAAGAATGAAATAACCAAAACTATACTAACAACAAAACTAAAGAACATTCGTCTTCGTTTTCGTAAAGCAGTAGATACTGGGCGAAAAAGCGGACAAGGGCGGGTGATCTTTCTGTTTTTTGACCTGTGCGAGAAGATCTGGGGTGGCAGCCCTGCAACAGAGCAGATAACATCTGGGGTAGAGACTAGTGATTTGGTCATAGTAGAAGAGGACACTTTACAGGACACAGATACTGAAATAACTGTCACCCAGACTGGTCCATCGGCATCTGGAACAAGCCAGCAGACACCAAGCATCCAGTCAACAAGTAGCAACAATCCAACAGTAGCAATTGAACAAACATCAACAATCCAGGCGACAGATACACAACCTAGTCCATCAGTTGGACCACAGACATCAGCCAGTGTAGAACCGGAGTCTGGAACAGTTACTGCTAATCATCACAGGACACTGCTAAATGACACATTAAAAAACTACAGACAAAATAAGTTGAAGAGAAAGGTACCAGTTGAAACACAAATGGTGGATATGGCTAAGGAAGAACTGGAGATAAAGAGAAAAATGTTAGACCATATGAGCCAGGCTGAAGAACGGCACCGATCAAGTATGATACAACTGACTGAGACAGTGGAAAGTGTATGCAAATCAATTGAAGGAGGCTTTACTGTATTAAAGAACTGTATGTCAATGATGTCACAATACCCACAGCCCTCTCAACAATATTTCTATGGATTACCACACAGTCAATCCTTACGCCCTCCCATGACTTCTCCACCAACAGCTACTTATCATCCACCTACTCCAGCTAACACCCCAGGCCATCCATGCCCTCCTCATCCTGCATACATTTTCAATGAAGAAGGTGCCATGCCACCAGATTCAGATTAGTCTCCTATATACAATATTATTATACTTCTTATTTCCAGTGTATTCCTGCCGGCCATTATAAGACCAACAATTATTTATCCAGGACCTGCATGTATGTAATTGTTATTATTAAAAATTAGTATTATTACATTGTACATTATATTCTTATGATTGTCAATAATTATTATGAATATTAAGTAATGAAGTTAATAACCCAACAGTCACGGTGATATACGCTGAAATAAAATAATTGTTGGGTGCATTCGACATACTTTGTCACGGATCAAAATACTTTGCCAGGGTCCTCCTCACTTTTTTTCCTTCGGATTCATTGCTGTATCCAGCAGATGATGTGGTTGGTTGAAATTCCCTATCATATGTTATAGCTGCTTGCACTCTGTCTTCATGAACAGTTTCCTTTTGTTGTTCGCAGAAATTATGTAGAACAAAGCACGCATAAATCACAAAAGGTAAATCATCCATATTAATGTCCATTGCTCGCTTAAGACATCGAAATCGAGCTTTAAGCCGTCCAAAGGCACACTCGATAATGTTTCTTCCACTGCACAGCCTGTACCCATAGTATTGTTCATGTGCTGTGGCACCTCCATTCACAAACTCCTTCATCAAGTAAGGCATCAGAGGGTACGCAGGGTCCCCCAGAAGGAAAACTGGTACTGGATCTTCACCCTCTACAATTGTCCTGTAGCTTGGTGGAATTAGTCTGTTCTTTAATTTATAATTTAGAGATGAATTGGCAAAAATTCGTGCGTCGTGAACGCTTCCTGGCCACTTAGCTACCACATCCATAAAATTGTACTGGTAATCACAGCAAGCCTGTACATTCAAAGAAAACCTACTTTTGCGATTAATGTAATCTGCAGAATTTAGTCTTGGCTGGGCAATTTCAATATGGGTTCCATCAATCGCACCAAGACACTGCGGGATTCCGTATAGTCTGTCGAAATTACTGACCTTATCACGAACGGCTTCTTCAGTAAGTGGTAGCTTGATATATCTTGGTCCCATGTGCATCACAATAACCCGAGCTACATGTCTAATGATGATGGACACACTTGCTACTGAAGCTCCAAAGGCATTTGCAGTCTTTCTCATACGGCCCTCATCAGACAAATAATATAAAGTCATGGCTACCTGCCTCTCTACCTCTATAGGAGCCCTCATAGCCGTTGCCTGCTTTCGAAGATGTGGTCGCAATTCTTCACAGAGTCTGTGGAAATTCTCCTTACACATTCGAAAATTCTCCTTCCATTCCTCTGCAACGACGGTATCCCTAACAAAGTTGTCCCACCAGGCTTGCGTGCGACCGGGTCTAACCCAGAATCGTCTTGGCATCCTTGCCTTTCTTTCCTTGATGCTGATTGATCTGCGTGAATCCGCAAGAGAGATGCAGCCGTGTTTTCCAAGTCGTACGTTTCGGTCCGTCACTAGGCGACTACGCAAGTTAGCGCCTGCAGTAGAGCTAAGATTTCATTTAACAGAATCACCAATATCGCAAGAATAAGGGAGAACATCGTCTTCACTGCCTTCGAGGAACAGGAGAATATCACGAAGGAAAACAGAGCAGCTGGAGAACAAAAGATCGTTGTTGAACGTCACATGACATTCATGTGCCGGTTCCGTTTTCATGTGTTTACACGCTCCTGTGCATCGGTGCGTTTACAAGTTATCCACTTTGGAAAGCGTTTATAAATGGAGGCGTTTACGCTACCCGTTAGCGGCGTATTCATGTAAATGGTCATCATAAACGAATGAAAAAGTATCCGTTTTCAACCGAAAACGTTTTCGTGTAAACCAGGCCTTAATCTGTGAATGGGTTTTGTTGCTGTTTGGGTTTTTGGAGTGCCTTCTTCTTTGCGCCATCTGCCGTTCTGGCTTTTGCTGTCGAAGCCTCCATGCCCATTCTTGCAACATACCGCAGGATGAAGATGGTTGCCAACGCGATGAGGATTTTGTGTTTTGCAAAGAATAATTTGCAGTGGTCGACTGGGGTTTGTTGCTGTTTGGGTTTTTGGAGTGTCTTCTTCTTTGCATCGTCTGCCGTTCTGGCTTTTGCTTTTGAAGCCTCCAAGCCCATTCTTGCCATGAATCGCTGGACAAAGATGTTTGCCAACACGATGACGATTTCATGTTTCATGAAGATCATTTTGCTGTGGTTGACTGGGATTTGTTGCTGTTTGGGTTTTTGGAGTGCCTTCTTCTTTGCACCATCTGCCATTCTGGCTTTTGCTGTTGAAGCCTCCAAGCCCATTCTTGTTATTGACTACCGGACAGAGATTACCAATGCGATGAGGATTTCATGTTTAACAAAGAACGTTTTGCTGTAGTTGTCTGGGATTTGTTGCTGTTTGAGGCTTTGGAGTGCTTTCTTCTTTGCACCGTCTGCCATCATGGTTTTTGCTGTTGAAGCCTCCGAGCCCATTCTTGTTATGGATCACTGGACAAAGATGTTTGCCAACGTGATGAAGAATTCGCATTTCACAATAAACGATTTTCAGTGGTTTGTTGAACTTTCTGTGGTTAAATTAACTAGGAATTAGGAAATTAATTAGACCATGATGTATTATTATTTTTTGCATTGTATATAATAATAATAATAATAATAATAATAATAATAATTTCTTATTTTAACTGGGTGGGCCATTAGCCAGAGGCTACTCCTAAGGCCCCCAGTATCCCACACATTAACTCACACACACAATCAAATTAAATCAGATTCAAATTAGTTCGGTGGCTGCAATAGGTCATCTTCTCATCTATTCCCAGGTTGGTGGCAGGGGGGTGCAGGGAAAAGAGCTCCAAATGGCACACAGGTGGAGTGGTGCCCTCTGCTCACTGCTTAACTTCCAGTGCTAACCCACTGAGCCAACAGCACCCCCCATGATGGCCCAAGTGGTTGAGATGCGGGTAACTGGAACAACACTGCCACACCCTGACCTTCCCAATTTACCTAGGAACATTGCACCCACACCTCGCCCGCAAAAGGAAGAAGTAATAGCGAGACACCAGTCAAGTTTTTCACAGTAAATATGACATTTTATAACATTTTAATACGCAGGTATGTTATGTCCGATTTCTGGACATAAAACGAAATGGCGGACGTCTTCGAGGTACTATAAATTTTTGCTTCGATCTTCGTTGAAATGTAAGCAGATTTTTTGAAAATAGCTAAGATGGCATCTGACATATATACACTTGGCTTCAAAAGGGACAAAGGCTAGTTTTAACTTCTGCGAGTTGCATGTGGTCAGTTTTCTTTACACCATACGGAAATATTTCAAAATGCAAAAAGGCGGTGGTTAGGATCTCGGCTTTTGGACACGAAAGTAGGTTTAACAAAAAGCACAGATTGAAAACTTACTCGAAAGGCACTGTACTGTCACTACACTGTGTCGAATCTTGGGCGATGATCCTCCACTCCACGGCTGTTATGTCCTGGGGTTTTTGCCCAAAAACAAGGTTCAAAGCTATAAGATGTTGGACATAAACCGAACGGAGCAACGCACATTACCCCAAGATTCGATTCTGAGAGTTTGGTCCTTTGGTAACAACATATCAAAGTTTTAAAGCTAAAAGCCGAGATTTCTACCACCGCCTTTTTTGATAAAGGTTTCTTGTCGAAGAGAACCGTCTTTCCAGGCTAAGTCACGTGTTGTCACATGTTCCATGAACATCGTTCTCGTATACTCACGTATATGTCCCGCTTGCAAATGATATCATCACCAAAACAATCTATAGGCGTGTGACAAACCCACACGTTGCCCACTATAATGAAATTCATTTGGTGAAGCCAGATAACGCTGCGCTTTTGGCTGGATTAGGACATAACATACGGTACAGGTCATTAAAAAGTTCCCACTTTGTAATCGTAATACGAATTTATTACGATATATTTACGACTACGATACGATGGAATTACTATCACGATACGAAGAGATAACGATCTTCCTGTGCTCAGAATCTACCAAAATTACGAAGTGCTTCATAAGAAGAAAAAGTTGTTGGTATGCGACATATACATGAGGAGTTTGCTACTTTGCTTTTCGATCGCATCTGAGCTCGCACGATAGCCATTTTGGGCTAATTTCCCAAGGACGTTTGCACACATGCATTCGCAGTGAGAGACTCCCAGTAGATTCATCCTCAAAAGCTTGCCCCATGCATTTGCTGTTGGCAGCGAAACATAATAAAGTTGAAAATTATATCTTACGATCAATTCTTGTAACTCAGCGAATATAATTTCTTCATCTGCTCGAGTCTAGCCGCCATCTTGGACCACGTCGTTAACATTCGACGAGCGTGCTGATCCTTCCTTTGCCTGTATCGTGGAGTCTGTCCTTTCCTATTTCTAACGAAATCTGTCGTTACCTTTCTTCGTGGTGCTAAACCCTTCAGACTGAAGTTTTGTACGAACAGAGGGCGCGCTTTGGCCCTATTTGCCTGCTTCGCATAGTCGGTATACCTTTCTTCTTCGCTCGAACGTGAAATATTGCTTAGGAAACCTTTTGCAGTGAATCAATGAGGTGAAAATATAGAGATATGCATTTTTGGCAAATGACGATAGAAATACGATTTCTCCAAATTGTCATCTGATCGTTATACGATGATTTTACCATGACAATACTAAGAATTTACGATCGTAATATGATAGAACTTGATTACGAATACGATACGATATGGGAACTTTTTTATGACATGTACCATACCTGCGTATTTTAAATTAATTGTATTCTCTTTGTGTTTACATCTCACAATGAATGTATCTAACATACATGTACAGCACTTCATAAAAAAGTAAATTTATAATTATAGTTCTTGAATTGGTCAATCTTCAGAATCTTGGGCTTCCTGGAATCCAGTATACTGACCTGATTCTTCTGGGTATTCCTGCCCAATTCAACTCACTGCACAGGCAGAAATGACCCTCCTAACAGAGCGACCGGAGCGTGTGTGTATCCACCAGGTGAACTGACGATAAGCGGCTTGTCTGTTGCGGCACCGGAACATCGAAGTCTTCAAAGCACACGTCTCGCATGGCTACTAAAGCAGTTTGTAGCACTTCCGGGTCCAGGCAAACTACATCGAAGCTCAGATGGTCTGTGATACATACGTGAGTTCCCATTTTCTGGAGAATTTCCGGCACTTCTTTGCAGCAGACGCTCTCCATCTCTGTAGTCATCGCAGGACAGTTTCCACGCGAACACCACCCGTTGTGACCACTTCTGACTTCTGAAAGCTCAGTACGCCCTTGTTCCTGTCTTTCACGTTCATTTCCGAGCCTTTCGTGGACGCTTTCCAGTTCTTTGCTGGTCATTAAAGGCTCAAAGAGGTATGGTTCTACACGCTGCGACATAGTAACTCTTGTTCAGTTCACGCCAGTGATGTCATCAACATGGCTACCCAAACCGAGGTTTTACCATCTTTGGAATAGAATTTCTCACAAACGGTAGTTCGTACGACGATTTTACAGCAACTTGGTTGGTTTTACAATATTTACTATGTTTTAAACCACATTTAGTTTTTGGTGGCAGTGTCCCTTTAAGACAGTTTGAAAATTGAAGTGTAAAATTAATTAAAATTGAACAAGCAGTAATGCAGTAAGAATAACAACATGCTAGAACAAGTCAACTAGGTTAATAAGAAATCTTGTGCCAATGAGGTGAAGGCCCTGTAGTTTTTCGTCACTCTGATTTTGGGCGGGAGCGATCTCCATAGAGCTGCCCCAGCAAAGTTATAGGCCTTTTGACCAAATGAGGACCTGGTAGGTGGAAGATTCAGCTGAGAAAAAGTATTAAAACGAGTGGCATGGGATGAAGTAGGAAGAAGGAAGATTGAAGAAAGAGAGAAGGACAGTTTGAAGACAAGCACTTGAAAACTGTTTGGGCAACATGCACTTTCCTTCTGGAGGACAGGGTATTGATGCCAAGTTCAATACGAGCTGAGGAGGTGCAATAGTATTTGCATCTGCGAAGTACTGTGGGGCAAGAAAAGTTGAGGAGCAAATCCAAGTGATGAGAGTCAGACTTTGTGCAACCAAACCAAACAACATCACAATAATCGAAGATAGGAAGTATGTCCAGTCAAACCTCAGTATAATGGACCCCCTCGGGACCATTGAAAAGGTTCACTATATCAGGGTGTTCACTATATCAGGGTTCATTTACATAGAGTAAATACGTGTACATTTTAAGGTCAATGTTTGTTATTAGGGTTCATTATACATTATAGTGAGGTTCGACTGTATGACTTGAGATGAAGGAGTAAAAGGTGTTGAGGAAGGAACCAGGAAAGTCAACGAAGAAGATTGAGAGGGCGGGAGACCTTTTTGCAAACCAAGTGTATATGGTTACTCCAAGTAAGTGTGTTGTTGATGACAACTCCGAGGAACTTGAAATGTCTCATTTGCTCCACTGAACTGTCAGCTACTTGTAGTTGTAAGCTTCTGTCTAGAGACTTCCTGCTCAAAATGCAATAGTATTGACTTCGTCTTGGAGACATTTATCTTCAATCCATTAGCTAGAAGCCAAAGGTAAGCAAGATCTAAGGATTGTTGGAGGGAGGATTCAATGGAGGCAAGATTGTCACTAGCAATGTAAATCGTGGTATCGTTAGCAAAGAGGACCGTGGAGTCAGGAAAAAGTGAGGAAGGAAGGTCATTGATGAAGGCTGAGATGAGAGTAGGGCTAAGGATGGAGCCTTGGGGAACACCAGAGGTGGGGAAACCTGGAGTAGAGTAGGAGTCTTTGACATGAGTAATGTGGCAGCAATTGGAGAGGTACGAACAGAACCATGAGATAGCAGAGGTAGAAAGACCAAGATTAGAGAGTTTGGATAATAGAAGATTGTGATGGACAGTGTCAAATGCATTTGAGATGTCAAGAAAGACAATGCCAACAAATTGCTTATTGTCAAGGGCCACATACCATTTGTCCAAGCAGTGAAGGAGAAGAGTTTGAGTAGAATGGGTGGGGCGGAATCCACACTGAAGAGAATAGAGGAGATTATTAGAGTTAAGGTGTGAAGACAGCTGACGATGGATGTGTTTCTCTAGAAGTTTGCTGCAGACAGGTAAAACTGAGATGGGACAATAGTTGGAAGGGATGGAACGATCACCTCCTTTGTGGAGTGGCGTGATGGCTGCACATTTCCACTGGGAGAGAAAGTGTGATAGAGCAATAGAAGAGTTGATGATGGAAGAGAGTGGGTAAGAGATTATAGAACAGGCAGCAATAATAGCTCTGGGAGGAAGTTTGTCCAGTCCTGTTGCACACCTAGGCTTGATGATAGAAAGGGCATGTTCACACCATTCGGGGGTGGCTTTAGAGAAGGAGAGGACAGGGTAGGAGGAGGGCTTTGGAGGGGAAGTAGGAGGTGGAGAGATAGAAGATCTGGAAGTGAATGAGGAAGGAGGTGGAGTGGCTACAAGAGGTGATAGGTTCAAACTCACAGAGACAAAGTACTTGTTGAGAGATTCAGCAATGGAGGTATGATCTGAATGAAAGTTAGACTAGTTGTCATTGGGGACAGAAGAACCGGTAGCAAGGTTAAGTGTGTTCAAGAGGGCTGAAGGGTGAGCATTCTTAAGAATGATTCCATTGGAGCCAGACTACACGGTTACACTGGGCTTTGAATGTTTCCCATGAAACAGTAGAAGGGTTACACCGATAGAACCTGAAAAGTCTGTTTCTCCTGTCTATTTCTTTCTCAAGGCCTTGGAAATCCAGGGAGAAGGCTTCTTACGGACTTTAATCGTTTTCGATGGAGCATGATAATTTAAAATGTCAGTAAACAGAAGATTAAAAGCCTCAACTTTGTCATCCGGATCAAGGATTCACCAGGGAGCCTCAGAAAGGTCTTGTTCAAACTGGGATGTGTTGAAGTGCTCTGACAAACGACGTGTAATAGAAGTGGAGGGGGGATGGGGGATGGAGGAGTTAATACGTAAGACGATGGGAAGGTGGTCAGAAAAGGCAGAATCAAGAACACAAGAATAGGAATGTCGGGAGTGACACGGAAGAGGTCAACGATGGAAGCTGAAGAACTGGAGTAGCGAGTTGGTTTAGAGATGGGCTGTACGAGGGAGTGTAAAGTTAAGAAGTCCTGGAAAACCTTGGTGTTTGCTTTGCAAGGGTCAGATAAGTCAATATTGAAAACACCACACACAATCACGTGAACCTGGTTTAGCATCATAGTTTCTATATTGTTGCAAATCTCAGTAACAGATGGTGATGGGGCAGCGGATGTACGATAAAAATAACTAAACACAAGGGGATTAAAGCGATCAGACTTCACAGAAACCCATAGGAACTCAGCACCAGATGTAGCGGTGCCACTTCTCAATAGGGAGCATGGCAAATGGTCAACACAGAGTATAGCAACCCCACTACCCAAATGATTTCTGTCATAGCGAAACAAGTTATACCCAGGAAAGTGAATTTCACCATTGATAACAGACTCGTCAAGCCACGACTCAGAGATGGCTAGGATATGGAGACGATTGACCCGGAGAAAAGCGGCAACATCGTCATGGTGGTGAAGTAGACTGCGAGCATTCACGTGCACCGCAGTAAGCTGACTCGTTGTCTTGGGCTTCTTGACGCCAGGTAAAGGAGGACCAGGGTTCTGTTCAACATCTCCACAGCAAAGGAGTAGTGTTCTGTGACCTCAGGTGGGCTGTCCAAGGGTGGGAAGTTGCCAGCGGTGAAGCTTCTTTTGTTCGCGGAGGTGAGAAAAATTGTTTGTTCCATCACAGCAAGGAAGTAGGCATGGAGAAAACAGTGAGGTTGCACTGATGGAGACAATAAGCATAATGAAGTATATCTAGACTCAGAACTTGGAAATAAACACAATAAAAATACAATTGCTAAGGGTGTTTTTGTCATAGCTTGCGCATGCGGAACATGTCCATTAGCACTTGTAAGTCTTCAGCTAGCAAAAAATTTTAGGTTCGCTTTTGGTCCCATTTCTTTTTGTAGGTCTATTGTATCTCTTCAAAAAAATATCATCGTGTAGCATGTTGTATTGTCTCCATTTTAAGCCCAAAATCGAAGTAATAGCATATGTGAAGACAAAGTTATTAAAGTAGTTTTCTTCGCCATATCTAAAGGCACAAAAACACCGAGAGCCACTGGAGATTGAAAGCTATGGACACCAAAAAGGGTAAGTAGGTTCCTAATAACAATATCTAAAACTTCCATGGGATTTTTGTACGTGAAACAGTTACTGAGAGAATCACTGAAAACCATAAATTTACACAACAGACACTCGCATTTTGGCTTGTAACTTTTGTACGAAGTCAACAATCAAAATCCCCCACATGGAAAGTCTAAAGTTGCCTATGATCAATCAAAAATCTAAATAGACTAGGCTAATCGGCCCTAAATTTTTGGCTCCTGGCTATTAAAGATACACCTTAACAAAAGAGTGGCTGAGGCCATTTTGTCACATGACATGTGTGTGATGTACTACAGTGGACTTGAGGACTAAATTCGGTCAGAAGATACTGATTATTAACGCGCTTTAGCCAACCTTCTTCCCAGAATTAATACGATTGAACAAATTATATCGGGATGAACATTCGCAAGTGCACAGAAAATGCAAAATGATTGCTGCAGCAAAAACAAACTCAATGCGTACATATTATATCCTCACAATTTATCATGCATGTGTCACATGACTTGAAGCCATTGAATAACATTTTCGCTTGGATTCCAACTAATTAGCACGCAGGGCAGATTCTGACATGTTCCACATGCGTGATTAGTATCCGCCATCTTTGACATCACATGACTTCCAGTACCTTACACCATTACTTGATTGGTCTTCAGCGCCATATTCGGGAGGAGAGGATATCGATCAACCTTATGGTACAGTTGGAATTTCTTCCTTTGAAAAAACTCCTGGACATGCTCTGCCGTAAACTACATCCTGAAGGGGTTGGCTGCTCATCCAAGAAGGTGGAAGTCGTAACTGAAGATGAAGAGGAACAGCTGTGGGGTAAAGGTATTTTGAATTCCGATACTCCTCAAGGATTGTTGAATGCTGTCTTATTCCTCAACGGAAAATTTTTAGGGGCTGCCTGTGTGGCAGCCCCTATATTGTTTTCATTTGGACTTCCGGTGTGTAACGCTCGTCCGATATATATATATATATATATATATATAATATAGATTTGAAGAAAAGTCTTATAATAGAGAATTTATATAATAGTAATAGAGAAGTATGAATTTATACAGGAATGAGTTATAAGAATTGTTTTGAAAACAATTGCCAAATATGGCAATTGTTTTCAAAATAATCGTCCAGTTACAATAAACAGTATGTTCAATGAATGTTCAGCTGTGCACTTGCACTCCAATGCTTTGCAAGTAATTCGAGCGTGTGGGGCGGCAGCCCCCACGAGTTTTTAACTCGAATTACTTGTTTTGTCTGCGGGGCGGTGAGGAGCATAGGAACCTCAAGCCCTCACAACTTCAAAGAGAGATTGTAACAGTAGAAAGTAGAAGCCTAGTCCAGAATACCTACACTGAATATGTGTCAAAAAATCGAGCAGGTGGCCTTAAGCAAATCAAACAGGCCAGCAAAGTACGTATACATCAGTACAGAGGATCTGATATGTGCAGATGCCATGTCCTTTTTGGGCCGCCGGAAGTGC
The DNA here is from genome assembly GCA_963170055.1 of Halisarca cf. caerulea. Lineage (NCBI taxonomy): Eukaryota > Metazoa > Porifera > Demospongiae > Chondrillida > Halisarcidae > Halisarca > Halisarca cf. caerulea. Next base: position 10,839,295 of record CAUJGJ010000397.1, read on the forward strand.
CCTATATTGTTTTTACTTTCGCCGGAAGTGTCCAGAACGTCCGGAACGATGTCTATATATATATATATAATATGTCAACAACATGGCGGACGCAATGTCGGTACATAATCTTTCGGCTATATTTCGGTAAAATTCATTCGTTTCCTCCTGATTTTATCAGCGAAGAGTCTTTTCGACCAGAAGAGTTCTTTGACGTATTATTTTAGTCAATAACAACGATTTCCAAGCGATTCGAGTTTCCAGGGCTGTAGGCGGCCCATGAGTTTTTTAAACTCGAATCGCTTGTGTTGGACAATATTTGTCAAAAAATCCACAGGAATCTAAAATGAAGGACATTTTCTATTTGAAACCTAAAGCAGTAACACCAAAAGACCCCCTAGGGCCCTTTTACACTTCAGTGCCCATGGGCAAGAACACTTTATTCAACATGATGAAAAAGATGGCAAAGGATGCTGGTTTAGATCATCAAGTATCAAACCATAGTCTATGAGCATATGGGGTAACAAAGCTCTTCAAAGAAAATGTCCCAGAAAAGACCATAATGGATCAGAGTGGACATCGATCTCTTGATGGTGTAGGTCATTATGCTTGCATAAATGATAAACGGCAGGTTAATGTTTGTCGTGCACTGGAAAGTAAAACTTCATCTGAACAGCCGCTATCTTCCAATCAGTCGCTTCAGACACCAGCCCTGCTGTCTTCCAACCAATCACATCAGCCAGTAGCCCTGCTGTCTTCCAACCAGTTGCTTCGGCCACCAGCCCTGCTGTCTTCCAACTAGTTGCTTCAACCACCAGCTCTCTTGTCTAATCATCCTACACCACTAGTTCCTAACTAACAGTCAATGTTTCAGTGTGCAACTGATGTTCATATATAGTCAGTGTGTGTGTGTGTGTGTGCGTGTGTGTGTGTGTTTGTGTGTGTGTGTGTGTGTGTGTGTGTGTGTGTGTGTGTGTGTGTGTGTGTGTGTGTGTGTGTGCGGGATGCAGCATGTGAGGTGTGTAGGGTACATGTTACCATTATGAGACAGCTATTATTATTGACACAGTTAAGTATTGTGATAAAAACTTGCATATATACTGGTGGCAAGTTGAATCAATTGGAGGGGATTTTTCGGATTGCGCTTTCCAAGTTTCCCGCCAAAAGCAGGTAATTACGCGTGGCACTGCACATGCTCAGAAATACACGAGCGGGTGTTCCTTTGTTTAGTAGTGAAACCTTGCAAGACACTGTTTTGGTTTTGATTTCATCATAGATTCTGTGATTATTATATAAAAGGAACAGGTTAGTAGTTTAGATTTGCTTGTGTTTGCAGTGGTGTTATCATAACATGTTGTTATAACCTCTTACATTGATAATAATATAGTGTATACAGATCAAGTGTATTGTGTGGCTTTTTATTGCGCTGGTAGCAGCATCAGGAAGGACCATGCCCAGGTATGCAATTTCCAACATTTCAATAATTGCATGCATGAGTTATTTGCATTAAAGTACCTCTCATGCACATAGATCGATTCAGAAAAATCAGCAACGGAAATTATGGAGTGATGAAAGTATGCTGTTTGCAGTAAGAAGTGTGCAGGATGGGAAAGGATTGAGAGAAGCTGCCAGGATGCATAATGTTCCAGTTGAAACCCTTCGTAGACCTGTGATTGGCGTAGTTGATATTTTCTGCAAACCTGGGCCCCCTACGATACTCACTCCAGAGGAGGAGTCAGCATTAGAGAAGCACATTGTTACCATGGCTGAACTTGGTTTTGGTCTAACAAGAGATGACGTAATACGTCTTGCCTTCTCAATAGTGGAGAAAAGTGGAAGACAACATCCATTTAAGGATGGGAAAGCTGGGCAAGAATGGTTTGATGCATTCAGAGCTCGACACCCACATTTGACACTACGCACACCACAACCCTTATCATACTGTCGTGTATGATCTGCCAACATGTTCATCATTTATCACTTTTTTGGAAAATTGGATGCAATTTGTACTCGACTGAATATTCTAGCCAAGCCTATGCAAATCCTCAATGTAGATGAAACTGGTATTTCTGTTGTGCACAAGCCGGGCAAAATTGTGACTGAACTTGGGCGGCATACAGTCTGGGCACTGACATCCAGTGAAAAAGGGGAAAATCACACAGTTGTAACTGTTGTGTGTCTGCCAGTGTACAGGGGCATTATAGCATATTTCAGAATTTGGGGATTTTAGGTGACAAAGTATTGGAATGTAGGGAATTTGTCACCTTTTTCATACACGTCATGACTACCTCTTAGGAAAACGACACATATGTCATCACAAGTTGCACACACAGTTGTCCGTAGCGGGAAATGTTTACATATTGTGGGAGCTACGATTTGAACATTTACGCCGCCAAATCCGTCATTTTAAAGCTTTTAAAAGACGGATACGGTGATTAAAAGTATCAAATACCACATCTGGACAATTTGCGTACACAAAAGTTGCAATCAAGAACCATTCACGCAAAGGTATTCACACAAAATCCCC
>CAUJGJ010000397.1:10846800-10871800 GCA_963170055.1 Halisarca cf. caerulea
GCCATGCATATATACGTACTTGGGTCAGTGATATGTTGAAAAGTGGTTCTGCGATAACGTTGTTGAAGTCCTTAGCTCCTTTGGACTTTGATCTTTCATCACAGAAACGAGTGAAATTTTTACCCAATGTGCTTAGTGATCGTTGTTCAAAAGTTCCCCTGTCACTTGGGCTATTCTGCATTGTACTATAATCGATAGTACACCATAGGCAACAATGACGTCCTAAATTAATGGTATAAAGAACAAATTTAATGCAATATACTGGGTTTGTGAATGATAACATTAGTTTGTCTATATTTATATACATGCATGACATTGCATGCATGTGTTGATTATGAATTGCCTTACCTGATGCCCCTGACAACCCGTATATGTTTGCAAGTAGTTGGTAGTCACCATAAAAAAACAGTCTGATCGTCTTATGTTAAGTATTGTACTATAAGTATATATTGAGTACATACTTCCACTTCTTTCCCTGTATTTCTTTAATTTCTTTTTTGTAGCAATGTAGGGCTATATTCAAGTTGGTCAGGGTATCGGGTGCTTCAAACAAGGAGAAGACACAAGTGTTCCTTGGGGAATTTGGTGCCTCAACATTGGCAATTTGAAAGGACATTTTGAAGGATGATCCACCTTTTATCACCACCAACCTTTATCCATAATTCATCTTGAGGAATACCATCATTGTGCCATGTCAAACTCTTCACTCTGCATACAGATAATTACGAAAGACATGCATGAGGTCATGTATCAGAGGCTTCCTACACTCTGGGTTTGTATGCCTTATTTCATCTGACATCTGCAATGACGATTCACCTCCGCTCACTAGATTTCTCACATCATGTAGTAATGCTGAGCGATTCCTGATGGTCTTAGGGTGAGCTTGTCCTGATGACACTCGAGGCTGAATTGTCTTTGTAAACAGTATCCTCTATATTTATTTATACAGTTACATGAAAAGGTGTTTGTCTATTATATGTATACTAGATAAGAATTAATAATTATACTTAGTCTAGCTGTAAGACAATGTCATGCACCCCTAACCTGGCCTCCAGTAGGTATGATAATACCATTTTCATCCCCATAGCTGCTGGAGGACTTCATCACTCGTCTAACAAGATGACCCATTGTTCTCCACTCACTGTCTGTAGGGGTTTTGTCAAGTCTCGTGTTACAGACTTCTGTTAGTGTCAGTTGAGAGTTCGAGGCTTGGTTTGTGGGTTTGGAACAGTCATGCCTCTTAACATCACCATATGTGATAAGATTTTGGCATCCACCTGGACATTTTATCCTTACTGACTCCAAAGCATGTAGTACTATTGAGAGTGGACACTTGATATCCTTTTCCGGAACCAGTTGTGCCTGGCATATACCACAGGATAGCATCATACTTTCTCTGAAGTGTTGAATACAACAATCTAGGCAAACGATGTGCTGGCACTTAAGCATTATGGGGCGGTCTAGCAGGCACTTACACTGTGGACAAGTGAAGTCATCAGCTGTGAGGGCATTTACTTGTGGCAGAATGTAAGTAGCTGGCAATTTGTCACTGTTTTCAGGTAACATTGTTTTTGGTGCCACAGTTGTAGCATATTGGATGGCTTTTTCAATCATACTTTGGATGTAAACATCAGCTGCCTTTGGCTGTCCAGGATAGACCCTTTTTGATGGTCTTCCCCCTTTCTGCTGTTTGTCATAACTTTGACATATCTGGCATGTCCCATCATTATGAGCTGATCAGTCCTGTACAGTTCTGCAGCTGGTGCTTTTGTAACCAGCCGGATTCGTGGAGCCTGATTCCTGATGTTTTGTCATTATCAAGTAGCACTTATGGCAAAATGTTTCAGGATGGATTTCTTTTTTATCTGTATACACAGATACCTGAAAGCATGCCTGTAATGATGGGATATAATTCCTTGTCAAGTGAGCCCTGTTCTTCCTTCTGGAGTACCTAGTTCCACAAATTCAACACATATCTTTGAGGTGTTCTTTGTGGTTACTTATACTTAGTTCAGATTCTGAACCTGAAATGAATATAATATACACTCAAGTATAATGTATTATACTTTTATTATACCATGTGTGGACGGATGGGTGGTACATGCTTGTGTGTGGTTTTTATACATAATTATATACAATCATGTAAGTGTATGTGAGTGTGTGTGTGTGTGTGTGTGTGTGTGTGTGTGTGTGTGTGTGTGTGTGTGTGTGTGTGTGCATGTGCATGTGTATGCACTTTGAAATTGTTTACATATTTACAATACTATGTGACAATAATATGTTTGTATAAAATATGTATGGATGCATGTGCACAGTCATACAAACACATGCATACACACACACACACACACACACACACACACACACACACACACACACACACACACACACACATACACACATACACAGACACACACACACACACATGCACACACAAACACACACACACACACACACACACACACACACACATGCACATATGTGAGTATGCATGTACACACACATGGACATACACCTAATTCTGTTCTATAATATTATTATTATTCAATTCAATACTTGCTAGGATTAATTTGTCCTCAGCTCTATAATTAATGCAGCATCATAATAGTATATATATATATATATATATATATATATATATATATATATATATATATATACATATATATATATATTAATATGTGAAGTTCCCAAGTATATTGTAAGTATGCAACATATCTAGTCCCTGACAGTGTTAGCTTGGTTTATTAATCAGAGTCCTTTCTATTGAAATTATAGGCTTTTTTGAGCTCCTCTTCCATCCGTGCTGGTAAGGTACCCCCCTTTTTACGTTTGTACTTCTTGAATCTCTGCATATTTGGGTCTGGATCATTCCAAATAAAATAATCCCAGTCTTCATAGAAATACTCATATTCACTGTCATCCTCTGTACTACTGCAAGAGGTCCAAATGCCTGAATAGTTGTGGTGATTTTCACTACACTGTGAAACTGTTGCATCGGAATCCGTATCTGATTTTCAGATATATATATATATAAGTTTGATAAATATAATAATATATTTTGATAGTATATTACATATATATATATATATATATATATATATATATATATATATATGTATGCTTGACAATGTGGTAACTTAAGTATACTCATCATCAGTCTGTGATAAGATAATGCATTCTGGTTCAGAAGCAATAACACTGGCAACTTGTGTTTCTGTATGACAAGTGTGAGTAAAATTTTAAGAATGAAACTTTCCATGTACAAACTTACTACAATAAATTAAATGTGTAACATATATATATATATATATATATATATATATATACCTTCCACAAGGTCTTGTGAATCACACATGCCAGTTTTAGATTCTAAAACAACTGTGGAAACAATTGTACGTAGAATTTTATTTCAAGTACAAAACTGATTTTACGTACTTGGCAATACATACAATTGTTGATACTTATTAAATAACTTACCATCGTCAAATGCAAAAGTTTTGGGGCTTGTTCCCTGAGGTGTCCCTGGTATTACGTCCTCAGACGTGCCATTGGTGGTGCTGAAAAGTACCGTTTGTTCAATTTCACTTGTTATACCTGCATGTATATCGCATGATTAAATGGCAAATTCATTAACTGCTAACTTAAAGTTACAAAACTTTAGAAATCTGTGTATGTACAGGGGTGTAGGAACACTCACACAAGTGAGGGGGCCGGAAGGTTCTAGATGTGGCATTTAATATATACATGTAGCAGTATGTTAGACACATGACTTTGAGTCCTACTCCCTAAAGGTGAGGGGACTGGGGGCCTGTGCCTTCCCTGGCTCATACGCCTATGATTATAATAATATGCAGGTCAGACTGTGGATTCTAGCTGTAGCATTTGTAATTGCTGCAGGCTTGAATTTGACTGTGCATATACCTGTTTGTGTCAGAGATTGCAAACAGGCCTGGAATTGTTGCTCTGTGTTGTTGGAGTGGACTTACCTTCACTTGTCTCCGACATCGTTCTGGCGCTGAAAATCCCGCTCAAATCAACCTTTAATTTCCGGAATGTATTTAATTCACACAAGATTATTGATTTTGTTGTGCACGTGATGGTATTTAAACGTCATTGTATGTGACTGTCAGAATAGAAATTATACTATTAGATAAATTATCTATAATAAGCATGGTGTCAGCAAATGCGCCATGCTAAAACTACGTAGAGCACATGTACAGCAAAGGATTTTATTGAGCGATTTTCAGGTCGTCTTGTATGAGAAAAGTAGAGAACATTCTGTATACCTAGAACTAAGCAATTTGGTTTCCGCTGCATGTGAATATGTGAACGCGAGTATATCGTTTACAATCTGCATGCTTGGTAATATCCCAAGATACCACTGAATTGATTAAATACATAAGAAACAAAAAGAATCCTCGGTCTAAAAAAAAAACAAAGTAAGTGTAGTGTACTCGCTCAGTATAAAGTCTTCACCTCAGCTATAGCAGGGTCTTCTTTCTTCGATGGGCCGACAATCACCTGAAAAAAATGGTACAAGAATCGAAATACTTTGAATGGACAGAACATATTTCAAGTTAGTCTATACAATTTTCAAAGGTTTCAGGAAAACTGGCTAGCGTTTACAATTATACCTCAAAAGTCGATCATTTACTATGGCGAAATATACGTGGACACGCCTTCTGGTAGTCAAAGAAAACTTGAAACCAAACTCGCGGGAAACTAAGTTTCCACTCCAAAACACGTGTAACGTCATCAATGATGTCACATTAAAATGGCAGCTTCGAACTTGTTTCAAAAAGAATGTAGAATCCGCACGTCTAGATGGCCCTTCTATGCAACGGAGACTGCAAAAACTTTTTCAAAGTACCCTTGTGCATTTGTTTATTCTGAGCGGAGAAAATATAACCAGGTACGCAAAAGATATAAGCATTTTTATGGTTTAATTTTCACTATTTTAGAGCGGAAAAGTACATTTCTGGTTATATCTATGTCATTTGGGGTTATATATTTTCCGATCAGGAATACCTAATGCAGTTGACTTTACTCTTTCATTTGATACTAGTTTTGTTCCTATTGAAGCACTTCTAGACGTGCGGACATCAACATTTACTACAAAAACCGTATTTTCTTTAGATTCTCATTTACTTATTTTTGCATTCAATATGGGCTTGTTGTTCCGGCGGCCCTATATTGTTTTTACTTTCACCGGAAGTGTCCAGAATTTCCGGAACGATGTCAATATATATATATATATATATATTTATATATATATATATATATATATATGTCAACAACATGGCGGACGCGAAGTCGGTACAAAATCTTTTGGCTATATTTCAGTGAAATTCGTTCATTTGCTCCTGATTTTATCAGCAAAGGGTCTTTTAGACCAGAAGAGTTCTTCAAAATATTATTTTAGTCAATAACACCGATTTTCAAGTGATTCGAGTTTCCAGGGCCGTAGGCGGCCCACGAGTTTTTTAAACTCGAATCGCTTGTTTTTTCATTTGATGTTTCAACAATAAGCATTAAAATGTGTAGAAGATTTAAATTGGGCCAGAAATTATTTCTGTGAGTCAAAATCGTCATGTATTTGTCACCCCTTTTTGGTGGCAGCCATTTTTTTAGTTTTCTGAAATCCGCTATAATAGAGAGCTTTAGCATAACGTTAAATGTTACGCAATTAGCTAATAACATTGCGGTTGCAAAAATTTAGCGGTTTTGATAACGTCTCAAACGCAATAAAGGAACTAATAGCGTTGAGTTAGCACGGTAAGGTGAAGATTACCATGGGGCCGTTTCAGAGATGCCAAGGCTGAACAATTTTTAGGAGTGAGATTGCCAATCCATCCAATTAGCATAATTGACACGATCATTTCATTACTGATGATTATGTCCTAAGGTCTTGTCAAAAAATAATCAAAAAGTGTTACTTTTTCTTGTGATCTTTGTTGTACTCCCATGTAACTTTTCCTGCTCTTTTTATGACTGACCCCGGTGGTTCAAATTTTTGACATGGTTCATCTGTAGCCAATTTCACAGTCAGAAGACTGGGCAAGTTGCATCTAGGCTTAAATTGGGCCAGAAAGAGGTTTTGTTCTTTCGAACCATGGAGAAAATACGCTCTTCCCCAGCATTGGAGTGTGGGATTGCTAGGATGAGCTTTGCAACTTAAGAAATCCTCTTAAATGTATGGTATCCGTCACTGCTCTTCATTGTAGAAATATATTCCCAAATGACATCCAAACGATAGTGCTGTACTTCCCCATCAGACACCCGTGCTTTATCCCATACAGAGTGTGGGATGTCTTGTTTCTCCAACAACTGGTACTGTACAAGCTCTTCTGATAATGTGGTCATTTCAGTTGGTGATGTAAAAGGTAGTAGCTGACTAAACCTGCATATGAAAAAAATAAATACAGTACCTATATTAGTAATGTAGTCTGCTCAGTCTAGGTACATGTCATTGAATGCAAATTGCACAATCATGCATGTTTTACCTTTGCACAAAGTACTCTAACTGTAGCATATCTGCTTGAAGTCTTCTTTCAAAGTCTATCACCCTTGCATTCTTCAACAACTCATCAGAAAGTGGAAGATTCTTCAAACTGTACTCAACTGCTCTTTCAGAAAAGCACCTGACACTTTCATAGAACTTCGCCACCTGCAGAGGATTCACATCACCTTCTTCCACCAAAGCCTTGATTTTCTGTTGTGTTACAAGCCCTATCTGTAGTTTGGCGTCTGTATATATACAGGGAATGAGATGATATGGTACACATTTAATGGTTAATTAACTCAAAGGTATAGATTATCGCATAATGCACACCTTCAAACTGCTCTTCCTCTTTTGATATTCCACATTCACCAATTCCACATCTTTCAGGCAACTTACAGGTAGAATCTTTGAGAAGAGTAGCAAAATAAACTTTTCAACCTACACAAAGATGACTATATGTTAAGCATTATGTTGCTGTTGTACATGCAATTGCATGCCAGTATATTGTGCATGCAGCAGTGTATGCATAAAATTCACTTGATCGTAAATAGCAGCAATGACAGGTTCTTCCTGTTGAAGAAAAAGGTTGAGGTGGGTGAAGTATTGAAGTACATTACTATAAAATAGCAAGTACACCTCGGTCATTGCGTTGTCAAATGCCTTGTGCAATCTTTGGAATTGCGGAGAACTTTCCGCTATAATTTTATGTAAATGGTATTTGTCAATGATATCATGTCATGTAGAGAAGTCCTTAAAACTAAGTATTGTCTTACCTTTGGACATGAAGAAACTCCTCAAAGCAGGGAATTGCTTCAATGCTCTATCCACAGCTGCCAGCAAACTGAGCCATCTGACACTTATATGATGTATTGCATCTCTGTAGTCAACTTCACAAAATTCAGCAAATTCTGCAGTGTGAATGAAATAAACAAACACTGACAAATGAATATAAATTTTAGCAAGTGACATATGCATAATGCATTAAGTTCTCACCAGCAAGTTCTGCCTTTCTCTTGGTACTCTCATCAAAGTAGTAAAAAATATCCACCAAGAAATCATCCACATCAAATCCTGTCACCTGTGCACGAAGATATATAGACATTGTCAAGTATACATGTAGCTATATAGCTGATCAAATAGATCTAAATTAAAAAGAAGACTGCATGGAACCTACATTGCTAAACACATTTCCAGCCTTTTGTGCAACATTGTGTACAATATGGCAGGGGCATCCCATAACATATATGGCTGGGTTCTTGTTGGAAGCCCGTGACTTGAGACTGTTGTGTTTCCCCATATTGACAGATGTGTTATCAACAGAGAGGCTCACACAGTGTGACCATGGTATGGATCTTTTCACCAGAGCCTGATCCATTGCTTGAAATATTGCATGAGCAGTGGCTGAGCCTGTTCCAGAAGGCACATATCAAGAAAGTACATTCTGACACAACCATGGGTTTTATCAAAAATTCTGACTGTCACCGGGTTCATCTTTTGAAGACCATTGTCATTGGAGCCATCAATTGCCAAGGAATATGGTTCTTTCTTCATGTGCTCCACAAGGACCTCCTCAAAGTGTGAGTGCAGTGCTCCAGTCAGAATACATGTTGTCTTTGTTCTGGCCGAAGAAAATCCCTTAGCAATCTTTGAGTCAGGAAATATGTCACGGAAAAGTGGTGATAAGTGATCCATGACAGCCAAAGGTATGTTGTGGTGAGCTAGAACCACAGCCATCTTTACCTCAGCTCTCCTCACCTAATATTATTTAATGCAAACACATAATGACCATGCAAACTTGCTCAATGTGCATATGTTACAGACAGGTTATCTTACAGCAGTGTCTGTGACAGATCCTAGTGAATTGAAGCCCATGTCTGTTAATCTACTTGAACTTTGTGTAGCTGAAACCTTGCTAGAGTGTCCACTGGAGTTTTCATGTCTTTTTAGGTCTGCTACACCTTGATGGCAACAGCTCACATCTCTCAGACAAACCTTAATATTCAAGCAATAACAGCACTGGGTACACCCTATTTAACAGTACTAGTAAACAGAATTATCAAAACATACAGGTGTTTTACCTTGCAGTAGAAACTAAAAACTGTATCAGATCTCCCACGTGCACAAATGGATAACTCCTTTCCCATTCTGGGTTGTACTTAGTTCCATATGTGGCCGTTCCACTAGTGTTTTTGGGTTTCTTGGGTGTTGGTGGGCCCTCACAATCAGAATCATCTGAACTGGAAGTCCTCTGAGCTAGTGATGCCATCTTGACCGACTCACCCTATCTTCAATGATATATAGGATGCAATGAATATCCTATTTCTGAATCTTGACCAACGCACCCTATCTTCAATGGTAGGATGCAATGAATCTTATTCATTAGTTGTGACCTCTTGTTTACCACTTCACTGACTTGGACAAGTCAATCATCATCAATCAGTTAATAATCTGATCATTAATTGTGTGACATATGCATTCTAAGGGTGAGAGAAAGGTTATCAGGTGTGAGATTTGGAGTTCAAAGTGTGAGGGAACCATTCTCATCCCCAAGGCAGTACTATAGGTTATTATTAAAATCCGGAACGGAACGGAACGCGCTATTTTCCGGAACACGTTAGATTATGGTCAGCAAGTTCGATGGCCATAGCAGAGTCCAAGCTTGTGCTCCAAGGAAGAGAAGGCGATGCCTCCACCATAGACCTTTCAACAACTTTCTGGAATTACAAGAAGCAGGGGACGTGTGGACGCGGGAGAAGATATCTGAGAGTTAAGATGTTCCCGCGCAGATATGAAAATTAAAAGTACTTAATAAATAGAGGTTAGTTCTGACTGTACAGTCCTTTGAAGTAGATCTCCCTAGCCTTCTTTTTGTCCACATTCATGACTTTTTGTATCAAAAGCACCATAGCCTAATAATTCAAGATGTAGAAAGAGGGCTAAACTATTTGCGTAATAGACACTCCAATGTTAACATGATGTACTGACATGCATGTAGCACACTTATTTTTAGTATATATACCTCAGGATACAGGACATATTCTGCCAGCTCACTCGCTGGTCTTCTTTCCCATTCAGCCATAGGGAGTGCAATGGTGAAGAGGAATATCTTTATCTCTTCTGCCTAGTAGTATGTGAAGTAATGAGGTGAAACATAGCAAGTGTGCTGCATAATACATTGTGGTCAACTCACACTGTCAAGTGCTTACTAGTTGTCCATGAACTGGTCCACTTGCAACTAGCCCTCTCAAGATCATCCCCTTCCATCCTAAATCTTTAAATGCCTTTAGATATACACTGTCTCTCAGAACTCTTTTGAAATAACCCTGGATGTGGCAAGAATTGTTTATTATGAACTTTATTTCTGTATTCCAATTTCAATCCTCTGACACATTGCATGGGACAGTCGTACAAATACAATGGAATGATAACCTCATTTTCTGCTTTTCTGAGTATTCCTCTCACTGTGCTTGGACTAAATGCTGAAATTCTGTAATAGAGCAGACATAAGTAGCCTGGTTCAATGTGTAATCTTAAGAAAATAGCATTCTCACTGATGAAGTGGTTTGTAGGTTGCCAGTTCTTTGATTTTAAATTCAACCCAATCGCGTGGCCTGTTGTGTATGCTATTTGAATCCTCTTCTGGGGGACCCTTGCTGTAGTCAATGTTAGCTTTCAACACATCGTCTGTGGAATTCAGTGATTTTTTTACAGAGATAACACACATGTATCAGCATGCACAGTTGTACAGAATATCTTCACATACTGTCCACTGGATAATTCACTATCTGGTTGTCCTCCTGTTCTGATTGTGAATGATCACCATCATTCCTAATGATTTGCACAGTATTTTAATGTTGATTTCAGTAATGTATTAGGTGTATTATATTAATGTGTGCTCGTACTCACTGTACAAGGTCATCTACTTTGAGCCCCCTACTGATTGATCTGCATGTAAATATTTACTTACATTTTAGTAACTGTTGTATGATCATTGACTGTGTACAGAATAATGTACTTACATCAGTCTCTTCAAGCGTGGGAATCGGTCATTGCTGTATTGCACTTTCTTTACAGCTCTGAGGTTGATATGTCCATAAATGTACAAAATTGTGCACTTGACAATGTGTGTGTGTGTGTGCATGCATGTACTTGTATACATTACCCAGTTTGGCTCACTCACGGATGATCCTTGTGTTTCACCAACATAATAACTAGCCAAAGTCTGATAGATACCATGTCATTCTGTGGGGTAGGTTATTGTATATGTTGGGGGATTTGCATTATTGTACTTGTGCTTTGCATGTGGATTACCATAGATGTTCTGTATATATGTGTATATGATTACGTACTTGGGAAAAATCCATTTTTACATTGCTGATTGTGTAGAAGGCATACTGCGAAGGTAAATGAGTATGCGTTTGCATAGATTTTCATTGACATTGTGTGCTGTATACTAACCATTACAAGGAATACTCCACAGTCATGAGAGTTCATTTGCTTTGGAATTCTCTGTAATGAATAAATATACATACAGTCAGGTACAATTTGCTAGGCTTTGCATACATATGTGTGCTGAATTTTAGTCTTACTGTCATGAAACATTCCATCCACTTGTCAATCATGGGATATGCAACACTACAAAGTGATCTGTGAGATACAGGGTAATAGCTAGCTATTTGTATCAGAGATACGTGTTGTCTACAAATGAGCTTACTCAAGCAAGTCTGCAAGGCTTTGTTTTTTCACGGAGAACAGGGAATCCAAAAGAAAGTACTTTGCATTCCCTTTGTCAATCAACTGTTATGGCAGTCAGGTTATACAGATTTTACATTTACAATTTAGTTGTCGTAATGTAACCTACGTACGTACCCCCAGTGTCCAATGACCGTACTCCACAGCAGGCACAACTACAAAGTCATAGGAGACAAGACCACCATCCTGCAAGTAGTGTCAGAATTTTAATATGGTGACTAAAGTAATATTATTTTGCTGTGAAGCCTAGCAGGGTTTCTCACTGGTATCCATTGTTCAACAATGTAGTTTCCTGTACGCATAAATGTGTACATTTTGTGCTTGATGGGGTACACCTTGATTCCCTAGTGTGGGTTGAGGGCAATGTAATTGTGTTTAGATGAAAACTTAACTTTATGCATAACTCACCATTAGCTCAGCCCTTGCAGCAACTAATATTAGAAATGAATCCACAGCCTACAGTGAGGCAAAATATGTCATGTTTCATACGTATTGTGTACATATTACATTTTGCATTGTTTATGACGATTAATGTGCACTATTATATTGTATGCATTATTTTGTACATTCATACCTCTCCAATAAGATCATCACCCTGTAACACATCATGCAGGTCATGACCTTGGGCATACATGTAGTGTTTGAAAGCATTGCTGGAGTCCACAGCTTCAACAGACATATCTATGTCCTGCTGGGTGAACGGCTTCGTCCATGCATTTTTACTGACTACACATCAGAGATTTAATACGTACTTGATCATGGTGTGTGATGTAGTGCATTATAATGACACAGTGATGTATTTATTATATAACTTGCCTTCAAACCCTACAAGGGTTGGCATGTCAATCACAGACTGCTTCGGAATCTCTACCTTATCAGCCACGACATCACCACTACCTCAGCTGCAAATTGTGTTGGATACATCTGGCACTACATACATATGTAAGAACAATTTTATGATTATTCATGATTTCGTGTAATAATGTATTGTAGTGGTTAGATTGCGGACTTACAGTCTTCGTCGCTGTCTGTGTTTGAGATCTTAGACCCGTGAAAAGTCTTGCTTTTCTTTGACTGTGGTTGTGAGCCTTCAGAAACAACAAAATTAATGTACACGTGACCTCGGATAGTTTTTACAGGCATAGCAGGATTTCATCCACACCTTTCGTTGCCAAGGTACATCGTTTTTTGAGGCATTCTTTCTCAATGTGTTTGTGCCACCATTCTTTGGCTTATCAAGACAAAATTTGCAAGTCCCACAGTTTTCTTGTGTTTTGCAGCCATCACATGCACACACAGGAATGCTGTTTGTTGTTAGTGTAGGTGTCGATACTTCTATTAGAAGCATACTGCACATGATAATTAGTGCACACAGAGTGAGAACACTGAGCTTCCTTACCTTCACTGCATATCGAATGGGATGCTGTGGTTTGGCTATAGTAACTATCCAAATCTGCTGGACGAGGTTTTTTCCTTCCAGACTTTTTATCTTTGTGTAGTCTAGCATTCTTCCTCAAAAGAGACAGGCTCTTCCTTTCTACCTGCTCCTTACTTCCCTCCAACCCTATGCTATGCTTCACTGCTATAATGTGGTAGCAATTGAACCTGGCTGGGCAGCTACATGTGGCCTTTGGATTGAATGACACCACTCGAGTAGTCCCAGAATGCCCTTTCACATTAAATACCCGCAAGTGTGGATCAAATGAAACATTGTGTTCTTTCACAACAGCACCAGCTCTAGCTGTTATGGAGGATGACTGCAAGTGAGTGTTGGTAGTGGGTCCATCTGCAGTAAACATAAGCACAAATCCCTGAGAGATACTGTAGGGTACATGTTTACAGTGTGGTATAGCTACGTAAATATGCATATCTGCAGTTGCAAAGTAAAATAAAGAACATACATACTACTCCATGAGTGTATAATATATGTACATACGTACGTACATCTTGCAGCCCAGCTACTCTCTGCATATGTTTGTGTTCAATGTGTTCTAGTAACTTAAAGAATGTGTGTATGTACATACTTGGAAAGATTGTGGACTGTGTTCTACTGACAGTTTGTGTGTGGGAATCTGTTATGTTGTTGGCCTCTTCCATGTCATTTTCAGTTGACAACCTCTCTTCTGGAGTAGTTGAAACATATCATTGATTGTACTGAGTCATGCAGTCACTATACTAAAGTATCCTCATCCAGCTGCCTTGGTATTACTTACCTTCACCCATTCCATTGTCCTGTTCTGTGTTATCTGATGGGGGATTTTTTCCTCCGGTGGGTTACTTGCTGCATTCTTTGATTGCTGAATTTGAATACGATCAATGACATCTTTGGGGGGCGTGGCAATCAGCAGAGCTTGGTCGCCGAAGTGGGCCTTCAAGGAATGATGACATTCCTTTAATGTGTATTCACCAATACCTACCAGAATGCACAGTATTCTTGTAATGTGGGCAATTCAAGTATAGGGTAATAAACATCAATTAAACAACGAACCAGCAAAACCACGTTGCACTTCGTTAAAGTAATAAGCTTGTAACTCGTGCAGGCTGAGTATCATGGAATCGGCTGGAACTTCTTTCCATGACTGTAGGTCCTTTATCACGCGATTGAGCCCTTCAGATTGATTGCTGGTGATGCCACTGTATGGGTTGTAAACACCCAACTCCTGCAGTACCCACTTCCCGACAGATAGGTTTACAACTGGATGAACACTCTTCATGTAGTGCTCGGCGAAGCTGACATCCCACTGTTTGTTGTACTCATCTAGCAGCTTCTTGTACTCGTCTTCTGAGTTGGTTTGGAAAAGATTCTTGCAGTGGGCCAAGTACTCCTGGCAGTGTACATACACAAAAGGCATCACTATAATGTAATATGTACGGAATGTACTGCTACTATAAATTTTGTATGTGATACCTGTGTCTGATTGGCAGTAACACCATGCGCATGTGTCCATCTCCTGACATCCTGGAGGATGTGGTTCCAGCAATGCACTAGACTTAAATTCGGAAATTCAGTCTGTAGTGCATTAACGATGGCTTGCTCCCTATCAGTGACAATTGGAACACTGTGTCTCGAGAGGGACTTGACCTGTAAGATTTATGTAGATGAGTGTATAGTTCTGGACATACATACAAGTTATTGTATGTATACCTACACACAGAGTTGCTTATGTACGTACATGGGTGACATGTGTGTAATTTCTCACCTGCAATTTCAGCTCCTGGAAAAAGTGTGCATGTGTTGTTGTTAGCTTCCGTTCATGCAAGAGAAACATTGCAGGTATGCATGGTTTCTCCACAAAGGCTGTGTGCTGAAACACCAAAGTGGAGATGTAAAAGTCCCCCAGTTGGAAGGTTGTATCATACGACAGGAGCTGGTCTCTGGAGTCTACTTGAAGAATGCATTCCATGTGGTCAAGGATATTCCTCAGGCCAAAGATGACCTCCAAATCAGGATAGGTAGTTATTCTGAAGATGTATGAGGTGGTGTCGTATGCTATGTCATGTATGTTGTATAATGTGTCTCGTGAAAGTCGTGTTCTGTGTAATGCATTCTGTCGTATGTTCCTGACTTGTTGCATGTTCCGAGGCATTGCTGTTGATGCATGGGTGAGGAGAGCTTGTGAGCTGGCCACATGCTTTTTATAGACTACATTGGCCTTGGAGCTCATGGTTTTTGGAACCTTTGTTTCTTCCTTCAGGGGTATCGATGTAAAAGTACCACTTCTTAACCAGTGGGTTATTGCATGGCAGTTTATGGACACCCTCATTGTTCCACCGATATTGGTCGCATCTCCAGTCATTGTCTAAAAATGTGCAGAGTAGGGCACAGGGTAAGTTACGTACAATAAACTGTATAATCATTGTTCGATATATTAGAGGTACATACGTAACATATTATTATTTTTAGTGATCCCACTGGCTTTCATGTAAAAGATTGTTAAGTACTCAAAGGCTAATCTTTCAACATCATATGTTTACTAAATCCACGTGCAGTAACAGTACTATAATCATGATGTTTAAGTTCAACTTAATAATGTATTTTATCTACACTTGCTGCATCTTTCTGCAGGATCAATGGACGACTGGATGGATGTAAATTCTTTGCCAATGAGTGGAATTAACTACGTAATAGTCAAAGAACTGAACATTATCACTATCATGTTCAGCGTATCTATGCATGTGGTTTCATACAGTCACTGTGTTTTCTTTTTAGTATCATACTATATACGTATAGTGCTTCATTTACCGGTAAATATTGTATTGAAATTGAATAATTTTTTGTGTACATGACTTTGAATTTTTAATACCTTCTTTGGCTTTGTTGCTCCTGCACAAAAAGGCTTGACTACCCTCAGGCTTCACTGGTGGTAAGGACATCACCACATCACCTTCTGGATTGCTAAGTGCCCTCTCCACCTGTGAGACATCTAAGGCTTTAGCAGAATTAAGATAAACTATATTCTGGCTCATACTGTAGATCGACAAGGATGAATCTAGCAGAAACTAGCGCCAAAACGGTGTTAGAGCCCGCCAAATTCACGTAATGTGGTTTGCTAAAAGTGATTTCAATGTTTGCTATTGATATCGTTGTTGAGAAGATCATATTATTAATCCTGCGTTCCGGTTCTAATAGACTACCTACACAATAAAGACGCGTTCCGGAAAATAGCGCGTTCCGTTCCGTTCCGGATTTTAGTAACAACCCTACTATAGGTTAGGTTTAGTGATGTCACTTCCAGGCAGGTCAGCATGTGAAGGCAGCTTGCACAATAGTGGGTAAACGATCCATTTACCTCTAAGTACTTATCGGTCACCTTACTAGCATAATAGCATACCTCCCATGCCTTAGACAATGGGAGGTACACCAGAGGCTTCGGGGTTCTGTTAAAGCTGCCACCCGCTCATGCATTACCATCCCAGGGTGACGTCACTGCAAATTAGAGGGAGGGATGCCACCCAGCCCCCCCCCCCTGGTAGCTAACTTACGGCCAGGCATGCGTGCCGCATACCCTGGCCTTCCACCAGGCTCATGCACAAAAGTGGTGCAGAGTCAAAAGGAACATGAGCACTGCCCAGCCGTGGCTAGCTGACGGGCCCGCTCAAGTAGCACTGTATGGGGGCACGTCAGGTAGGTCGGGGTCAGGCCATAGGGCAGGACATTAACGTGAGACTCTACAGTGTGAGGGCGTGAGACTCACGCAAGATGTGTGAGGCTTGGCAGGTCTGCCATTTTTCTTCCCTAATGAAGGTACTAGTATAGATTTAAGGCTTGGTTTTAGCCCATTCATTGTTTCTGTAGTCAAGATTCGTCAAGACCAGTCGTTGTTTTCTTTTGCGTTGCTTTTCGCTTGATTTTCTCCTGTTTCAATATGGAACCTGTCAGTGCTAGCACTTCTTCCTCCTCTTCAACTAGTCCGAATAATTCAGTGGACCTAACCCCATCGTCAGCCCAAGGAAAGCAGTCTCGAGTGCAATTTCAAGCAAGAGACGTCGTTTTGCTGTTGAGGGAGCTTGCAGCAGTAGAACAACCTTTTGTTCGTGGAACAACTTGCTGGGAAACCATTGCCTTGAACTTAATGGAAGACTTCCCGGACAGATTCAGTAAGATCACAGCCCATTTTTTGAGGGAGAGGGCAACAAATCTGATGGAAGCGTTTTTGAAGGCTGACACGAAGCAACAGAAGCAGAGTGGCACCGAAAAGGACTTCAAAGAGAAGGAAGAGTTGCTGGAGTCCTTAAAAGATAGGTTTGCTAAGGAGCACATGAAGCAGGCTTCTTTAAGTGCTAAGCATAAGGAGAAAGAAGATCGCGAGAGGGGAGAGAAGATACGTGAGGATGCAATGCTTGCCTTGAAGGATAAGAGGACCAGACAGGAGGATCTGCCCCAAAAGAAGAAATTGAAGCTAGATCTAGAGCAGATCCTAGAAGAAAGGAGGGAACATAAATCTTCTCAGCTAAAACTCAGGGAGAAGGAACTGGAGTTGCGTGAAAAAGAGCTTATTTTGGAAGAAACAAAGGCCAGGTATCAGGAGGCCATCCAGCAGCAGAGTATGGACCAAATGATGCGGATGCAGACCATGATGCAGCAGCAGATGGAGCAAATGACAAGCATTATTTCAATGCTAACTAAGAAAAAAACAGAGTAATGTTATACGTACAAAATGAAACTTTAAGTTAGTAGTTACTGCAAATATTCACTTAGTAATGGTGGTTACAAACCAAAATGTTCTGAAATGTTGTTTCCATATAGGCATGCATGACAGTTTGTGAGTATTGTTGCTACAATGTAATACTTAGCTACAGGTTGCAAAAGTATCTTTGTGTTCTTCTTGAAATCAACAAAAGCCCATAGCCAAACGATGTTACCAAACCCCCACTCAACACAAACTCGAGCTCCACTCATCAATCTGTTGAATTCGGCTTCAGAAGGAGACAAACGTGCTCCTTAAAACGGTCGCACTATCTGTGGGCGGTTGGGATATGCTGGATCACCATACAAGACCCAGTAGTTTCCACTACTAGTAGTTGATCCACGTTTCATGTGCTGCTCCACTTGAGAAAGCAATCCACTTTCTTGTAATATAGCGGCATCATCAAAAGGGTTGTAGTTATGCTTTGACCATACTATAAAAAGCACCATCACGGTGGCAAATTCTCACAGTAAGAAAATGAGGACTTCATCGCGTAAAGACGCGACTATCCTAAATCCTATTCTTAACATCTAAAAAGCTCTAACTAAAGCTAGGGTAGATAGAAATGTACTAACCACGATAATCTGAGACGAAACATCGCTGTTTTGCCAATGTGCTATAAGGCCTTTTCTGGTAATTCCACCCTTCATCAGTAGCACTGGGCAGAGCAGTAATGGATGTTCCTTGGAAACTTCCCATCACGGGATTGGTCAAGGAAAATCCAAAACCGCTAGATGGTATAACAGACATCTTCACCGAACGCCTAGATTAACACCAAGTACCGGTTTGTTAGCAGGTCTAAAGTATCAGCAAAAGGGTTGTAGTTATGCTTTGACCATACTATAAAAAAGCACCATCACGGTGGCAAATTCTCACAGTAAGAAAAGAGGACTTCATCGCGTAAAGACGCGACTATTCTAAAATCCTATTCTTAACATCTAAAAAGCTCTAACTAAAGCTAGGGTTGATAGAAATGTACTAAAGTAGTAGTAGTACATTTCTATCTACCCTAGCTTTAGTTAGAGCTTTTTAGATGTTAAGAATAGGATTTAAGAATAGTCGCGTCTTTACGTGATGAAGTCCTCTTTTCTTACTGTGAGAATTTGCCACCGTGATGGTGCTTTTTTATAGTACACACATGTACACACAACACTCACCAACTATTGGAACACATGCACACATATATATACGTACGTACATACACACACATACGTGCAAACATGCACACACACACACACACACACACACACACACACACACACACACACACACACACACACACACACACAAATCCTGCATAAATTTCAAACCATTGCCAACGACACCCAAATATTTCGATATGGCCAATTCATTTTGTTGGTGATCATTCTGCTCTTATACTCAGTGGATAAATCTTCTGCTATATATCCAGCGACATTCGTTGACTATTGGTGCACACACACACACACACACACACACACACACACACACACAC
This sequence comes from Halisarca cf. caerulea, assembly GCA_963170055.1. NCBI lineage: Eukaryota > Metazoa > Porifera > Demospongiae > Chondrillida > Halisarcidae > Halisarca > Halisarca cf. caerulea. The sequence continues at coordinate 10,865,720 of CAUJGJ010000397.1, forward strand.
ACACACACACACACACACAAATATACAGACACAAACACACACACACACACAAATATACACACACAAACACACACACACACACACACACACACACACACACACCATAGGCGTAGGAACCAGGGTGGGTCAGGGGGGCCCTGGCCCCCTCACATTTAGTGAGTACGGCCCAAAATCATACACGTCTAAAGTATTGCTGTACAAAATGCTTCATCTATAGAACTTTTGCCCCCCGCACGTATACTTATGAGTGTTCCTACGCCCCTGCACACACCCACACACCCACACCATAGATCACACACCATATAGATCACACACGTACACACACACGCACACACCGTCACACACACACACGCACGCACGCACACACACACACACACACACACACACACACACACACACACACACACACATGCACACTCATATTATGTGCACGAATACACATAGACACACCAATTTTATCACACATACAAACTGTAAAGGAATCCTGCACATGTATATTCCAAAAATAAATATCTAACAGGATTCTTCGTAGTATCTATGGTACTGAGTTAGCAGCATAATGGACACACACACACACACACACACACACACCAATTTTGTCACACATACAAATTGTAAAGGATTCCTGCACGTACATGTTCCCAACATAAATATCTAACAGGATAATACGTATTTCACAGCATAATCGACGGATTTCGACAGGAAACCCTCATACTTACTACGGATATCATTGCGCACGAACATGGCTGTTGACATCCTTTTTGCCACCGATGACGCTTTAGTTTCCAATGCGTAAATCATTCCGCCTTATAGATAAGGACACTCACCAAGTTTATTTTGGAAGATTCACCTTAGTCAGAAAGTACTCGCATCTTTTTCCCAGGAGGAGTTAGCGGACAACCGTTTCGAAGGTAAAAGTCGTATTCCTGTCAGGATTCGCCCGTAACCCGAATATGGCGGCTCGTAGGCCTGTACGGGCTATTTTCGAAATTTCACCATTTCGCAAGTAAAAGTGAAGATGAGCCTTACGTGCTCTTTCCAGATCCTACAGTTGACGATTGTGAACAGTCATCCGCAGTCAGTCGAAGCGCGCGTCAGTGAACTGCGAACAAAAAATCGGCCTATCTTTATTATAATAAGATATATATTATATATATATATATATATTATTATTATCAACCTTGCATGCATTGTTGGCAAGGGTGAATGAATTCACTTTGGCTGGATGTCCTTACTTTGATCTGTATCCTCTGATTGCATTGATGGATAATCTTAGGAGGGAAAAATTCATGACACAAATCCAAGCAATCGCTTGATTATATGGTTCTCTTCTCTTTATTGAAATCAAATTAGCCAGACACTTGTATGCTACATTGGTCAGTTTGCTCAACATACCAAAAATGGAGAAGATGACAGGAGTGAATGAACTCATCTCAACCTCTCTGACTCTTTCTTAATATTGCCTTCACTTTGTTTCTTCTTGAGATCGGTAGACAGCTTCCAGGGATGAATTGCGATGGGTTCGGGCATTTGGATTACAAATCCTTACATTGAAAAATGCCCTTTGACTACCACTACCCCAGAACCCCTGTGCACAGATGTCAGACTGAGCATTGTCATCCATGATGGCACTGGAATATGAAAATGATTCTCCACTCAATGGTTGTAAGGTTGGCTCAATAGCTACTCCATCACAGACCTCTGACATCAAATTTGCCATTATGTCCCAAACCAAGTTGTGCCTCTTACTAGGGAAACCTCCCTTTGGACAATCCATAGCATGTGATAGAGAGAACTCTAATCCACAGGCACATTGTGATGGTAGTCGAGGTGTATTCCAGTTGTATCGGATACATAAGAGCATCTCTGAAGTCCCCTTTGGGGAGAGCAAAGTCATACTCAGCTATTGGGAGGACCATCAACCATGAGGATGCTCCCTTCTCTTGCACCATAGTCATATTTCTCTTCATTTCCTGGGGGATCTTCAAGTGTACATCAGAGGCTTCTTGTTCCAGCTTGGTTTTTCTTTGCATTCGAACTTTCCTCTTAACGTCTTTTAGTGCGGTTTGTAAGCCTGTATCATATGTCTCCCATTTCCTGATGATAGATTCAACTAGAGGTTGGGTGACAACAACAGATGCGTCATACTCATCTCTTGACCTTGAAGTGAGATCAGAGATACCTAGCCCACCAAGCAGTGCTGGCAGTGCCAAGAGCTCCCCGACCACATCCGTAGCCTCTTCTTCTGTAAGCGCGGGAATGAATTCCTACTTTATTATGTCCTCAAGGGGCTGCACCAGGTCTTCCAAGCTGGGTGTTGTTTGCATTATATAAGACCATTTGTTGCTCACTCCATGCACAAATGCAGTGTAGGCTGCATGGGGTTGGAGTTTGGCTACATTTGATAACTCCTTCATGCAATCCGACCACTTTTCAACTTCCCTCCTCAACATGTCATGAACAGAATCTTTAGAACCCAATGTAGAGCCCAGATATTTGCTTACAATTGTTGTCACCTTCACCCCACAGGCACCGAAAATAAAATCTGCCTCTTGAAGCTTCTCTTCTTTAACAACCAGAACAGTCTTCGAAGGATTGGCATGATATCCATAAGAAGGATCAAGTCCAATGATTTTGTCCCACCATGAACGCAAGGTGTTTAGAGAGCCGTTGGCAGTGGCATATTCTGCAAACCAAACCTGGTGGTGAGTATCAGAGTCATCTTGCAGTTTCCACACAAGGGGCATAATCTCAATGGCGTATATCGCCATAGCCAAAGGGTCCCCCTGAGTGACACCTTCCTTTGACAGAAGTGTTTCACCATCAATGAACAGATTTGAATCCTCCCGATTCAGGTTAGTGGCAATTGTTGCGAAGGCGGGACAGATAACGGCTAGATTGCATAATGCAACCTGTCTGTTAAGACAGTTGAACGCGTTGCTTGCATCAACGAGCAAGGCTGTCTCGGTGGATTCGTCATTGAATAGTGCAGGGTAGCATGAACTGCTGCTTCCGCACCTGCCTTTTGACCAGCACATAATTGAAGATTACCTGTAACCCTCAATATGTCTGGTTTTATCACCTTCAATATCGCCTTCCTGATTATCCTTCTGACTACCTCGCCCACTCCAATAGGTCATACACCAGGTTTCTTCTCCAATGTAAGTGGGCGGCAAGCAGTATACGCTGATAATCCCTTGGGATCCACATGTGCGGTAGTGACTTTTCTGGTCATACAGGCAAGTGCATTACACAAATCATCAGATGCTGCCCCGAATGAACTGATGAATCTCTTCCAAGTTTTTGCGTCAGCACCAGATGGACCTGTGGCACCATTTACCTGGAGGGCAGCCTGCTTTATGCCCGGAGCATCATTGGATTCAAACATCACTGGATGGAAGTCAGAACAGAGTATATCGCCTTCCGATAGAATGGCATCCCGTTGGAGTGGCATAGGCGTAGGACAAGGTAGGGCAGACAGGCCATGGCCCTACCAACAATTTCCCAAAACCCAAGAAAAACAAGTGATTCGAGTTTAAAAAACTCGTGGGCCGCCTACGGCCCTGGAAACTCGAACCACTTGGAAATCTTTCTAACGGACTCGAAAGATCACTGTAAGAAATGCACGGTTTTGTGTAGTGGTGTAGTAAAATGTGTGTGTGTGCGTGTGTGTGTGTCAAGTTTTAGCATTCAATAATTCAAACAATATATTGGGATCATGATCTAGTCAGTTTTATTAATTATAAATGACAGTGACAATTTCAATAAAAGTTAATACGCATGCCATTCTGCACTACTATAATAATAGTAGTCCCAGGATGCACCACGAGGAGGTAGGCATGCTTTGCATCCCAGAGGATTGGATTCGTTTTAACTAGGGTCTGCAAGAGACCGTAAAACTCCTCCAATCCAAAATAAAAATGGTGCAATAAAATGCTATACATATAATGGTACAGGTGTACCGTTGTGTGATCCGCCAGAATCACTTAAATGTGTAGCTATAGAATAAAGAACAGAATATACAATGTGATCTTTCAGCAGATCAATATAGTCAGCATGTTATAGTAATATTTTTTCCGTGCTAAGGTGCACAAGGTATCCAAAATTGGCCACAAGTAGTCAATAGTATGATCATTGTGATCTATGCAAGTCTCCATTGGGCAGTGCAATGTGCATAGCCCAATATGTGAGACTATATACTAATGTACTGTTTACCATCAAATGCACTGGAAGTTGTGTACCAAAGGAAGGTACTATGGGAAAAGGTACTGCATACCGATGAAGGTAGCAAATACTAGAAGAAATGTATACTGCGTACCAATATAATATGCAGGTACAGGATGTAAAGGGTGATATACTGTGCCATAATTCCCAACCTTTTATAGTTGTACTCAATTTGCAGAGTGGTGTAAACTTAAGGTTGAGGTGGCACTGACTACCTATATATGGGGTTCAATGTGTAATGATTAGCCATTTGCCTTTGTTCTATGGATGTATAGACATGACTAACATATACTCCCCAATGACATGTATTCTTCCCTTATATAGGCTATAGGATTGCTTATTAAATGCAAATGGCTCATTACAAGTGTTTGCTCAAACATGAACTCTAAATTTCAACCACCTTATTTATATGGGCAATAAGTACTCTAAATGCATTTGCAAGATGACCCAAATAACTGGACTCTGAGCAGGGGCATTGCAAAAGCTGTACAGACTTGGAGTCTGCATGGAAATGTAGTCTAATTGCATAGAAGTTGAGTTTTGGTTTCTATCTAATTCATTCAAGTTAGACTATCACGTTCAACAATATTACATTGTTGACCGAGAGGTGCTTCACAAAACATAAAAGCTAAAGAATGCCATCAAGAGGTATTCATTCATGGATGGCTTCGTGCATAACAGCAACATGCTGTTGTTTTAATAGTAAAACCAGCGTCAATAGTAAACTACAGGTACAATTTTGGCCAGTAATATCTCCGTAAATTGGGCGTTCAGCAGGAGTAAGTATAGCTGGGCAGCTTAATCATAGCAAAGGATACAGGCCCTGTTCTAACTTACCTATGTGTTCCTAAGTTACTCCACTTTACCCCATGGCTGGGCACCTTAAACAAACGTTACAGGCCTTGTTCCACTTAATCCTACATACATAAACTCACAAATCCGCACACACACTTTCCCCATTGTAAACACACGTCACACACACCACACTGCTACAAAGCAATGTATACACACAATCTACACATGCTGTCTCTAAACATCAGTAAAGCTTACAAAGGCACACTGAGACACTGTAGTCTAATAACAAAGGAAATCACACCCCACAAATACACACAAAGACACATACCACCTCCACACGTAAAGGTACAAACCTTACCAAGGCACAGACGACTGAAGAACGACACCCAACGAAACTAAATGTCTGTATAATACTAGTCATAGCAATATATCACAGCCCCGTGGCCAACGTGTTCTGTTAGTCTCGCGTAGCCAGACCCTACTCGCCCACACGACGTGTGTGGGCAAGTGGGGTCTGGTTATGCGAGACTAGTGTTCTGTCGCAACTATCAACCTGTGACTGCAATGAATGGTTAGGCAACTATTCCGCCGCACGATGCATGAAAAGGAACAAAAACTTGCTTAACATGCTCCGCAGTATTACAAGACTTTGTCAAACCCGAGAAATGCGCTTACAAACACAGAGGAATACAAAGACGATCGAAGGACCAGTCGACAACGGCTTTTCAATGAAGAACAGGTACGAAATGTCTGAAATTCCATCGCGCGTGCATTCTCCGCGGGATTTTATTTCATTTGCGGCTGGCCATGGCAATGGAGCTCCAAATCTCTCTCGTTTTTGTGGTACGTTCAAAGCCTACTACAACGTTAAAAGTGTATAATATGTTTTTATTTCGAATTTCGCTGTATACATTATTCTACTTTTCACACAAATAGATGTTGGTTGCAGCAGCAATACACTTGTTGCTGCAACTATTGATCCCAAGTTTTTTCTCGGGGTTAATGGTAAGAGTTTTACACTCTGTACGTTTGCATAGTGATTAATTTACTTTATTCTCTGTT
>CAUJGJ010000397.1:10876800-10881800 GCA_963170055.1 Halisarca cf. caerulea
AGGCGTTTGTTGCCGAGTTGGGCCGCCTGTTCCGTGCCTATGCTGAGAACTCCCCATTGGAGCAAGTTGCCCTAAAGTGTGTGATGACGATGCCTGCCCTTCTACTTCAGAGGCCACATCAAAAGGCTAAAACCAAAGAGCATGTGGCTTGCCTGGAGCGCCGTTTGGAATCATGGGAAAAAGGTGATATCGATATCCTTCTTCATGAATGCCGTACCATCCAGAGCCAACTCCCAAATTGTCCTTCTAGTGGCAGATCGGAATCACAGATAGCACATACATTTGCTAAGTTCATGTTCGAGGGGAAAATTCGACAGGCCATTCGACTTCTGAATGATGATTGTGGGGGAGGAAGATTGGGACTAGACACTCCTGTCTCAGACAATGCTGGTGAGACTAGAACTGTTCGAGACCTATTGATGGAAAAGCACCCAGACGCACAGCCCCTAAAGATGTCTGCTGTGACAGTTGAAGACCAATCCACTTTAAATCCCCATCCAATTCTGTATGAGCAGATCAATGGCTCTTTAATACACTCCATAGCCCTAAGGACTAATGGAGCAGCAGGTCCATCAGGGATTGACGCTGCTGGCTGGAGGTGTCTTCTGTCTTCATTTAAGAAGGAGTCTACTGACTTATGTGAAGCAGTCGCTATGGTGGCACGTGGTATTTGTCAACAATTTGTAGATCCTGTTGGACTTGATGCCTTCACTGCATGCAGACTAATTGCTTTGGACAAATGCCCGGGAGTAAGGCCAATAGGAATCGGAGAAGTGGTCAGAAGGATCATTGGCAAGGCGATCTTGACTGTCACAGGTCAATTTGTTCAAGAGGTTACGGGAGCGCTGCAGGTGTGTGCAGGACAGCGTGCCGGAAATGAAGCAGCCGTTCACTCCATGAGGCGTATATTTGAAGATACTAACACTGAGGCAGTCCTATTGGTAGATGCTACAAATGCATTTAACAGCTTAAACAGACAAGTTGCCCTGCGGAATGTCTTACATCTTTGCCCATCGATTGCACCTGCAATTGTGAACACATATCGTGCGAATCCACAGTTGTTTGTAGACGGTGAGGTCATCTATTCTAGAGAGGGCACTACTCAGGGAGACCCCCTGGCTATGGCAATGTATGCCATTGCCACCATACCGTTCATCCACAAACTGAGTGAGTCGAGTCAAGTGCACTCCCCATTAAAATGGGTGGCCTCGGTATTCCAGATCCCACCAGATCTTCGAGCAACCTGTTCGAAAATTCTGAGCAAGTGACAGCACCGCTCACCGCACTCATTCTGCAGCAGGACCTGTCCTATCCATCAAGTGTTGAGCATGAACAAGCTACGGCCATTAACAAGATCAAGGCTCAACGCCGCCGTAACCTTTCTGAGGAAGCTGCCAAGCTACGTGAAAATCTTCCCTCCGACTTACAACAATCAATGGCCTTTGCAAGTGAGAAGGGTGCATCCTGCTGGTTGGGGGTGCTTCCTCTAACTGAACATGGTTTTGACTTGCATAAGGGGGCTTTCCGGGATGCATTGAGCCTACGTTATGGTTGGCAGTTAAGCCACTTACCATCTCATTGTGTCTGTGGGAAGAACTTCACAGTTGAGCATGCTTTTAGCTGCTCCTGTGGTGGATTTCCGTCCCTGAGACACAACGCTGTAAGAGACATCACAGCCAACCTATTCACTGAGGTGTGTCACAATGTTTCGGTTGAACCAGAACTCCAACCATTGTCTGGTGAACAATTCCAATACCGGACTGCTAATACTGAGGATGGGGCACGACTTGATGTCCATGCACAGGGATTCTGGGGGGACAAGCATAAGGGTGCATTTTTTGATATAAGGGTGTTCAACCCCTACGCACCCAGCAATCGCAAATCCACCACTGAATCTGTGTACAGAAGACATGAGAGGGAGAAGAGGCGCTGCTATGAATCGAGGGTGCTTGAAGTAGAACATGGATCCTTCACCCCACTGGTTTTCTCGGCATCAGGTGGGATGGGCACAGCAGCAACTGTCACCTACAGGAGACTGGCCTCCCTCCTAGCAGAGAAGCATGGACAGCCGTACTCAAAGACCATGAACTGGATCAGATGTAATTTGAGTTTTTCGTTGCTGAGATCTGCCATCACTTGCATTCGTGGTTCCCGATCTTCAACCAAACGTGCCTGCCACATGTCAATCATCAGAGAAGGTCAACTTGATCTAGTAGCAAGTGAGGGAAGAATCCCTACTTGCTAACTATATGTAAACTACTATAATTATTAAATTTTATTATACATTTACACATGTGCAGTGTATTTTATTCAATATTATTATTACCACTATCAGTATGACCATATCAGTTGTGTCCTTTTCATTTCAGTACTTCTTTGTTGCTTGGTTATTTGGCTATTTACGTGTAAGACATCGTTCCGGACGTTTCGGACAATTCCGGTGAAAGTAAGAACAATATAGGGGCCGCCTTTGGCGGCCCAAAAATTGCAGCCATTTCAATGATACAGATAAACATGCTCCTCTACTTACTAATAAAAGTAATAATCAATATATTCTGTTTAGATACTCAAAATATATCTTAGCAGTATGTAAATTTACTAGTAAGAAAACTGGAAAACGACATAGAAAGATCGTCCTGCAGAAAGTTTGCTGGTCTCCATTTAACCATAGATAACTGCATTGCACAATCGCAGCCACGTGTATTTAAGAAAATGGCTTCCTTGAGTAAGTCTGCGCATAACGCTCCTGTTATCAGAAAGCCGAATCAGCCGTCAAAGTTCAAGTTTCCACACAGAACATTTGGCACAAAAGAAGTGAAGAGATCATTTCAGTCGTCATGGTTCGAGGAATGGTGCTGGCTTGATTATAGAGAAGCGTCAGATTCCGTTATCTGCTTGTATTGCTCGTATGCCCGTGAAAACAAGTTACTCACTGAATCGCTATATAAAAAATGGGAGGATACCTATGTGAGAGATGGATTTACAAATTGGAAGAATGCCACAACCTCGTTTAAAACCCACGAGAAGAGCAAGTATCATATTGATGCTGTGAAAGCCACTGTTCGGCCACAAAGTCATAGAGATATTGCAGAGATGTTGTCTGAAGGTGTGAGTGAAGAGAAAAGTTTGAACAGTAAAATGTTACTGATAATTTGCAAGTAATTCAATTCTTGGCTAGGCAAGCTCTTGCATTGCGTGGTCATATCCACAATGAAAGCAATTTTTGGGCCGCCAAAGGCAGCCCCTATATTGTTTTTACTTTCACCGGAAGTGTCCGGAACGTCCGGAACGATGTCAGTATTATGGAGTACGGTAGTACTCCATATGTAGGATTGACACGGAAAAAACATGGCCGCCATACATTAGCGCAAATTTTGTTTTCGTCTGAACACTAACGATGCAGTACAGTTAGTAACATTTAAAAGTGATATTGGTACCTTTTGACACACTAGCTATAAGATGAAGTAGTTAAAACCCTTCGTAGGCCAATTTCTTTAAAGAACTTTGCAATTTTAGACGAAAATGTATGGCTACGCAACACCAGTACCATTTTAAGATTATTCTTCTTATTATTATTAATATTATTATTCTCGTCGTTTTTTCGAACTGGGCTACAGGTCGCCACGAAGGGTCCAGAGGTCTCATCTTTCGCCAGTGAGCTCCGATTGTTAGCGCGAAGTGCCTTTTGTAGGTTTTGAAGCAATACCTACACTTCTAAAGCGAGAAAAAAGTTAATAGGCAAATCCCATATATTCGCCGGATCAGCCATTTTTGGATCGGCGAAATGACTACGCGAGACTAGACATACGCGTACGTGCACAAGGTCTGCACTTCGATGATCGTCGACTTCAGCGCTCTTTTCGTTCGATCATTTGTTTCTAGATGGGTACATTGATATTAGTCAGATAACTGCATAGATTTCTAGTTTCTTTATCTTACAAGATTTGATTGTGTTCCTTCTCAACTGTAGTGGAAACCTATTCAAGCAACCGTTTCGCTATAAAAGGAAAAACCGCACGAACAAGGGTGTATAAAAACCATTTAAAAATGGTACAAGGATGTAGGATTGACACAGGATCGTGCAAAAAGCCATTATCAAAAAAGGATTCTCCAAAAACACTTGGAACAAGGTTAAGTTGCAAAACCGGTACAGGGCTAGGTGGGCAAAGGGCAAGACAGGCATAGGGCTTGACGAGCATAGGGCTACACATGCATGAGGTTAGATGGGCATAGGGCTAGACAGAGTTTAATTGGACTGAATGTACACTGTGCAAATTCCTACATCCCGCAGCACATATGTACTGTATAATGTGCTGCACATGCGGGAGGTTTGACTGTGTGTGTATGTATGTGCCCTTTTGTGGTTTCATTGTTTATTGTTCTTCCTTTTCATGTACAGAATATAGACTGAAGTACTGATTCTCAAGGTCTTTGGTGAAATAATTATAAGTGCATATTTGGATGTGTGTGTATGTATGTGTGTGTGTGTGTGTGTGTGTGTGTGTGTGTGTGTGTGTGTGTGTGTGTGTGTGTGCATGCATGCGTGCATGTGTATGTGTGTGTTGTGTGTTGTGTGTGTGTGTGTGTGTGTGTGTGGTGTGTATGTGGTGTGTGTGTGTGTGTGTGGCATGTGTGTGTGTGTGTGTGTGTACATGTGTGTGTGTGTGTGTGTGTGTACAAGTGTGTGTGTGTGTGTGTGTGTGTGTGTGTGTGTGTGTGTGTATGTGTGTCACTGTGTGTGTGTGTGTGTGTATGTGTGTGTGTGTGTGTGTAACACTGTGTGTGTGTGTGTGTGTGTGTGTAGGTAGTGGTAGTATGCACATATTTATATGAATTGTGTGTGCATGTATATATTGCATAGCTAGGTGTGTGTGTGTGTGTGTGTGCGTGTGTGTGTGTGTGTGTGTGTGTGTGTGTGTGTGTGTATGTCACCTATGTACAATCACTTGATACACCATATTGGTTATAGCAGCATGGTGTGGTAGAACCAGTGGTGTAGC
>CAUJGJ010000397.1:10906800-10936800 GCA_963170055.1 Halisarca cf. caerulea
GCAAGGTTGTGTACTATCCCCACTGTTGTTTAACGCATACATGGACAAGATTGTGCGAGATGCAACAGCAGCATATGAAGGAGGACTGCAAGTGGAGTACACCACCAATGGAGGGCTGTTCCTTACTTACAGGGACAAGACACCAGCCAACACCTGTGTGCCCAATATCCAGTATGCTGATGATCTCACTGTATGTGCAAAAAGCAGAGGGGACCTCCAAAGTATGCTTTTGGTGCTGAACACTTCATGTACAAAGTGGGGCATGAAGATCAATGGTGAAAAGACCAAAGTGCTCAGCATTGGTGAAGCTGGAGACGACCATCCGCCCATCACTCTGAATGGCCAAATTATAGAAGAGGTGGACTCTTTCTCCTACCTGGGTAGTGAGGTAGACAAGATGGGGAAGGTGGAGAAAGAAGTGGGGGTAAGATTGGAGAAAGCAGCTACTGTCTACCACATGTGGAGAAGAAAGGTCTTCCGTAGTCGAATCCTCACTAACGACACCAAGATGCGAGCCTTTCGTCTGATGGTGATGTCAGTGTTACTGTATGGAGCAGAGACCTGGGCAGTTACCCAACATAACATCCGTCGTTTGAAGACTTTTCAGATGAGGTGTCTTCGTGACATTCTGGGACTGACCCTACTGGATAGAAGACGTAACATTGACATCTTGGAGGAGACGGGAGAGCTACCCATTGAACACCAGCTGAGGAAGAAACGACTCCAGTGGTTCGGTCATCTCAGTAGGATGCCAGACCACCGAATAGCAAAGCAGTTGTTGAGATGCCGGCCAAGGGGGAAACGTAGGAAGCCTGGTGGGACTAGCCAGCGTTGGGTAGATCTCATTAGTAGAGATCTATCGAATGTGGACAACTGGCAACAAACTGTCCAGAACAGGAGAGAATGGCGATCCGTTGTCCATGGAGAATCAGCTCCTTAGTCTGAGAAGAACCCAATAGATCCTGCCCGACGTCCCATTTGGACAAGGTGTAAAGAAGAAGAAGAAGAAGAAGTGTGTGTGTGTGTGTGTTTGTGTGTATGTGTAACACTGTGTGTGTGTGTGTGTGTGTGTGTGTGTGTGTGTGTGTGTGTGTGTGTGTGTGTGTGTAGGTAGTGGTAGTGTGCATATATTTATATGAATTGTGTGTGCATGTATATATTGGATGGCTAGGTGTGTGTGTGTGTGTGTGTGTGTGTGTGTGTGTGTGTGTGTGTGTGTGTGTGTGTGTGTGTGTGTGTGTGTGTGTGTGTGTGTGTGTGTGTGTGTGTGTGTGTGTGTGTGTCACCTATGTACAATCACTTGATACACCATATTGGATATAGCAGCATGGTGTGGTAGAACCAGTGGTGTAGTGGAGGTTTGACTGCGTGTGTATGTATGTGCCCTTTTGTGGTTTCATTGTTTATTGTTCTTTCTTTTCATGTTCAGAATATAGACTGAAGTACTGATTCTAAAGGTCTTTGGTGAAATTGTAAGTGCATATTTGGATGTGTGTGTATGTATGTGTGTGTGTGTGTGTGTGTGTGTGTGTGTGTGTGTGTGTGTGTGTGTGTGTGTGTGTGTGCCTGCATGCGTACATGTATACGTGTGTGTTGTGTGTGTGTGTGTGTGGTGTGTGTGTGTGTGGTGTGTGTGTGGTGTGTGTGTGTGTGTGTGTGTGTGTGTGTGTGTGTGTGTGTGTGTGTGTGTGTGTGTGTGTGTGTGGCATGTGTGTGTGTGTGTGTGTGTGTACATGTATGTGTGTGTGTGTGTGTGTGTGTGTACAAGTGTGTGTGTGTGTGTGTGTGTGTGTGTGTGTATGTATGTATGTGTATCACTGTGTGTGTGTGTGTGTGTGTGTTTGTGTGTATATGTAACACTGTGTGTGTGTGTGTGTGTGTGTGTGTGTGTGTGTGTGTGTGTGTGTGTGTGCAGGTAGTGGTAGTGTGCATATATTTATATGAATTGTGTGTGCATGTATATATTGCATGGCTAGGTGTGTGTGTGTGTGTGTGTGTGTCACCTATGTACAATCACTTGATACACCATATTGGTTATAGCAGCATGGTGTGGTAGAACCAGTGGTGTAGTGGAGGTTTGACTGTGTGTGTGTATGTATGTACCTTTTTGTGGTTTCATTGCTTATTGTTCTTTCTTTTCATGTTCAGAATATAGACTGAAGTACTGATTCTAAAAGTCTTTGGTGAAATTGTAAGTGCATATTTGGATGTGTGTGTGTATGTATGTGTGTGTGTGTGTGTGTGTGTGTGTGTGTGTGTGTGTGTGTGTGTGTGTGTGTGTGTGTGTGTGCATGCATGCGTGCATGTGTATGTGTGTGTTGTGTGTTGTGTGTTGTGTGTGTGTGTGTGTGTGTGGTGTGTGTGTGTGTGTGTGTGTGTGTGTGTGTGTGTGTGTGTGTGTGTGTGTGTGTGTGCATGCATGCGTGCATGTGTGTGTTGTGTGTTGTGTGTGTGTGTGTGTGTGTGGTGTGTGTGTGTGTGTGTGTGTGTGTGTGTGTGTGTGTGTGTGTGTGTGTGTGTGGCATGTGTGTGTGTGTGTGTGTGTGTGTGTACATGTGTGTGTACAAGTGTGTGTGTGTGTGTGTGTGTGTGTGTGTGTGTGTATGTATGTGTGTCACTGTGTGTGTGTGTGTGTGTGTGTGTGTGTGTGTGTGTGTGTGTGTGTGTGTGTGTGTGTAGGTAGTGGTAGTGTGCATATATTTATATGAATTGTGTGTACATGTATATATTGCATGGCTAGGTGTGTGTGTGTGTGTGTGTGTGTGTGTGTGTGTGTGTGTGTGTGTGTGTGAGTGTGTGTGTGTGTGTCACCTATGTACAATCACTTGATACACCATATTGGTTATAGCAGCATGGTGTGGTAGAACCAGTGGTGTAGTGGAGGTTTGACTGCGTGTGTATGTATGTGCCCTTTTGTGGTTTCATTGTTTATTGTTCTTTGTTTTCATGTTCAGAATATAGACTGAAGTACTGATTCTAAAGGTCTTTGGTGAAATTGTAAGTGCATACCGTATATGTTTGAATGGAAGCCCCGGCTTCTATTTCCTTCTGGAGGGTTGAGACCCGGCCTCTAATCGAGCCTGGCCTCTATTCGAGCCCGGCTTCTATTTCGTACGAGGCACCATATAGGAGTCTGTGAATGTACGCTGTGTGGGGGCGAGCTCTATAGAAGCGGGGAAAATGGCTGTTCGAGGCGGTTTGTGCACTTTTGAAAAGGAAAGCGTTGTCAGAGGGCACCACATATACAGTCTATTTGGACACCAGTCGTTGGAGAGGAACTTACATTGGGAGCGGAGAACGATAATCAGTATGATCAGCACGCTGTTGCTGTGCTAAAGGCGGGTGACGTCATTGGCCACGTACCAAGATCCTTGTCCACGGTAACCTGGTTATTCCTGAGGCGGGGAGGTAGCATTACCTGTCGTATTACAGGGAAGCGGAAGCTGGGAGTCGGATTAGAAGTACCTTGCGTCTACACTTATTCTGGCTCAGCCAAAGTCATTGAGAAGCTTATCAAACATTTCAATTATAAAACTCATGCATTGTAGTACTGTTGTTCACAAAATTCAGGGAGTAAGGTAAAGGGGGGTAATTTGGAACACGATGGTTATGTGGAACAGGGCCTGTAACTTTTGTAGTGGTTCAGTTGCCCAGCCATTCTTGCTACTGCCAAACTCCCCCTTCATGGAGATAATACCGACAAGAAATGATGGATGTAGCTTGTGGTTGGCACGACGTTTGGCCTGACTGTTCCAAATTACCCCCCTTTACCTTATTGACCAAATACAGTTTTCTTTCATTGTTTAATTTCTTAATGACTGCATGGTTACAGAAGTATAAAACACAAAACAATGGATGGAATCATGGAATATTATCAAGTATTACGGTATTCACGTTTCAAGGAGTTTTGTCAAAACACTTCTTGCACAGCCATTCCTTGTCTACAAACTTCAAGGCTTCACAAGCGCCATGAATGTATTCTTTGCAGCCTGTGCATTGTTGCATACTGTCTTCCTGTTGTTCAGGCAATCTACAAAAGCAGTGAATTGGGATTGCTTGTGTTGCCCTGATTTTTCCTGCTTTACATCCCTGTAGTCTTCTGTATGGAAACATTTCCATCTTCCTATTGACGAGACATTTTCTAAGGTGTTCCCTCATGCTTAATTGATCAAAAACATAGCACTCGGCTTTCTTGTCTTGAACTAAGGCTGTGGCAAAGGCAACTGCATACAGTCCACAGTCACACACCCCAGATTGTGAAGCAACATCCATGAACTCCAGGGTGATTTCTTTGTGCTGGGTGCAAAGAATGCAGGCAATCTGAGACTGCAGTGGAGGAACTGCTGATGAATAAAGGCTGTCATAAATGCACACATTGGGGTGTTCCCTGGCAACTGTAGATATGGTGACCCAGTGTCCTTCTCCTGTATGCAAGATCTGAACAAACTCTCCCGTCTTGATTTCAAAGCTCATTGTGAGTCCATGTGTGACTGACTGAAAGCCGGAGAAAGGACATTCCTTTTGAAGGAGCTGTTGTGCTGCATCAATAACTGAGTCTGTCAGCCATCACCCAGGCTGAAGACTTTCTGTGTCTACTTTGAACAGAACGAGCTCGGGGATCCACCTCTCTTCTGGTTTCTGACATTGCACCTTTTCTACATCAATTGGGCTGCCTTTGTTCACATCGCTTATCACTTGAATCTTTTTCTTTTTCATGAAATAATCTTTTGCATTCTGGTTTACTTGCTTTCTCTTTACTGGTAACATTCTTTCTCCATCCTTTTTGGCCTGGAAGATATTTTCCATTTGGCAGTCTTCAGTTCTGTCCTCACTTTCTTTGTCAACTTGGGACACCTCTTCCATTTGGCTGTTATGGCCATCAACTCTGCTTAAGGCTGTTACTGTTAAGTTAACAGCTCTTGCATTATGCTCATGTTCCTCATAATCCTCTTTGTTGCAGTCATCAACGTCTGATTCCTCATCTTCATCCTCGTCCTCATCATTGCTATCACTGGCATCTTTCTCTTCATCATTGTCATTTTCAATGCAGATTTCATTGGTGTCAACTTCACTAGCATCGTCATCACTTTCAAATGGATCCTGGATGAGTGTGTCACGACATCTACCTTCCAGAAGCTTCTCTATTTCTTCTTTGAGGAGATCTTTGCCTGCGGCGCAAGGTTGTCCCACTTTGAAGCAATGGATGTCATCGTCATTGCTTCGCAGGTGTGACATGTGCACATGTGAAGTGTGAACAAAATGGCGTCCCAAAACGTGGCCGAAATCACCCCCCTTTTTTCTTTCGTTCTATTAGGTTACGGGTCCTGAGAAGGATATTGGACATCATTACAACTATTAAATGTTACATTTCTTGGTATAATTGTGTTTTTTTGTCTTTGTAAAGCTAGAAAAACAATAGTTGATTCGGACCTATAAAAAAAGTTATGTGGAAAAGGCGGTCATGTAAATGCTTGTTTAAGGGAGTCATACGGAGTCTGAAGACTTCCAACATGAATATCTAAATTTTCACCGTTGGAGAATTTTCCTAATCCTCTTTGTTAGCGAGATGTGCACCAAAATGTTGTTTTCGTCCAAATTTTAACTACAAAACCGTGCACATGTCGGGAATGGAGGACCTGATCAAAATTCTCCAACGGTGGAAATTTACCTTTGTCATTGGTGAACTCCATTCCGAAACAAGGCGTCGCTACACACACGTTCACATGACCGCCTTTCTGAAAGAATTTCAACCTTTGGTGAAGGCCATCTCCTAGACCATAGTCACATGTTTGTCATGAGACAATTATGATGTCAGTATACTACGTCATACACATTGACGCGGGAGAATCGAAGACGTTGCAGGTAGCGCTGTGAGCTAGTGCAGCAGGTCGAGTTTCGTTAAGCTTCGTATATACTCGTAGCCGTTCTAGTTTTCGATCCAGTGTCCCCAATATACGTCGATTTACCTGAAGCTATACCACTACTCCATTATTGTAATTATTCAGCAAGTAATACTGAAGACATACACAGTACTAAATTGTCAACATAGTGCTAAACTTTATATTTATTGTTCATAGGACTATTGTTGGATGTTTTCAACAAGTGCTGGTCTTGTACCGAACTGTGGGTATGCCCGAACAGCCACCTACCAGTTGTACACCAGACAGTGGCCGAGTGCAAACCAAACAAAAGTCTCTGACCTAGACAAACATCAAGGTAGCAGTAGTGAGATACATGATAAAAATGACCATGCTGAAGGTGACTTGGAAAACAGTGAGCACAGTGGTGAAAGTGAAGCTAGTCCTAGGAATGAACTACAAAGTGGTAAGCATGACAAACAGGTTGGTACACGTACAGGACAAGGACACATGAGCACTATTGAAAGTACCAGTGAGCAAACAAATCATGTACAACCTACCATAAGTAGTGAGCCTGTAAACCAAGTGTCTGTAGGTCAGAAAGACCCACTTGTGGAATTCCAAAAGCACTTTGCCAGGAATTGTAAGCTTGACAAATCTGCTTTTGAGAAACCCAATCCCAGAACGTTACCATATTTTGAAAAACATGCAGAGAAGGTATTAGCTGCTTTTAGATCTAAATGGCATCCTGTAATAAATCGGAAAAAGTATATCGAAACATTTTCACTGCAAAACTGGGAGCAGCTGGATGATACTATAAAATTTAGTCACACAGTCTCCAAGTGTATTGCATGTGCCATGAACCATAAAGGCCTACAAGCAGCCATACCTCTGAAGCCAATCTTCACACTTGAAAATGAAGAAAACTGCTATGGACCACCAAAAACAGTGTCTGAAAGACAATTTGCTAAATTGCACTTTGAGCGATTTAATGCTTTCTGCATAGCTTCAACTGGAAAGTCATTTGCAGAAGTAGCGGTGAAGCATGTAGGTCCCATAAAACAGGTTCTAAGAGAAAATAGACGAGAGGTAATGAAGCAATGCACAAAAGAATGCAATGAAGCACTGGCAAAAAATGCGTTAGTGTGGGTACATTCCCAAGACATAAGCTTTTCTAAGCACACACATCAGAGACTGACCACGTATTATGATGCACCACAATCAGCATCCCGAAGAAAGCAAACTAGAACTGCACTGAGTGCAAATGACTGCCAAACCAATGAACAGTTTGATGAAATATGCCATAAACTTTGCAATTGGCCAGCTGGGAAGAAATTTGTAGCCACTGAAATTGCAAAAGAATTTGAAATCAAACGCTCAGATGCAGCTCACAAAATCAAATTGCTAGCATTAGACCTGAAAGCAGATATTGCAGGATTAAAGATTACTGATAAGCCCAAAAGTACCTTGAAAAGATTTCAAAACTCACATGTGAGTATGCCAGCACCACCTAGCTACAAGAAGCTCAAAAAACAAGAAAAAGAGCTAATTGAAAGCAAAGAGATTGATCTAGGTACACCTTGCTGGCCATTACCAGTCATATACTATCAAAATGGTGAAAGGCATGAAAAGACCGGGTGCTTTATTATGCGGAACGCGAACAAGCGGAACACGGAACACGCGGAACGGAATTCGCGGAACAATGCGTAGGAAACAAAATGGCGACGCGCACGGAATCGACGATTGTTCGCTTGATCGACCCAACAATTGCTCTTTACGTGGACGTTTATGTCGAATAACTTCAGTTTAGTAAATATTAGAACGGTTCATAGGCAAAGAAGGATTGGAGCGTTTCATTAATGCTTACTGTAGCGTCGAACTCAACGATTGTCCGCTTGATCAACTCGACAAACACTCTTTTTGACCGTTTACATGGAATAGGCCTAACCTCGATTTAGTTTTCGAAATCAATGTTACTGAAAGAGTTGTTCTGCGTTTGAAATTAAAAGAAACGTTAAACTTTGTTCAAACCTGAATTACTATGCATTGTTAAACTGATCAGTGGCTTTTGCTGTCATGATTATGAGTTATTCAAACTGAACAGGTATAGAAATCAGAAGAATTTGCAAGAAGCCTAAGACAAACTTAAAAGTAATACTTAACAAAGGAGACAACTACTAGCCTAGTATGATATTTGCTGAAGTTACACATGTATGCCAAAGTTCTATAAAAGGAGTTGCCTATGTTCCTCCGTCAATTTGTGGCGCACCAATTCCTCAACAACAAGCGATGAGGCAGTTAACTGAGGCCACTTTAAGAAAATGCATGGCATATATGCATGATAGTATGCATTTCCCTTTCTGGCTTGCTGTAGTCCCGTCCCTGGATTAATAAAATATCGGTCTTCATAGTGCTGTACAGCCAGATTGAAGGGTGGATCCTCAACCCCCCCTGTAGATTTCCGGGGAAATCTTTGGTGGCAGCCGTTACATACGGAAATGTTCCCATGTAAAACAATCAGCCTAAATGGAGCAGGAGGTGATGAAAAAACAGGCTGTATGAGTGTAGGTAGTGCTGAAGGACGATATATCGATGGACTGGACTGTGGTGGTGTTATCAGTCTTGGTGGTCCTGTGCTACGTGATGTTGGAGTTATTGGAAACGTTGGGGACAAAGGCAGACCTGTTGGAGTGGTGTTAGTCATAGGTGGAGTTGGAACTGGCAGAGACAGTGATGGTAGAGTTGATCCAGAAACAGCATTGACACTAGTACTGGCCGTAGGTGGAGCTGTGACTGGCGGAGACAGTGGTGAAACAGCTGATTCAAAAGAGGTGTTGACACTAGTACTGGCCATAGGTGGAGTTGGAACTGACGGAGACAGTGATGGAACAGTGGAAGTAGTGTCGAAAATAGGATTCACCATAGATGTAGTCAGAACTGATGGAGATAGCGATATAATACTCGAAGTGGAATTATTGATACTGGTACTGGCCATAGATTGAGCTGGAATTGGTTGGATTAGTGATGGAACAGAATCGAACGAAGCAACTACATCTCTTGAGGTGGTCTGTGTTTTCTTTCGGTATCGTGTTAACTTTCCTTCCTTTCGCCCAGCTCCTGGTGGCATGCCGTGTTTAGCCAGTTGAAATAAGTCGGGTGCGTGATTTCCTCCAATGGCCAAAACAAAATCACGTAGTTTCCCATCTAAGGTGGCTGCTGTAACTGTGTGTGAGCAGATGGCAAGTGACTTGAAATGGGCACATCTGTCATCACAAATGTACTTAACCTTGTGCAATTTCACTATATGTGGCATATTTCCACCTGTGGAAAGTACAAACCTGTCTGATGGAGCACCACCAGGGTACTTGCTGACTGAATTATCCGAGTCTGCCAATAGCTTTTCAGCTTTGCTCCAAATGCCTAGGGCAGATTCCTTGGGCATTTGAAGTCTGATGGCAGCATGCTCAGCTGAAATAGGCAAACGTGTGTGGGAAATCTGTGCTGCCTTCTCCTTTCCTTTTCCTGTGCTGACACTATGTGTGGTTTGCGGCGGAACACTCACTCGCAGGGTGTTAAGTTTGTTCAAGTGTCGTCTCTTCTGTTCCTCATTCAGACGCCACCACTTCCCAGACTCGGACATCTCTAGTAGTATTTTGTAAGTGGGATGCAGTTCATATCGTCCTGCATTTATGATGGCCTTCTCCACCTCCCTCTGCTGCTGAGCCACAAGATCTTTCATTTTTTGGTTAAATTCTGGCCACTGGTTCTTTGTATAGTTAGTCTTCTCTTTGAGCATGCTGTTGATGGACTCATTGGCATTTGTGTAGTAAGGAGCAGGAGGGGATCCAAGGCCTGCTAATTCCCTTGTGCTTCGCAAGGCGCCAGTGTAGAAATCAGATGCTTTGTACCTGCAGAACCACGCATAAAAGCCCTGTTTCTCCTTATTGAGAGCATCAGCCTCTCGCTTGTTCCAGGATGGCTCTAGGATTGATAGGTGAACATCAAAATCCTCTTCATCTTCACTGTCCACTAGTCCTTCATGGTAAACACTATCACCATCAGTGTAACCAAATATGTCATGAGTGAACAACAGTATGACTGTAGCGGGGAACCCCTCAGCTTGCAAATGGCTTTCAATGTTCACTTGCAGGTGGCGAAAACATCGTAGTAGTATGGCTTCACGAAACTGCTGATGCAGTGCATCAATCAAGCTTTTCTCACCATCTGTTCCAGCTGCTTTGATACCTTCAATGCCTCTTTGTAGCCCGAAAAGGGTTGAGAAGAAGAAGTTGTAATTCTTGAATTCCTTGCGGTAGTGTACTAGAAGTGGACCTAATAGCCAAGGTGCTTTATCACTTCGTCTGTCCAGCAGCAGCAAATGTTGGTAGACGATGGGAGTGACACTAAATTCTCCCAGATTGAAGGTTGGATCGACACCCATAATGTTAAACTGCACTGAATCACAGCAAAAACGCTCCAGATCGAGTAGTTGCTGTTGGGTTGCAAGCACAGCCATGGGCTCTGGGGCACATGTGACCTGCTGAACAAAGTGATCAGTCTTCTCCGTCATCTTACACTGTTCCATTACAGTGAATAATAGATCGCGTCCTTTTCCTGTAGTAGATGCACTGCCAAAGAATTCTCCACGTTGTTTGAGTTTTGCTTGGTTCTTAATATTGTATGCTTGCTGTTGGCTGCGGGGTAAGCTACCAGCACTAGAAGCACCCAGAAGCCCCCCTCTTGAAACGAATACCTTATCAATGGCCTCCTTTGGTGAATCTTCCTTTAGGGCACTTGACAGATCTCGTCTAACACTCTTCTCACTACGATAGTAAGGCTTGTTAGATTTGGTGTTGCCATGAGGGCGTACTTGTCCTGTATGCTCAGGAACTCCTTCAAATTTGTATATCACCAAAGATAGAGATAGCTTCTTGTCATTGGAATCTGTATAATAAGGAATTAATGAGGGGTAACTTTGTTAGCATACTGTTGTAACTGTATAATAAACTAGCATAATAGATGGTTAACATACCCACCATATAAACTATAGGTGATTTTTCTAAAGCTTTTGTCTGTTCCGTGTACCCTATATACCCTTTTCAAAGTATGTGATGGAGTACTGGTAGTATTCTTCTCAATGCGTTTGACATCTCTGTTTTTTCCCCTTACGGACAGATACTTTAATACGCTCCACCCAATTGTTCCTCCAGACTCCCATGTCATCACTTAAAAGATCATGTGAGTCCTGCAGTGCACTTGTGTCCACAACAAAGCAGACATTGTGATGGATTGCTGTAGGTACTTTTCTGCATATGAACATTGGGTTCAATTTGGGCTTCAGCACGCAGGCAATGGTGTCTTCTGTACTCAGTAGTCTCTGCCGGTTTGCCCTTACACGACAAAATATCGGCAATCTTTGGTCTCCTTCATAATATTCAGGCTCGGCTTGGCTGAGTGACGCTATGTAGGAACTGTAATAATGGCATACTGAAACCATATGCAAGCACTCATCATTACCTCTTTCACAATTCACCTTATGTTGTCCATTGGGTCAAAGTCTTCGTCGTCAGAGCTGCTAGTTTGACTAGATTCATTGTAAGAACTACCAGGTTGGCTTGACTCATTTGACAAAATGTTTCTGTGAGATATGACAACATTGTACAATATTTTCATGTCATACAAGATGCAAGCACACACCTGCAGACATATGCACCATGCATACACATACCTTTTCAGTTTTTTCGGAGTTAGGAGACTAATCACATCAGAATCTGCTTCACTGTCACTGCATGCAAGAAGAACAAGCGATTCGAGTTTAAAAAACTCGTGGGCCGCCTACGGCCCTGGAAACTCGAATCGCTTGGAAATCAGCATTATTGACTAAAATAATATTTCGAAGAACTCTTCTGGTCTAAAGGACCCTTCGCTGATAAAATCAGGAGCAAATGAATGAATTTCACCGAAATATAGCCGAAAGATTTTGTACCGACTTCGCGTCCGCCATGTTGTTGACATATATATATATATATATATATATATATATATATATATTGACATTGTTCCGGACGTTCCGGACACTTCCGGTGAAAGTAAAAACAATATAGGGCCACCTTCCGGCGGCCCAAAAAGTGACCATTGACAATGGACTTTTGACCCATTACAATCCGACTGGGACGATAAATACCTGGAAGCATCAGCCATATTGCTGTGACTCGATTTGCTCAAGGAGACATTTCTGCAGGAAGAGACCACTCTATGTACATACTAGATGCTGGATAAGTAATACAGCAACAAGACAGAACACAATGAAGAACATGCAATTCCAGTTATAGAAGTACAATATACAATAAAACAAATACAAATAATAAAATAATACAATAATAAATAAAATTTTATTGTACAATAATACAATAAAAGTTAACTTGAATGTCCAGATTATAGAAGTTCAGATAAGTACATTTCAACTGTAAAGACATAATGCAGAAATACATACATACTTGAATATACACCCTACCTCTCCACTTTGGTTGGAGTCAAAAGATTAATCACGCCTGGTTCACTGTCACAAAAAGAAGCAACCATGCACTATTAAAATAGTTTTTTTCTTCTCATTTACAGTACTATATACATACTTTAGGACATCAGTATTACTTGCTTCGCTTGAGGAGTCATTTCTAAAGGAAGATACCAGATATTGTATGTACACATGCATATATGCAGACATAGACATGTATGTATGCCACACCTCTTAAATTTGGTTGGAGTCAAGAGATTTACCACTACTGATTCACTGTCACTGTAGAAATAACAAGAATTACTGATAAAAGACTTCTTATTTGGGCTTGTAAAATGTACTGTTATATACATACCTCAAGTCTTCAACATCTTTGTGTCTAAAGTTTATACAAAAAAAACAAAAAGAAGTAAGTATTACATGCTTTAGAAGTACAACTATCATACATTTGTGTACACATTTGCAGATTCACCTTGATTTCTTTGAAAGGGGAGAGCTGCAGCTGTCATCCATCCTTACACCATGTGTTCATTATGCTATGTCAGCATTATGTCATAGGCAGGTGATGGATAAAATTAGTGTGCTCACATGATGACTGATGATGCTGAAGTTTCTACTATAGATACTATCAAGTGTATAGCAAAATTCAACAATCTAACGTTCACTAAACTGTGATTATTCCATGTAAACTTTCACAAAGGAGCGTTTATAATTGTTGGGTCGATCATCCGTACGGTTGTGATCAGTCAAGCGGACAATCGTTGAGTTCGACGCTACAGTAAGTATTAATGAAACACTCCAATCCTTCTTTGCCTATGAACCGTTCTATTATTTACTAAACTGAAGTTATTCGACATAAACGTCCACGTAAAGAGCGCTTGTCGGGTCGATCAAGCGAACAATCGTCGATTCCGTGCGCATCGCCATTTTGTTTCCTACGCATTGTTCCGCGAATTCCGTTCCGCGTGTTCCATGTTCCGCTTGTTCCGCGTTCCACATAATAAAGCACCCGTGAAAAGACTGCAATTGGTCGTAAGATCTCCCTTCTAGAATTACGACAAAAGTTACTTAACAAGCAGAGAGAACTAATGAGATTGCACCTTGACTGTGAAATAGCTAGAATGAGCAGAGAAGACATTCTAGATATAGTGTCAAAGGTTGCTCCATGTGCTATACACAATTTTGAAATTCTTGATCTAGCAGAAATGCAAAAACAACTTAAAGACTATGAACGAACTAGAGCCTTATGGATTTGGTCTGACCACTCTGTCGTTGAAAGTTATGGTTTAGTACTAATAATTGCAGGGGTAATTTACGACCCCTTGGTCTTTTACACAGACACTGAGCTAGCTGAATCCCCTAAAATAAAGGCGTCTGTACAGGAGTTGGTTGAACAGGGGGAAATATACATAATGGCTCACTGTTCATCATCATCAGCTGATCAAGCTGGATTAACCCCTGAAAGAGTAGCTTGCCTAGATAGTTTATCTGAAGCCATTACAACTGAAGATGGAATTTAAATCCATGACACACTTCAGCTTTTTAAAGGGGACAAACAGTCTGCCTGGTTTGAGGCAGGTATCTAAAGGGGTGGCCATTATTGTTGTATTGCATGCAACTGCCACACAAATGATTGCCTCGACTTTACAAAGGCACATCACAGCAAACTAAGGGGTTACAGAGACATTCAACATACTGCAACAGCAGGAATATTTGGCAAAGTCCCAAACAAGGTGAATTTTTATGACACACTAAACAGTGAACAGTTAAAAAGGGAATTAGTAAGCAGAGGCATATTTGATTTCCCTTCAACTAAGAAAGGCATGGTGGATGAGCTGAAAGGCCACTTGTGTGGTGTACAAAGGGTTCCAGCCTTGCTGTTGTTGAATCCAGTCACTGACCTCCTAGATATGAATCTCATTACATATACAGTGTTGTCATTTGAGCCCCTTCATGACCTCAAAGGTAATGTGAAACGGGAGTTAGTAAAACGCGGAATACGGAATACGGAACACGGAATACAGAATACGGAATACGGAATAAGAAAAATGCGGAACACAGGAATAAAACAAGCTATTTGTTGTTCCTTTCACTTTAAGATACGGAAATGAAGCTCAATTTTTCTTTTGTCCTAGAAAGATTGAGTTGAACGACGCTTGGAAAGAGATCGATCGTACCACCGTACACGCGCTGAGATGTTACTATAAATAGTAACAGGAATAGACCAGCATGAATATCATTAGAATAATGAATGAATATTGTTATAGCATAGATATTCTATAGCGTGTGTGTGCACGCGCGCGTGTGCTGGGATAACACAAAACAACTACGTATGTACAATGCAACAGCTGCAAATTGCATGAGATCACCAGCACATGGTAAGAGATAGAATGGAAGAAGGACCACCTTTGCAAAAGAAATCCAGGTGAATCAACATTGATAGCTATCAAGACAGACACAAGAGCTTGGAAATCAAATATTATTGTTGATTTTTTTGTTGCTGTATATAGGCATTCGAATGTTACGTTTGGTACAGGTGCCACCAGAGGACCAGTTATTCTGTTGAGGTAGGTAAACACAAAAGCTTTACTAAACTGCTTAGCTTAATAACTTTAGTACCGTGTATGTAATTTTACATAGCGTTGCATATTATACATTTACACCCTTAAGGTCCAAACCTTTTCTGTAGTGCATCTTATTCTTTTGAATAAAAGTACATTTATGGTTTTCCCTCATGTATGCATATTTATTTTATTCTGTTTAATTGGCCGTTGCTGTAGTGATTCAGAGTCAGATGAAGATGATTGTGATGCTATTTCAAGTGGTGTAGTGAACCTTGTAACCCCTATGAAATCTGATAATCAAGAAAATGTGCCAAACAGCAGGTGTGTGGGGGTCTAGGTGCATGCGTGCAGGGGGTGTTCATAGGTGTGTGTGTGTGCATGTCACTGTGTATGTGTGTGTGTGTATGTATATGTGTGTGTGTGTATGTGTGTGTGTGTGTGTGTGTGTGTGTGTGTATGTATGTGTGTGTGTGTGTGTGTGTGTGTGTATGTGTGTGTGTGTGTGTGTGTGTGTATGTATGTGTGTTTGTGTGTGTGTGTGTGTGTGTGTGTGTGTGTGTGTGTGTATGTATGTGTGTGTGTGTGTGTGTGTGTGTATGTGTGTGTGTGTGTGTATGTATGTGTGTTTGTGTGTGTGTGTGTGTGTGTGTGTGTATGTGTGTGTGTGTATCCGTGTGTGTGTATACAGTCAAACTTGGTTAGAAAGTCACTGTTTACAACATCAACCTCTTTACAACAACACACATGGTAGGAACGGATTCAATGTTCTATGTACTAAATGTCCTGGTTACAACAACAACTTGGTTATAACAGCACATTTTAGTGGCACCAAAGGTGTTGTTGTAAACAAGTTTGACTGTATTCGTGTGTGTGTATCTGTGTGTATATATATATATATATATTTGTGTGTGTGTATCCGTGTGTGTGTGTGTGTGTGTGTGTGTGTGTGTGTGTGTGTGTATGTGTGTGCATAGTTCAAGTGGTTGGCAAGCTAATCATGTACATACATAACACAGTTTTTGACAATTTCTCAATTTAATCATATAGGAAAGATGAAATATGCACTAATCAAATCTGTTTAGAGTCAGATGCCTCTGAGTCAGAATGTAACTTCGATGGTGATGATAGCGATTCAGATAGCAGTGATGAATCAGACGTGAACATGAGGTAAATTTGGGTATGCTGTCAAATTGAATGAACATCATTGCTAAACATATCACCTTGCATGATATTTATGTATGTTGCAGGAGTCATTTACAGTTGTTGCAAAACAAAACTCCAGAGTAGAGTCTACAATGGTGATAGATCTTCACCAATTTTCATGCGTATCAAGCCTAACAAGAAGAGGCTATTCACATATGAAGAAGCAGTAATGGCTATTCTATGGCCAAATCTTAGCAAGAAGCATGTATGCTCTCGTGTTCCGGTGGCAATAAGTCACAATGTTAGCTTTCTGGTGGATACCAGCAAGCTTGGCGATTCACAGGATGTGCTGAGCGATGACATGGGCTCATGGAAGAACAATCGGGTTGATAACATTGTTGTAAAAGTGCGGAAAACCAATGCAGAAGTCAAGAGTGTAGAGAAGAAGGTCAAGGGATCAATTGTACAAGCTTCTGGTGGCAGCAACAGATATTACACACTGAAAAGAGTGTATCGCACTCTCAATGTTGACAGCACATTAAAGAAAATAATTGCAACTATATCAGGTGTGTGTTATATATATTATTGTTATTAGTAAATAAGCAGTAAGATTTTGTTGTTGCAGTATCAGCTATATAATAGTTTAGCCCTTTATACAATAATAATCAATGACATTCATTTCACACTACACAATGTCATGCATACACATACAGATATCTACATGCTATAGTTAATACAATCTCAATATTAATTTATAATTAATAATCCTGTTTATTAGATATCTGGTACCACTACAATATCCATTTGCAGATGCTGAAGGAACACAAGAACCAGTTGCTTTTATTGTGTACAACTTTGCTGGGGTTCCAGAGCATGAGGTGAAACAAGCTCCACATGGGAATTCCAAGTGTAGAGCTGGGTATGTGCGGCGAATGAAGAGTGTGAAAAGAGATCTTTCAGTGGTACTGGCCACACACACACCAAAAGAAGCTGTGAATAAGGTGCTAGCTAAGTCAGGAGGAATTGTGGGCGGTAGAAGTGCAGGGGAATTGCCCCTGAGCATTGACGAAGCATATAACCTAAAAAAGCGAGGTGCTCACTCAGGTCCATCACGGGGTAAAGGCCAGGACCTCCTGTATATAGTCATGCAACAGTGCAAGGCTGCTGAGAAGGGTGAGCGTTTCGTGCAAGAGGTTACATGTGCACCTGAGCCTATGGCAGTTCTTGCCACTGGCCAACAGCTGGTGGATCTTGAACGATTTTGCTGTAATCCTGCTGCCTATTCCATCATGGGAGTTGATCCTACATTTGATCTAGGTGAATTTAGTGTCACCCCGATTGTGTACCAGCATCTAATGGTACGCAATATCAGGACCAAGAAAAGCCCATGGATGCTTGGCCCCATTCTTGTGCATTATAAGAAGGAGTTCCGAAACTATAATTTCTTCTTTTCTAGTCTCGTTGGCCTCCGACCTAGTCTTTCACACATAAAAGCAGCTGGTACAGATGGGGAAAAGGCAATTATTAAAGCACTCCACCAACAATTTGCAGAAGCACTATTGCTAAGATGTTTCAGGCACCTTCAGAAGAATGTAGAGCAGTATCTCCAAGCCAAAGGTTTCCCTACATACTTACAACAGAAGTATCTTATTAACATATTTGGTAAAACAGATGAGAGCGGAATGCATCAAGACGGCTTAGTAGACTGTAATGATGAGGATTCATTCTATTCTAAGTTAAGTTCCTTAAAAGCCACATGGGAAGACTGGGAAAGGTGTGCCTTTAGACAAGGTCATGAACCATGTTTTTACAATTGGTTCTGTAAGTACAAGGCAGACGATTTCTGCGAAGGCACACTCAATACCACACGAGAGCTGGCTGGTCTTGGATGTCCACCACTGCCATATTACACCAATCCAAATGAATCTATTAACAGTGCTCTCAAAACTAAAGTGAAGTACACAAAACAGCAATGGCCTACATTCAATGAAATGATGAAAGAGTTTGCCCTTCAGCAGCAACAGGAAGTGGAGCAAGCTATAATAAGTGGTGGCAAGTATGAGCTAAAAGAGGAGTACAAGAGGCTTGATGTAAGCCAGAAGTGGTGGAAAATGACAGCAGAACAGAGGCAATTTCATTTGAAGAAGTTTCACAGTTCAAGGGGATTGGAAATGATTGCAGGCTCTACTTCAAGGAAAGGAAAGGAAAAGAAGCTTCAATCTAGTGATAGTACTCAAGAGGAAGAGCTAACTGTTGATGTTAACTCAGCTATCAGAGATCTAGGGTTACCTCAGGATATTGTAGAAGGAATTTGGCAAAAAGCAAAGAATTTAATGAGCATCCCAAATGCCATCAGTTTCATTCCAGGGGGCAATCCAAAGGACCGCTATGTGCTATCCAAGTCTGGTTGCCAACCACATGCTGTAACATGGAAATCACCGAATCTTTACAAGTGTGACGAGAGATGCCTCCACTACAAATCATTGGAAATCTGTTCACATACAGTTGCCGTTGCTAATGTGAACAGACAGATGGAAGACTTTGTCAAGTATGTCAGTGAAATAAAAGGTTCACCTAATCTTTATCAGCTGAGCAAGCACGGAATGCCTCCAGGTGCTGGCAAGAAAGGTGGACAACTCCCTCGCAGCAAAAGGAATCAGACTTCAGTCCCACTGAGTACCACTGCCATGCCCCCTGAAAAGTAGCCAATGGCTAAGTGGGTGTCCCAGTCTAAATAAAATTAATCTAATCTAATCTAACACGGGTTCCTGTTCTAGCAAGTCATTGCAGCCTCGTACATCAGCCGAATCCTCACAGTCTTATACATCAGCCGAATCCTCACAGCCTTATACATCAGCCAAATCCTCACAGCCTCGTACATCAGCCGAATCCTCACAGTCTTGTACATCAGCCGAATCCTCACAGCCTCGTACATCAGCCGAATCCTCACAGTCTTGTACATCAGCTGAATCCTCACAGTCTCGTACATCAGCCAAATCCTCACAGCCTCATGTATCAGGTAAATCCTCACAGCCTCATGTATCAGCCAAATCCTCACAGCCTCGTGCATCAGCCGAATCCTCACAGCCTCATACATCAGCCAAATCCTCACAACCTCGTACATCAACTGAATCCTCACAGTCTTGTACATCAGCCGAATCCTCACAGCCTCGTACATCAGCCGAATCCTCACAGTCTTGTACATCAGCTGAATCCTCACAGTCTCGTACATCAGCCAAATCCTCACAGCCTCATGTATCAGGTAAATCCTCACAGCCTCATGTATCAGCCAAATCCTCACAGCCTCGTGCATTAGCCGAATCCTCACAGCCTCATACATCAGCCAAATCCTCACAACCTCGTACATCAACTGAATCCTCACAGTCTTGTACATCAGCCGAATCCTCACAGCCTCGTACATCAGCCGAATCCTCACAGTCTTGTACATCAGCTGAATCCTCACAGTCTCGTACATCAGCCGAATCCTCACAACCTCATACGTCAGCCGAATCCTCACAGATGCATGCATCCAATCAGTCATGGCAGCTTGGTACATCTGCAGAGTTCTTTCCACCCTACACAACTGTCCAGCCTGTGCAACATTCAAGTCCAATAGGAGGCCAGGCACTGTCCTTAAGTCCTTTTTTGCACCCTTTTACTACAAATCAAACATGAGGACCACCACCATTATGGACTCCTACTTCCAATTTTTACTGCACATCCCCTCAACAACTGTGCCCACCCATGCTGTGTACACCATCAGCGCAGCACCTATCACCCTTCATACTACTATTCCGAAGTGGGAATATCAGTACCTGTTTTGGCTGCCGGGGGAGTTTTTCAAAGCAATCCTGCCCACCACATGACATGGTGATTCAGCATAAGGACTACCGCAAATATGTAGTTGATGGGGTCGAAAGGCAACGTTTTGGCAATGTATATTACCATCCAAAGCTTAGCTGTATAAGAACCAAGCAACCATCCTTCAATCCAAGACAACTACAAGTTTCACAGGCTGTCAAAGAGCAGGCAACACCACTGCACAATCAGTACCTCCAAAACATGTTGGGTGTCTGCCTGTTTTAACATTATAGCTGCCATAGTTTAGGTTTAATCACTAGTAGTACAGTAACTGTTTTTATTCCATAATTGTTTCTTTTTTGAATAGAAGGAATAGTACTCTTGATATTGGAGAATAGCGCTAAGATCGGTCGTAACAATCGGCCTTAGCCGCCTAGCGATTCGGCGGTATTTTCTTTATTATAACAATATTCATTCATTATTCTAATGATATTCATGCTGGTCTATTCCCCGTTACTATTTATAGTAACATCTCAGCGCGTGTACAGCGGTACGATCGATCTCTTTCCAAGCGTCATTCAACTCAATCTTTCTAGGACAAAAGAAAAACTGAGCTTCATTTCCGTATCCTAAAGTGAAAGGAACAACAAATAGCTTGTTTTATTCCTGTGATCCGCATTTTTCTTATTCCGTATTCCGTATTCCATATTCCGTGTTCCGTATTCCGTATTCCGCGTTTTACTAACTCCCATGTGAAACATCTGCTAGAGCAGCTCCCAAATGTAATCCACAACCCAGAAGTAAACAGGCAGGTAAGCTTGTACTTGAAAACTTCTTGGGCAAAGCCCAAGATTTATGGATCTGATCTTAGGGAAGCAATAATACAGGTAATGCATATTTTGGTAAAATGTGGAGTAGACAGACAGGAGAATCTCTTCTTGTTAATAAGTACCATAGTGAAGATTTCAGAAATAGTGTATTCCAATGATAGTAGACGATGCCCCAAGTAGTGCTTACAGTTTTACAACTGTGCATTTTTGCATCACATACTATACTTAGACATGGTTAAACCTCAAAAATGCTCAATCTACTTTCATTCCATGCTAATACATGGACCAGTACAGCATGAACTGGTTTGTAGCAGATCAGTTAATACTGAAGCAGAGGAGCGCACCTTCAAACAAGCTTCAAATTCTGCTAAAAACACTGACCATAAAGTAGATGGGTTCATTGAAGCCTTACTTATAAGGTTACAGTGTAAGCAAATGACACCTGACTCTCTCACAAACAGCTACAACCTCACACACAATGATAATTCCAGAATTGAAAAGGCTGCAGAAACACTTTCCAGCTACACAGGAAGTGTCTTCAACAAAACCTTCATACATGACCACATAACTGCCTTTCAAAGTCATTTAGAAAGAATTGCTCACTTTCTTTTACAAGGGGAGGGTATTTGGTGGTATAGAGATACTGATCATGCTGTACACTTTTGTGACAGTGATAAAGACCCAGACAGTCATGCAGAAGGTCCACACACTCGAAACCACACACTAAAAGATGTGTCAATTCGAGCATCACAAAGTTGGAACAAGATAATACTTGATAAAATTAGAATACCTTTGAATGCTGTACGATCTTATGATGTACATGGTACACTCCTCAACCTTACAGTGTTGGAAGAAAGCAATCAACCTGAAAATACTGCTACACCCTTAGATGATAGCCAAGAATTTGACGCGAACCATGATGGCACTATGGATTGTACTCCAGAATTAAGTTCCACAATGACGGACACAACAGTATACTGTGAGCCACCCACATCTATGAGCATTACAGTAAGCTCCTCATCATCAGAATCTTGTGTAATAACATCCACCCCAGTAAAACAAGTAATTTGAGTTAAAAACTCGTGGGGGCTGCCGCCCCACGCACTCGAATCACTTGTAAAGCATTGGAGTGTAAGTGCACAGCTGAACATTCATAGAACATACTGTTTATTGTAACTGAACGATTGTTTTGAAAACAATTGCCATATTTGGCAATTGTTTTCAAAACAATTCCTCTAACTCCTTCCTGTATAAATTCATACTTCTCTATTACTATTATATAAATTCTCTATTATAAGACTTTTCTTCAAATCCATATTATATATATATATATATATATCGGACGAGCGTTACACACCGGAAGTCGGTAGAGTGTAATACCCGGAATGTGGAATGGAATGGAATGGAATGGAATATGGAATGGAATGGAACTTGGAATGAATTTGGAAATTTCCAGCAATGAATGTCTTTAATGTTCTTAATTCTAACAAAAAATCAATGAATAATGTGTTGTTGTTAATAATGTGCTTTGATCTGACTTTGTTTACTGTTTCTGGTGAGGTCGTTGACTAGTTCTAGTGTGTATACATATCCTAACCCTGGAACAGCTGCTATCTAGTTCTAGTGTGAGCAGATGGTGGCAATAATGCCCTTGTAAAGAGTCCTGAAATAATATGTCAAGTCCAATCCTGATATCCGATGATGAACATCACACAGCTATTGTCATTAGTTCCACAAGTTCAGAAGAAGAGGAACAAGCAGTTGGTCTTGTTAGCAGACGACAGCGAAGAGAAGTTTCCCAAATCCAAAGGACTACTACAAAGTCTATAAAGTAAGTTTTACTCAGTACAGCTACCTAGCTAATAGAATTCTTTAGCTCAAGTAATGATATGCCCATCCTCTAACATAATTATAATATACATCTACTTGGTGCCTGTTAAAATAGCCCATGGCTAAAAATTGGGTGCCTGTTGGAATAGCCTATGGGTAAAGGTTAGGTGCCTGTTGGAATAGCCTATGGGTAAAGGTTAGGTGCCTGTTGGAATAGCCTATGGGTAAAGGTTAGGTGCCTGTTGGAATAGCCTATGGGTAAAGGTTAGGTGCTTGTTGGAATAGCCTATGGCTAAAGGTTAATTGGGTGCCTGTTGGAATAGCCTATGGCTAAGGTTCCCCAGTCAAAATGAGATACCCCAATACTTCAATACCCAATGTACAATTCTATGCTACATACTGTAAACGTTGGTTGTTTAGTGCAGGTGCTTATAGGTGTGGCAGTAAGGAAATAGGTGCTTAACAAAGAGCACCCAATTAATACCCATACGTTAGCCATGTCATTCTCCAGCATATAACAGCAAAGTAGGCACTTAACAAAAAGTGGGCGTCTATACATCCAGCAGCGCTTAATAACCAACGTTTACAGTTACTGTAATACTAATTATGTATCATTAGACCATTTATAAAATATTGATTTTCCTTTTCCTATTAGGCGAAGTTGGTCATCCTGCTCTTCTTCATCCCCATCTCCCTCACCTCCGTCTTCCCCATCATCTGAATCTCAGGAGACCATCTCCTACTTTAGAGGAGACCCAGAACTTCCAATTTACTCTCGAACAGCAACTGGGTACAGCTTGACTGATTTAGTGGACATATTGATGGGTACATCTCTTGCGGTGGAGAAAGTATGCACAGTGCAACCCTTGAGTATCAACAAGAATTGCACATTTGTTGTAGACTTGGACTCTGTCAGCTTCAATGACATCAAAGCAGATGATGTGGGGTCATGGAAATCAACAGGTACCCGACGCTCGTATTTCAAGCTGAGCCAAACCAGCAAGGCTATTTTCGTGACGAAACCTCCATCAAATCTGTCTGGTCATTACATCATTGTCCGTCGCTACTATACACATAGTACCTATTCAAAATTTCGCCGCTGCATTGTCAACATCCAAGGTGAGAATTGTAGCTCATATTGAATATGCAACATTCACAAGCTCAAGCGTGCGTGTGCGCACACACACACACACACACACACACACACACACACACACACACACACACATGTACACGCACACACACACACACACACACACACACACACACACACACACACACACACACACACACACAAGTCACACACACACAATGAACACAATACAGTGTCACATGTGATTAATAAAGACGTGTGTACAGAGTTTGCAGCATGTCAGAGTAAAATTAAGATTTTAGGCACTGCATGCATGTGCAATATACAGCAAGTTAACTACATGGTATAGACATTGGATTCGTATGCTGCTAAACATGTGTACTGTATGTATGTTACCCAATACCATGTGCGTATCACAAATTACTACAGCATTATACTTCCTGAGCAATTTTCTAGACTGTTAATATTATTATATTTGTTCTGCTGATTCATTTAGATTGCGAAGATGAAATTAATAGATATGCACTGGTGCAGTACTGCTTTGATGGACCAGAGAAGGATGTCATGGCTAAACCACATGGGAATTCAAAGACATCAAAGCCATTCTTCACTACCTCCAATAAAACTAAGAAGCGCATAGCATCACTTGCCACAAATGATACTCCAAAAAATGTTGTTCACAAAATCACGAATGAGGAGGGAGGAGAAATCCAAGCCAGAGGGACAGCGTTTCTTCCACGTGACAGACAGCAGGTTGCCAACTTTCGTCGTGGTGTTACAAGGCCAAAGGACAGTGATGTGCTTTATAGTATTATGCTTGAATGTAAGCTTGCTCAAGGCCAAGGAGAAGCATTTGTGAGGGATGTTAAAGCAGCACCAGAACCTCAATCTGTTTTATTTTGTGATTGGCAGATTGACGATCTCCTTCGATTTTGCACAGACAGCAGCCAATTCTCTATTTTACAGGTGGATACCACTTTTAACCTTGGGGATTTTTTTGTCACACCCATGAGCTACCATCACCTCATGCTTGAAGACATCCACACGAGAAAGAATCCCATTCTGATAGGCCCTATCCTTGTTCATCAAAGCACACAATTCTCTAGTTTCAACTATTTTGCCAGCACTTTAATTGGCCACAACAAGCGAATAAGGAATGTTTTAGCTTTTGCCACTGATGGTGATAAGAGCTTGGTTGAAGCTTTGGCCCACAACTTTCCCTTCGCATTGCAACTTCGCTGCTTTCTTCATTTTAAGAAGAACATCCAGGCAAAGCTTTCCGAATTAGGTCTTCCAAAACACATTACTCAGCAATTCTTAGATGATATTTTTGGTAAACGTGAAAGGAATGTTCAAATTGAAGGCCTCGTGGATGCCACCAGCTCTGAAGATTTTGACAGCAAGTTGGACTTGCTTGAAGAGATATGGAATACACGTGAATCTCCATATGCTGGACAGATAGGTCCACAATTCTATGCCTCATTCAAGCGCATTCAGGCCAACACCATACGCTACCATATGAGAAAAGACATTAGAGAAGCTGCTGGCTTGGGATCTCCCCCAGCTATCTGTACTACAAATGGTTCAGAGGCAATAAATTCTGTCCTCAAGAAGCAGGTTAAGTACCAGAGGACACAATGGCCAGCATTTGTTCAGGAAATGAAATCATTAGTGGATGCCCAACAAGAGGAAATCATCCGATCACTATCTGGACGTGGGCGCTATAGGCTAACTGAATCAAATCGCAACCTAGGAGTAACTGTTCTGGAATGGAACAAGATGCGGCCAGATCAGAGGAAGCAAGTGGTTGAAAAGTTCAGATCTGCACAATTGAATAGATCCCAGAGGCTTGCAAATGACACTCGACCTGGACCTTCGGGCCTACTCTTGGATGACACTCGACCTGGACCTTCGGGCCTACTCTTGGATGACAATCGACCTGGACCTTCGGGCCTACTCTTGGATGACAATCGACCTGGACCTTCGGGCTTACTCTTGGATGACACTCGACCTGGACCTTCGGGCCTACTCTTGGATGACAATCGACCTGGACCTTCGGGCCTACTCTTGGATGACAATCGACCTGAATCTTCAAACCTACTCTTGGATGACACTCCACCTGGATCTTCGAGCCTACTCTTGGATGACACTCCACCTGGACCTTCGAGCCTACTCTCAGATGACACTGGGCCTGGTGCTTTGGGACTGTCAGGACTGATCAACAATGACCAACAACTACAGGATATAGCAACCACCTCTGCTACAGGCCTCAGTATTTCTGCTGAAAATAGTAGAATCCACACTATCCCACTGATCACTCTACAAGGAATTTGGACCAAGGCAGCGTCTCTGCTACAAGACGATAGTGCCATCACACACACGCCTGGATCAGACAAAAGAGCTCGTGCAGTATTATCTCACCGTTCAGAAAACCCTCACATTGTAAGGCCAAAGAGTGATGGACAGTTTGTTTGTGACTCCAATTGTCCCCAATGGTCTTCAAGCAAAATCTGCTCACACACTGTTGCAGTTGCTGAGAAAAATAATTGCCTTCAAAACTTCATCAATTGGTACATCCGTTCAGCACCACAGGTCAACATAACTAACCTTGCCATGGCCGGGATGCCATCTGGACGAGGCAAAAAGAAGAACCAAGTGCAGCGCAAACGATCCAAATCTCAGAAAGCCCCTCCAGATACCATCATTGGTTCACCACCATCGTTACTAGCTCGACCCACTCTACAAACACCCCAAATTCAGCAACCATCTGTATTTAGAAGGGCTACATCACCACCACAAATGATTTATTTTGGGTCACCTGCCTATACTCTGTATCGTCCTCAAGCCCAGTGTACCCCTCAACCTCCATATCCACAAACAAACACTAATCCCTTTTACTTAAAATTCATTGGTGGGAACATTCGAACATGCCAAGGTTGCAGAAACTCCTTGCGCCAAGCAGATGGCACTATATCACTACCACCTTATGACCTTACAATAGCCAGAGCCGAGAGGAAACCATACAGGGATCACTCTGGGAACCTAATAACACCACAGAAGGAAAGCAATGCACATTATCACTGTCATGTTGCTTGTGTTACTGTAGCAGAACCCTCCTTCATTCCCAGAAGTCTCCATGTCCCTACAGACATCTACCATCAACTTGGGCCAATTCACAGAGAATATTTGAATGGTGAATTTGGCCTTGGGATTTAACTAACAGTTCTTTTAATTATGTAACTCATGTACGTAGTTCTCGTAGCTTTAGGCCTTTACTTCTGACAATATGACTACACTAGTCTATACAGACCTTTTTCTCTAACTTAAAGACTTTAAATTCAATTTAACTATCATTTCTCTTGTGTTCTTCCATGGAAATTTGAATAGCATTCAATTGTGTTATATGTTCAAGTTGAAGTTCCATTCCACATTCCATTCCATTCCATTCCACATTCCATTCCATTCCACATTCCGGGTATTACATTTTACCCCGGAAGTCCAAATGAAAACAATATAGGGGCTGCCACAGGCAGCCCCTAAAAAACAGTGTAGTAACGAGCATACTGGAAGTAATTCCAGCACCAAGTGTACCCCTGAGATGCAATGTGACACAGATACCTCTTTGCCTTCTTATGTTGTAACATCTTCCGCAGTAAAAGAACTTTTTAGTGATAAACACACTGAAAATGGTTCTATTGAACCAGATAATTATACTCCCGAAATGCCATGTGATGTAGATACAGTTCCCACTATTAATACTGAAATAGAAACTGAGGAAGACCAAACTGTAAAAGGTGGCCAGCAAAAAGATCACAGTGACCTTAGGCTAGATCAAGTAGAAAGTGGTCCATTCGGTTTGACAAATGAACATGACTTCCAATCTAAGATTGCAAAAGCAATACTTAAGTCCGTAGGGCACTATCCTGAGCTAATAGAGCTAGACAGGATGAAAGTTTATGGAGATACACAGTCAAACACATACAAAGCTCTACTTCGCTTCTTTAGAGGCAAGGTTCTTGCCTGCCGTACTAAAATACAACTTGAAATGATAAAGTTGGAGAAACAAAATGCCAAGAAAACACTTGTATATACAAACTAAGTAAAGAATTAAAAAAACTAACTACTCTCATAACACACCTTGTCTAAATTACACATGCATGTATTATGACGTGCAATGATTCCACAATAATTTAACTGAAAGTTCAATACAGTATCCAACTGATGATTGAATGCAAGCATACATGGCAAATATACATGATTGAATGTGCCATACCTATGAATGGGGGAGACCCGCTGAATCAGTGTACAAGGCAGGCTAAGACTGAGTGAGCCTAACTGATGTGAATATGACCCCCTATCTGATTAGTCAGGAATGGCTCTGAGTGTCTTCAGCCCAGCTACTTGTAACACTGCATGAGTAGTGAGTCAAAGCCATCTGAGAGCAAATAACTCATCCTATCATCAAGACCCCCCACAGCTGGCATTGAAAATAACCTCCCTATAGGAGGCATGCCAAATGACCTTATAGCTTAGCTTAAACTTTCCTGGGTCTAATATTAAAGGAATGTTCGATTAAGATAGTTATCCAGCAAAACTTCTAAACAATATACGCTTGGCACCACACTGACTGTGCAGAAATGGTATTTAAAGGGGTCCAGTATACAGTTGGACCAATAATATCTATTACTGGTGGGTGCTTCTGAAGATGCCTAAAACTATAGTCGTGAACAACAATTTTTATGACCATTCTTCACGTCCTGAACATCAACCCAAGCAAAAAAGTGAGCCTGCATGATTAAGTAAGTTCGAGAAAACTGTGTGCCTTTCATCTGATTTCCCTAATCGGTTCATATACAGACAACAAAAGTAAGAAAAAAGAAGTCCGTAAGGAGAAAAAGCTTAAGACCCAGCTGTGCCGCTATTTCAATGGTAAGAATGGCTGCAAAAAAGGCAAGGAATGTGGATTCCTTCATGTAAAGTCACATGAGTGGGACAAATTGATATGTTACCCATACAGTACTACTGTGCACATTGCACAATGATTATCCGTCTTTATAAGTCAATGGAATCCCCTGACAGGTACAGGAAGTCAACCAAACAAAAGAATCTGACAGTGAAAGTTACAATAACTATGGATGTGGACAAAAAAACAGGTGGGTGTGCTATGTCAAATTAATATTATAATGTATTGAAAATAACATTCAAATCCTTACTTTATACAATCATAGGAAAAAATGAGGTACCAGATGCTTCTCTGTTAGATACCAACTAGAAAAGAGTAGTACTGTACGTTGGAAGTCTTAGAACACTGAACGGATAATTTAAGTTAACCTTTTACATTAATAATTTTACAAACCTGTACATTTTTCATAGTTTCGAACAGTTTCTATTATGATTTACTATTTGTACAATTGTGTTAAACTTTGTGTAGCCACTTAAGAACTTCAAATTCGTGTGTACTTCTTCAGAATTATGTAAGACAACCGTTACGCACATTACCGCCGAGTATTGTGAAGCGACACAAGCGTTGCAGTCCTGGACCAGTGGTAATACTGGTATGACAGGATTAGTGACCAAATTAATGGACAGTGTTTGCACCATGTAACATCACTCACCTCTATATCGCCTAGTTCTATAAAACACCAATAAACCCCACGATAATATTATCGTTCACAGGCCTCAGGATGGAAGTCAAACTGTGCAGTACGTGTACGTACACGTGTTAAATTGAGTCATGCGGCGTCATTGCACAAGTCACACACGAACGCATGACTAACACACGGACTTCCTGTAAAAGGTGTTAATATTGTATTGCATTCCTTGAAAACCACGATACGCCCCTCTATATTTGGAAAGTTCACATGTAATACCTGTGTTCCATCAGTAGATGTTGTGATAGCACACGAAAGGAAGGAATTCTTCACCATTTGTGTTGGAATCTCTTCCCAGCAGGTCTTGATCCATTGACATAGCAAGTACCAAGATGGAGGCTTCAAGTTCCCTCCCTTTGTGTACTCATGACCTGCTGGATTGGCTAGCCAATCATCATAGAGGTTGCGCATCTTACTTTTGAAAGAAGCATTCCACACAACATCTGCAGGCTGAAAAACTTGGTACAGCCCCCTGGAACAACTGCTGTGTGTAGGTGGAGACATTCGGTTTCAGCTCGGACTGTGACACTTGTGTGACAGCGGTATGCATCCCATATGAGAAGCCGTTGCCGAAATGAAAATGCACCAATGACGCTGTGCAAATAGTCTATTGTGAGCTTGTCATTCATCCATCCATTTGAGCTAAACCGTACAACAACTCCAGGAATTTTGTCCAGTTCCTTTGAGAGTCTGGTTCCTTTACCCTTGAACACAAC
>CAUJGJ010000397.1:10941800-10949300 GCA_963170055.1 Halisarca cf. caerulea
ATGTAGCAATATCAAAGCAGATACTATTGTGAAAACTCTAGAGGACGCGCTGTTAAGGTTCGATTTAAAGATGTCAAATTGCAGGGGCCAGTGTTATGATGCAGGTAGTAACATGGCTGGTGCCAAGCGTGGGGTAAAGACGCAGATATCGGAGAAAGAACCATGTGCACTTTACATGCACTGCTATGGTCATGCTTTAAGTTTAAGTATCAGTGATTCCATCAAAACCATACCACTTTTAAGGTCAACCATGGACACAGTGCATGAAATAAGCAAGTTGCTACAATATTCTCCAAAACGTTCCACCTTGTTTAGTCAAATCAAACAAGAAATCTCCCCTGGCACTGCTGGATTTAGAGTTTTATGTCCCACTCGGTGGACAGTACACCATGAAACACTCAGCAGCATCTTGAAAAACTATGAGACTTTCCTAGTGTTTTGGGAAGAAATGCTGTTAGACGCCTTGACTCAGAAACTAGAGCCCGTATTCATGGTTTTAACAGCCAGATGGGAACGTTTGATTTTTATCTGGGATTAAACCTGCTGCATACAATACTTGTGCATGCTGATAATCTAAGCAGAACGCTGCAGAGCTCTAAAATGAGTGCAGCAGAAGGACAGCACCTTGCTAAATTGACAACAACACTTTCAACCATCAGGAATGACGCCAGTTTTGCATTGTTTTGGGACAAAGAGGAATTAGATGCTAGAAGTTTGGACATAGGTGAACCCATCTTATCAAGGAAGCGAAGGCTTCCAAGCGATCGTGAAGTGGGAAGTAGCAGTGGAACACAGCCATCCTTACCCATGGATCACTACAAACGAATCTATTTTGAAGCTTTGGACACAGTAACGGCATCATTAGCAGACCGTTTTGACCAAGATGGATACCATATGTACAGGAAGCTGGAGACTGTTCTCTTGGAGAAGGACTCTCCTCTCGAAGCTGTTGATGACATCATTGCTTTGTATAAAGATGATTTTTCAAGAGATCTACTGGTATCTCAACTGCAAATTTTCCACCAGAACTACCCTCTTCCATCAGGATCTATTAGTGCTTCAATCCACGATGTCATCACACTAGTGCAGGGCTTATCAGTTGCTGAGAAGGAATTCATTTCTGAGATTGTAAAAGTAGTTCAGCTTCTTCTTGTCATGCCTGCTACCAATTTAATAAGCGAACGTTCATTCTCTGCTATGAGACGTACCAAAACATTTTTGAGATCTACTATGTTGCAAGAGCGATTGAATGCCGTCATGATTTCGCATGTGCATAAGGACGCTACAGATAATATTGATCTAAAACTTCTCAATAATGACTTTGTGTCCAAATGTGACTACCGTAAATCTAAGTTTCCTTTATACTAGTACATCTACCTTCGTTATTGTAGTATTATTACAGTAGTGTGAGTTTTGATTCATTTCTAACATGCTTCTGTTCATGGTTACACTTGTGCATGCATGCTACGCACTGATTGGTTAATTATGTACAGTTGCCAATGGCCTCACCAACTAAAAACACACTGCTACACCTATGAGTGGTACACCACCAGGATGTTTTTCCTTCAATTCTCACACACAGACTGCAAGCCACCCTTGTGTTCAACCTGGTCATCTAGTGAAAGAACATCCCCTCTGCTTGTCTGTTTGTTCAATAACTGAGTTGCTTCTCTCACTTTCCCTCGGAACATCAGACTTGTAAAAGTTTTAATGAATTTGTCATTATTCATGCTTGGTTGCCATCTTTCAGGTAAGCGTTGCTGTATGACATGTCCCTCATGAAGGAGTTCCATGATATCACCATTTTTCCATTTTTGCCTAACAAAAGATGACATCTCAAAAGAAACAAAAGCAACATTCTGAGTTTCAGCAGCCATGCACCTAGTCTAACAAGCTAGACCGTCCCTGAACGGCCCTTCCGCCCAAAAGGGTGTAAAGTATATTGTGGACACATGTTCTCAAAATGGCAACCTCGAATTCGAGCAAGCCAAGAAAGCATCTTACGCTGAAGGAGAAAGTCAAAGTTATTCAGTTGTCGCAGAAGTCCCACAAGCTGAGTCTTCGAGAGTTAGAGTACCGTATATTCTCTAAAAAATCGTCACACCTAGTTTCACAAAAATTTCGTCTGACAAGAGAATTTAGAGTTGTTTTCCCACCTATGGGAAAGGCTGACGAAACCTTAGAGTTGAGCGACGAATACTTAGAGAGCTGATGAAATTGTAGAGTTCGCCTATTATATGTACCTATAATGATTTAAATAACCCTAAAAGTAGCGAAAAGAACGTTAAAGTGCTTTACTTAGCTTTTTGGTGTACGGTTTGCAATTTGGAGGGGATAGCGTGTTGCCTAGCCGCCATTTTTTTGCCCGCACTCGATGGTAGGCCTATACTTGCTGAGCGAAAACAGAAAATACTCCATCCAAAGCACAGGAAGACGAATCACTGTAAGAATCACAAAACCTAAATACAATTCTACAGTTAATCTTAGGCTGAAAATTTGGACGACAAAATATTGGAGAAAACGAAGAAGTTTTAGAAAATGGTCATTTCGTCAAATTTTGGAGATATTTTCGACACAAGACTATGGGTGACAAAATTATGGAGTGCCGAATTTTTAGAGAATATACGGTAAAACATTTTCATGTGGAAAAACGCAGATATTCTGCATTCTGAAAGCGAAGGACAGCGTAATGTCATTGTATGAAGCCAACAGATCAGACAATCTGCAGTTGACAAGGAAAAGGGCACGAACATCAGAGTATGCCGATGTGAATGATGCTCTTTACCAGTGGTATTTGTTGGCTTGTTCTAAGAACATCTCTATCCAGCTGGACCCCAACTGACTGAGAAGGCCGAAGAACTTGCAGCTGCAATAGGCAAGTGTGATTTCACGGCATCAAATGGATAGATGGAAGAAGCGCTTCAACATCACACAAAGATCGGTTGTAGGAGAATCACGGGGTGTAAAACCTGAAACTGTGCTCTCATGGAAAGAGAGACTACCTGTGATTGTGTCTAGGTATGCAATGGAAGACATCTACAATTTTGATGAAACAGGCTTTTTTGGAGAGCCCTGCCAGAGCGTGGATTTGGTCAATACAGCAAAAAATGCAAAGGCTGAAAGGAATCAAAGCAAAGAATAACAGTAGCATTGCTTGTGAATGCAGCTGGTGAAGCTGGGCACTTCAATGGCTGAATCAGAGACAGGCATTGCATATCAGCAGATGGTGCTGTCCCAGTGTAGAATGAGGCGGCGTTTACACTAGAACGTTTTTGTGTGAATCCGTTTACGATTGGTGTGTCCCTGTATAATTTTTGACCTGTTTACTCGCAGTGTTTTTGGAAAACGCACAAATTCAGAAACAACTATAGCCATGTGATGTGCACTTGACATCTACCACACGGTAAAAGTAACACTTCGGTTATTTGAGTA
Organism: Halisarca cf. caerulea; assembly: GCA_963170055.1. Classification (NCBI taxonomy): domain Eukaryota; kingdom Metazoa; phylum Porifera; class Demospongiae; order Chondrillida; family Halisarcidae; genus Halisarca; species Halisarca cf. caerulea. Next base: position 10,945,233 of record CAUJGJ010000397.1, read on the forward strand.
GAAATCTCTATTCTGTACTTCTACTATGCTCAAATCGTTGGGAAACAAAGAGTTTCGCTGGAATGGCGAGGACGCGGCACTTCTTTTAACAGTAGCGCAACAGTCTAAGGTTCACTCTATCGGGTCTTTGGATAACCTAATGGTTTGAAGCACTTGCACAATCAAAGTATTATATTCGGAGTCTGAGGTATCCCATTTCGTTGAATACGAAAAGAAGAGTACAGGGGTTGTACAAGGCAATCAGGTTCGTAAGAAAAACTAGAAGGAATACTCTAAGACGGCCATCTTCAATGGAGGATCACATTAATGGACTCGGAGATAATCATGGAAGATATTCAAAGCATAATAGATGTATGTCATATTCTAATTTCTAGCATCCACAAGGATGGAAATTCCGCGATTTGACTGTCTGACACAGAGGACTACAAGTTGCTTGTTAGTATATTGAACGATTAATGTTACTCTAGTGCAGTTTTTCTTATGATCAGTGCTACACAGGACCTGGTTAGAATCCTAGCACCTATTGGCATTGTGCACTCAAACAAAGATTGATTCAGTGATTGATTGATTGACTAAATAATTGTGTATTTGTGTTGTGCTAGATCTAGTGTTTCATGGTATACCATCAATTTCTTCCTAATATTAATTAATTCATTATATGGTGTTTATGCCACAGCCTGAATTGTTGAAGCTCTTTAATATGTATATTTTCTGCCTGTGATATACTTGACAATATGTGTGTATGTATGTGTGTGTGTGTGTGTGTGTGTGTGTGTGTGTGTGTGTGTGTGTGTGTGCACTTACAAATGTAGAGTAACGCAACATAATTCGGACTCATCAAAATTCGGGCGTCTGTTTCTCCACAACCAATTGACACAAGTCAATGACTTTGCTATCAGAAGATTCCTCTGCATAAGCTGTATAGGTAGACCAGACAAGACCTGCACACATCAAAGTACGGAAGAGTTCTCAATCTTTTTAGACAGTGACCGAATCCCTCAAGATTTGGCAAGTTTCAACATAATTCAGACACTAGTTCGCTATTCTCTTCTTCGATGAATAAACTAGTTACCAAGTATGCAGGTGTTAGGTACATACTTAGGTACTAACATATCGAAGTTTTGAGCAAAAGCGCTTCTCATCCGTTGAGAACATGGCGGATGTTTCCCTCCTCCTGATAATAACAAAATTCGGTCACGCTTGAAAACATTTGAATTCAGGCAAAACTGCTCCTTAGCTCTACGCAGAGTGTTGTAGCAGCTATGAAATGTAGGATAACATTCTTCAGGTACATGCAAGATTTTTTACGTTTCAATTTCGACTGCATCGTACAGTAGGCCCGAATATAAGCCAGACATTCCAAAACAACAATGTGACTGACACGTACATCTTGAACACTTGGCGCGCGCACGGTAGTATAATTGCATTTAGCGGGTTCTGTACTATTTGCGGAGTGGGAATAAATGATTTTTGACATCATCCAGCTTTGGAACACCCTGAAGGGATCATTGGAACACTGAGTTTGAATATAAGGTAAGAGGTATGCAGCATGGAAGTAGATATACCCTCACTCAGTAACAATTTAGTATCTATGGATACACACGGCGAATCAGGCATATTATGCAGAATTCATGCATACATAAACTTGGCATACATAAAGACTGTCCAGTAACTTGCTTTTCAATTATAATGTTACAAGTTGTAATAATGGGCACTTTTATATGCAGATGTATCACCATGCACCTCTGAAACAGAGGATTGTAACAAGCCAGAGACCTCAGACAGCTTTTCATGCCTACAATGGTCCTCTTCGAGATCCAGTATACAAGCAGTGGGGTCCAGACAACTTGATGAATGCAATAGAAGCAGTTGAACGAGGGCAGTCTGTGCGATCATCTGCTATAATGTATGGAATACCACGTTCCACACTGTCAGATCATATGCGACAAGAACAACCAGTAGGAAGGTCAGGAGGTGCATACCTTACACTGAATGAAGAAACAGAATTGGTAAAGTTTTTGGGCCGCTGGAAGGCGGCCCTATATTGTTTTTACTTTCACTGGAAGTGTCCGGAACATCCGGAACGATGTCAATATATATATATATATATATATATATATATATATGTCAACAACATGGCGGACGCGAAGTCGGTACAAAATCTTTCAGCTATATTTCGGTGAAATTCATTCGTTTGCTCCTGATTTTATCAGCGAAGGGTCTTTTAGACCAGAAGAGTTCTTCGAAATCTCATTTTAGTCAATAACGCCGATTTCCAAGCGATTCGAGTTTCCAGGGCCGTAGGTGGCCCACAAGTTTTTTAAACTCGAATCGCTTGTTGCTTCAAATGGCTGCAATTGGATATCTCCGCACCAGAAAGGATATACTAGCAACGATTCAAAATATCCTGGACAGTAAGGGAAGCAACAACACTGTGTCCAGAGGGTGGTCGGATAGATTCCAGAAACGACACCCAGAGCTAAGCCTAAAGGTTGCAGTACCTCTGTCTAAGGCTAGAGCTCTTGCTACTGATCCAGAAACACTTCAAAGTACAGTATATTGAAATGCTTGAAGCAGGTATGAATGAGAACGGCATTGATGGCCCTGAACAAATTTTTAATTGCAATGAAACTGGGATGCCCATTCAACCCTCCTTCAGAGAAAGTCTTTGCACCCAAGGGGTCAAAGCACACAAGTCATATCACGGAAGCAGACAAGGCTCAAATTACTGTACTGGCATGCACATGTGCTAGTGGAACAGCACTACCACCATTCATCATTTTTGATCGTAAGACGCTAAATCCAGCCTGCACAAGGGGTGAGGTACCTGGAACACTATATGGCTTATCTGACAAAGGATGGATGAACCAGGAGCTGTTCCACAGTTGGTTTACATCCCATTTCCTGCAGTACGCACCATCATAGTGTCCCCTACTCCTCTTATTGGATGGTCATGCCTCACATTACTGTCCTAAAACCATCCAAATTGCTGACAAAAAACACCACACATCTAACCAAGCCTCTTGACAGGGCATGTTTTAACCCTCTGAAAACAGGAATGTCACAAGTTTCGTACCAACAATCCAGGGAAAGTCATCAACCGGCTGGAGTTCAGTAGTATTTTGCAAGGGCGTGGTTTCAAGCAATGAAAATGGAGAATATTATCGCTGGATTCAGGGTCCCAGGTATCTACCCACTTAACCTGGTTATACTCAAGAGTGTACACATCCAACAGGTGGAAAAGCCAGCTTCACCAAAGCTGGTATACATCCCGTTCTTTAGTCCAATTCCAAAGCGATCTATCAACAGCCCATGTTACACACCAACAGCTCAAAGTACGTGCATTGACCAAGACTGTACCAAATTTACAGGTACAGTTTAGTACCGTACAGCCACTACAGTTAGTCAGTTCTTACCCTGCCCCTCACCATTACTGGAAGACAGAAAGAAATTACCATCTGCAGGGACAGTTTTAACTTGTCAACAGAGCATGAAGATTCTCAAGAGAAAGAGAAAAAAAAGCTGAAAAGGAGGAGAAACGTGTACAAATGCAGAAAAAGATAAAGCAAAAGAAAAAGCTGCAAAGCAATTCACAAGGTAAGCAGTGCCAGGTACTATGTACGTAGATGTGCAATATTTGCATATATACATGTAGCTACACCATGCATACTTAATTGCATGCAATAATAATTTGGTATATAACTGTATATACTGTAGATCGGGAAAATTTCATTTAAAAAAATAGTGTAAGTTTTTTTTTCATGTGCGAATATATTCGTGGTCCTGACATCCCACAAAAATTATTTAACAACGAATAAAATTAGCATATAATAGTCATAGTATGTAAGAAAAATGGCGTTAGAGAAGTCGAGCAGCATTCGAGGCTATCATGTTTATAAGGAAATATGGCTAGCAGTTATCGGGGAATGCCTTCCATGCGAAAGAGAAGTGAGAAACGAAAAGGATCGCTACACTGTAGCAGTTAAGAAGGAGGATACAGTTATAGGGCATTTGCCGCACAAGATCTCGCGAGTCTGCTCGCTGTTTCTTAGACGAGGAGGCTGTATC
>CAUJGJ010000397.1:10951800-10964300 GCA_963170055.1 Halisarca cf. caerulea
AAGAAAATACACTGACAGCAAGTGTAGTTGTAAAACAATTGTGAAGGAAGATGAAATTAAAAATCAATACATTGTGATCATTTACAAAGGTGTAAGTTCAAACTTATTGAAGACAATGATAAAAAGTTGCAACCCCTAACAATGCTTTAAAATGTCAGTGGCCACTGATAAGTAGGTACCTCCTTTAATATTCTTGTCAGGTGGTAGGTCAAAGACAAATTGCTGCAAGAACTGCCCAACAAAAAATCCTTCCTTACTGTAATCCAGATTAAAAATGTAGTGCACAGCTAACCACACAGCCAAAGCAAACACAAATGTATCACATGAAGTCAGCACTTCCTGTTCCAACATCACAACATACTGGGTGGCTCTACAACTGTCCATGTCATTAATGAAAGCTGCAAACCTAGGAGAGTTTCTCACTGGACGAGACCTAGCAATCTCACTTGGAGCAGCAGTAATCTGTGAAAAGGAACACCTGTTAACACATACAGCTTGAACAACATAAGATACTATTCCCAAACCAGGTGTTCTTCATATACACACTGTGCTGTTGTAGGCGACTTATGAATACCCCCATAAAGGCAACAGAGAAGCTTAAGAGCCAGGATTTCATCGGTCTCTGTAAACATATCAATTAAGCACACTGACATACTGTATACACAAAAAATGATAGCAAGGTAGAAATTAAAGACTTACACACCTAAATCTTCTGAGAGCAATATAGTTTTGATTGCCTTCTTCTTGCAAGTCTTAGCATAGCTAATGATGGCTGGTGATATCTTTCTTGACCATTTAGTTTGAGCATCCTTTGATACATTTTTCTTTCCAGTAATTAAATTCATTTCTTGTTCGAGCTGTGCATATACCAAACCGTAAAACAATTCTAAGACTTGTCATACTTGAGAGTATACACAATGAGTAGGCATCTCACCACATAATTCAGTTTCAAAGCAGGCCATTTCTCCAAGATAGCCTTTGCCGAAATGTCCTCTGTATCCATCAAGATGTAATCTCTACGCTCTCTAAATGTTGCTTCCATTAGGGACAAAACTACATCTCTTCATGGCTTAGCTTTGCCCAATTCTTTACGTAGCGCTTCAAGATTTCTTCCATAAGTTACCATGTCAGCAGGAGGCATAGCAGAAACTACAGGGTATAAATGCTTTTCAGATGTGCTACTCAGTCATGGCCTTCCTTTCTTTGGTGGAGATGACTCAGAGATTTCTCCAACAGGTCTTTTCTTATCTTTCTTTGCTATATTGTGTAGCCTTTCTAACAACTTCTTTTCCCATGATGCCTATGAATCCATTTAAAAAAACAGAAACAACCATTTTGAAAAGGCTATCCTTAAAAGAAAAGTATATACACAAATTTGTTACCATTTGAAAAAGTTATGCAACCATTGGCAGGCACGTTATTGTCTAGTACTCAGATATGCTACTCAAATAGAGAATTTTTATGACCAAAGCTCCTTGAATATGAAGTGGCATCCTAAAAGTTCATATTTGATTGCATGTAACAGACATTGCTATAGATGTAGCTTACAGACAGTTATATTTGAATGTTAGTTGCTGCACTTGCAAAATTATTAGTTTCTGTCACCATTCTGTATAATATACCTATTATTGATAAGAGGCTTGCATGTTGCTAAAAAGTCTACTACAAATTCAGGGACAGCCTAAGCCCTTACAGATTGCATTACAAGTGATATACAGTTAAGTACTGATATATATACCTGCAGATTCTAAAAGTCTGCTTTGGTGTCATGTAACCCTGGCTGTAGAACAATGACCAAACTTTTCACAAATTGAAGGTGATCTACATTGGATTCCACTATTCTACATTATGGCAACTATCAGGACGCATAATAGCAAAATACTTACAGATATGACCGTATAGCTAATAAAGGAACTCACATAACCTGTTCCTACTGTGTCCCGCAGTATTGGGTATTTCAAAATCAAACGCTGGGCTACATATATTGCAAATTGTCGATCAGGCTGTGTAGAGTAAGTGTACATATTGGCAACAACATCCCGAACAATTTCACTTCGCACATCAGGAGTCAGTGTTGTTTTTCCCGAGAGGACGGACATGACAGAAGGCCTCCAAGCTTTGGGAACTGAATATGAAGCTAGAAATCCTTTGGAACTTGGAACTGCTACAGACTGTAGCGACACATTGGAGCACGTTTCTGGATCAGTCCCCTTGCTAGAGGGCATGGAGCATTCTCCAGTCATGGACATTGAGTCATGCTTACTAGATACTGAAGGATCTAATGGTACCTGTGCTACAGCCTTGTGCAATGACTACATGATAGAAAGTGGCAAATATTAGAACAAACCTTAAAATTAAATGTAAAATTATAAAAAGCCTGGCACTACAGACCTGTAGCTTTAGAATTTTCTTAACAATTCCAATTGGCTTAACAATTTCCTTAATGTCATCTTCTGAGAGTTCTAAAAACGATTCACCATCAATAACATTATCTGCAAATAAAGGAATGTGCCACACAAGTGCTGAATCAATTGTTTATTACAAAATGTTCAAGTAAGATGCGCTTCACCTCTAAAATGCTTCAATTACATCTGGTTTGAATCCTTTCTCACTAAACCATTTAATAAAATTGTCACAAGACAGATCTTTAAAATCACAATCTAGGTCACAATCCATTTTCAGGTTTCACATAAGTCCTTTTGGCGCCAAATCTAAAAATAGTAACAATGGTAATTTATGTAATAGCAGGGTTTTACTCACAAGCACATGCTCAAAAATGGCTGTGAGGTGCCCCCTGTGCTCTTTAAATTTAGCTACCTTGGCTAATTGGCTAAGTCATATACGGTTAGTTCACTCAAGTGACCCAAGCTTTGCCATTTCTTGTGGAATAGACCAATGTTCTCGAACTTTCAAGACATTTTCCGCATTTAATTCACATGTTTATCGAAATCATCGAACTGCTGTGATGCCAGTGAGTGAAGCAATCACAACTCCGTCACATTTTCAGATTTCTGAAGATGATATGTGTGGAGAATCTTCAACAGTTGATAACAATGCACTGGTAGAAGACCTACTAGAAGTGAGGCATCTTTTGGATTTAGATAAGGAGGACCAAGAAATTGCTAGTGCAAAATTTATCTTGAAACTTAAAGAAGGTAGAAATATGTCACAGGCTGCTGTAGATGATGTTGTAGATGAATGTCAAGCCCTTGTTGAGCACTCGATTTCACGACTCAAAGCAGGTGTGAATGAAAGACTTTCTCAAAGTGGTATCAACCATGAAGTTGTCAGTGGTCTGGATTTGTTTTTTGATGAAGTTCAAGAACCATTTGCAAACTTGAAAACCTTGTATAGACAGGAAAAGTCATTTGAAAAATATTTTGGCTACCATGTAAGTTAATATATTGGAGGTTATGAATCAGTTATTTTTACAATGTCATATTAAAGTTTCAGGATCTAAATTCTCTATGCAGACACTGCTGGTCTTTGAAATCTTGCATGGTCATTACTTTAGTGTGCTATTTCCTTTTCCTCAAGCTTAGCCTAGTTATTCATGAAACATAAGGCATTATACTTATACCAGCATGTATTGCATCCTTGAAATTTGTGCTGACATGAAATGTTCTCTGTATTGAATTTCAAATACTAATTATAAGAAACTGAATTATAGTAGCTCAGCTAACAGATTTGGGAAGTGTTCACCCACCGCAGAGCTAATGCAGAGATTTACATACAGGACTGGTGTGGGAATTTGACACCTGGGGAACATTCACATTCTTATTATTCATAATTATAAAAATGGCATAGTGCATTATGTGCATATTAATAATAATTTATGCACTTTGTGTATTAATAAAATATTCTCTTATTATATCCATATCGCAGCATAAAAACTGCATGTATTCATTACACTTTGTATCTTTGCCCCCTTTGCAGCCTCCTCAAGAGATAGCGTTTTTTTCTACAACAGATGTATATGGTGGAAAGCGGCAGCACGAGATGACCAACGATTGTTTTTATTACATTCCTATTGAAGCAACATTGAAATGGCTATTAGAGAAGCCTGAGGTATTGGCTGAAGTGAAACTATCTCGTCCAGAGTCGGGCTGTCTACATGACTTCTGTTATGGCTCATTGTTCAAAGAGAATTCTTTCTATCAAGCACACCAAAATGCCCTACACATCATTGGATATTACGATGAACTTGAGGTTTGCAACCCATTGGGCTCCTATGTTAAAAAACACAAAATGGGATGTTTGTTTTTTTCATTGGGTAACATTAGACCCAGAAAGCGTTCATCACTAAAGGCCATTTACCTCGTTGCCCTTTCTAAATCAGCTCTCATTTCAAAGTATGGTATCAATGCTTTCCTAAAACCATTTGTAGATGAATTAACATGTTTAAGAACATCAGGTGTCACCGTAGTTGTCAATGGTGGTTCGGAAGTTTTTTATGGTTCTCTGTTTGCAATGCTGGCTGATACTCTAGCTGCTCATACATTAGGTGGGTTTAAAGAGGGCATGGGATTTTCTCTACGAATGTGTCGAACATGTATGGCTACTAAAAGCAATACTCAAGTGCGTTATCTGGAAAAGGATTTCATTTTGAGAGATCCCAGATCACATGCAATGTATTGTCATCAAATTGAATCAGGGGGTCCTCTAAAGGATCACTTTTCAATTGGTTATGGCATAAATCGCCTTTCTGAATTGGAGCGCATCAATGATTATTCTGTTACATATGGCATGCCCCATGACTTGATGCATGACTTATTTGAAGGTATTGCCCCTATGAAATGCAGTGCTTTTTGAAGTATGGTGTGTCACAGTCCTTTTTTACCATAGCACAACTCAATAAACTGTTGTCTTCATTCCATTTTGGCTACAGTGAAATCAGTGATAAGCCTACACTGTTTGATGCCAATATTGTTAAAGATGTAGGTACACAGAAGATTCGCCAAAGTGCATCCCAAATGATACTCCTTACTAGAGTGCTTCCAGTAATACTTGGTGATTTGATTCCAGAAGATGATCCAAACTAGGCATCGCTCCTACTTATATTTCGCATTGCTTTGATTCTCTTGTCCCCTGTATGTTCAGCCAATACCGCAGCATATCTAACCGTGCTTATTGAAGAAAAGCTCTCCTCTGTCAGGAAATTATATCCCAATAAGAAGCTTATACCAGAGTTTCATTACCTTATTCACTACCCTTCTCAACTGCTTAAGTATGGCCCAGCAATATTGTGTTGGACAATGCGGCATGAAGCTAAATTGTCGTTTGTAAAACAGTGTGCAAACTTTGCAAATTTTAAGAATTTTTGTTTGACTGCTGCTAAAAAGCATCAAAGGTGGTTATGCTACGAGTTGCAAAGTGAAAAATTTTTGGAGCCATCTGTACAAATTGGCCCTGTTAAATCATCAGTATTTTTGCAGTCTGAAGACTTAGAGGTTCGAACACTTGTAACACAGGTATTTATGCCAGCAGAAATATCAGATGATCTCTTAGTGGTTCATCCCACTTGGGTGAAGGTGCAAAGTACAAAGTACCAAAAAGGCTCCTTTGTTTTGCATAAATGGGATGATATGCATCCAGAATTTGCACAAGTTGATGATATTCTGACCATAAGTGGACATGTATTATTTATTATGAATATCTACCTCACAGATTTTTTTGACAATCATTACAATACCTTCATTCTTAATAATAGACCTTACAATCATATTGCAGTTTTACAAGACAATCTGGTTTATTTCCATATACTCCATCCTAGACAACTGTTTGGCCATTACACTTCAAAAATTTTGATTACCCCCTACTGTATTCCTTTTGTTTGATTGCATTTGTATAATTGTAATATTACTTTGTTAATGAGAAATCATGATTCCAGCAATGTCTACACACTTAGGCTGCGTTTACACGACAACGTTTTCATTCGTAACCGCGAAGGTTTCGTCACGGTTACACCTCCCATTCACACAACAACGCCCAAAACACTTTGAAAACGTTTTCACTATCGACAACGCTCCGTGAAGTGTTTTCAAAAGAAAACGTTGTCGTTTTGGTACCGTGTAAACATACGAAAACGACTAACTCAGGCAAAACACACAAAATGGCTGCTCGGGCCTGGAGTCAGATGATTTCGTTATCTTGCTTTTGGTGCCTATTTCTCGACAATATGCTGCTAATAGGATGTCTTGCAGCGGGATTAGGATGGAAGACAAAGCAATTTGACCATTCGGTGTTTTTTGGTATAGGACAATGGCGTCCCCAACCCGCAAGTTATTTGCAGTGATTTTTGCTCTTCTCTCATCTGTGATTACTATCGCTGAACTCACGTGTTCGATAGCCATTCTTTACAACACTTTTTACCGCCAACAGAGGCAAAGATTGGCTCGGCTTTGCTCGTTTTCTGGGCCGATTAGACGGCCACGTTCTCGGCAGGTGGCAGAAAGAAGATTTTGGGTTAGGCCAGGAAGAACCTGTGTGTGGTGGGACAACTTTATGCAAGATGTTGTTGTACCAGAAGAGTGGAAAGAAAATTTTAGAATGTGTAAAGAGAATTTTTTGAAGCTATGTGCCGAATTGCGACCATATGTAGAGAGAGCAACCACTGGCATGTGTCAACCTATTGAGGTGGAGAGACAGGTAGCAGCTACCCTTTACTACTTATCTGATGAAGGACGACAACGTAAGACTGCCAATGCATTTGGTATTTCACGGTCTGCTACATCTGTTATAGTGAGACGGGTAAAGCGTGCCATTTCAGAACATATGGGACCACAATACATTAAGCTACCCATGACAGAAGAAGAGGTAAAAGAGAAAGTTATGCAGTTTTATGCTGCATATGGTGTTCCACAGTGTCTAGGGGCTGTGGATGGAACACATGTTGAAATCAAGCAGCCGTCAGTGAATTCCATGGACTACATCAATCGGAAAGGACGTAATTCTTTGAACATTCAGGCATGCTGTGATGGCAAGTACTGTTTTATGGATGTTGTGGTCAAATGGCCTGGATGTGTCCACGATGCCAGAATATTTGCCAATTCCAATCGGTGTGACATGCTGACACAAAGACGAATTCCACCTTGTCCAAGACGTATTTTGGATGAGGAAGACCCAATACCAGTTTTCATTATTGGCGATCCTGCGTACCCGTTGTTGCCATTTTTAATGAAGGAGTACGCTAATGGTGGCAGAACTCCCCAAGAGCAATACTTTGGCTTAAAGCTGTGTAGCGCCAGAAATGTGATTGAGTGTTCCTTTGGCAGATTAAAAGCAAGATTTGGGGCACTTAGAAGGACGATGGACATCAATATCACAGACCTGCCTTATGTTATTTATGCATGTTTCATTCTCCACAACTTTTGTGAGATGAACAGTGAAAGCGTGAGCGAGGAGAGAGTGAGGTCAGCCATCAACTATGACATTCATTTTCAACCCAATGCTGCAGGATACAGGGATGACAGCAATGAGACTGAGGGCAAGAAAGTAAGAAGAACTCTGACAAAGTACTTTGATCCCTGATTGTTTTATATGATATTGCACATGCACTGACTCAGAACTGCATGATCATTGTACAAATCGATAAATTTAAAGTATGCTATTATTTTTTAATTAGAGAGAATACATATACAATAATGATGATGAGTAAACATAACTACAGACAACTATTATAGTTTTAAACTAAGAACACAATGAAGCTATATATATGTAATGAAAAAATATAAAAACTTAATAATTTTACTTATTTGCCCTATCATCACTTGTATCGTTTCCTCCTTGTGGGAGATAAGGCGGAAAATTAAGAGGTGACGTTTGATTGATGCTATCAGGAACCGGAGTGTGGGGGTAAAATGGCTGTGAGCCAGAATAAGGATGCATTGATGGGTATGGTATAAAGTGCCGAGGTGGTGCCTCTTGAGGTGACATCATTAAATTCTTCAAGAGAGAGAAGCCCTCAGTCAATGATGCAGTAAGCTGCTGCACATTGCCAGTCAGCTTACCCATGTTTTCTGAGTGTCTTTTGTCCATATCCTCCATCTGTGCAATCATTTTTCTTTTTATCTGGAGGTCCTCATGTGCACAGTCAACTAGCTGAGTATCAGCTGGAAGCTTGCGCTTCATCTTCTGTGTCCTATAGTTGCTCAACTGATCACTAAGCAATGCACGTCTTTGTTCAACAACACCAGCACTTGGTTGATCTTCCCTTGATGGAGCACCATTGGTACTCAAGTCAGTCTGTGATGTCCCAAGCCCTTCCTGTTGATTATCGTCCTCCACAGGGGCATTATAGCGCTTTTTGGAAGTTGGGGATTATAGGCGACAAAGTTATGGAATTTGTGGAATTTGTCACATTTTACCTCTACGTCATTACCAACAGAATGTAAACGTTGTAATACGTCATCAGAAGCGGGCGCTAACGGTGGTTTAGCGATAGCAGAATCTTTCGAATCTTATCGACTTTGACAAGGCAAAAAGCCGTTTTGTGCCTTAATAAGTTTTGTTTAGGTATTTGTAGAAGCACATCAATGTTTAGTAGCAATGTTCAAGCTACACTAGTACCGTCAAAAAGGGCCAGGTACCGCCGATATCGACCTTCCCACCTCGAATGGGCGTTGCAGAAGGCCGAATCAATGTAAGAAAGTGCTGTGACAGGTAACTGCACTATACTATCCAGGATATCCTAGATCACGAATGAAACACTAGCTAAAATCGGCAAAATGTTAGCATGCTCAGTCTACTTTCTGACTTTGTACTAATCGATTGATTTCGCACGCAAGCTAGTGCCACTGTCTCTGCGTCTTAGTCGTCAAGTATGCCACTTTCGCCGCAGATATGACTATCAATGACAAGAATATATGCATAAGAACTCACCGATACTTGTTGGAACCATTAAATGAAAAATAGAACTTTCCGCACAACAAATTGCCGACCAGATCGATTGTTCACGTAGTCGAGAACATTGTAGGGCACTTATTTCCAATGTACCTTACGAATTAAATGCCCAATACTGATGACGCGCACCTTACGTCATCCTAAAATGGCGGATTGGAACCGTCCTGCATATATATCGTGTTTTGGGGACGTGTACCCGGGACTTTTTCTGAATAACAAAAGAACCCAACGATTTAAAATACTTTTTTCTACTTGTTTTCGCTGAGCGGGGATTATATAAGCAGGTTAGCCCAAGATATTACCATTTTAATTGTCATTTTTAGCCTTTTTTACCCGCTAAAAGTACATTTTTCGTTATAACTATTTCAGTTGGAGTTATATTTTCTCCGCTCAGCATCCATATCTTAAATGAACTTTACTCTTTCATCTCATGCCAGTTTCATCTCTTTGGGAGGCCGTCTACACGTCCCCAAATCGACATTTAGAGAAAAAGTGTACCTTTTTCAAAATCATCTTTATACTTCTGCGTATGACACATGGGCCTGTTTTGTAGTTTATTGTTTCGATAAATAACATTAAAACACTAAGCAGTTGTAAAAATTGACGTACATTGTTGTTTGAGCTGTAAAATTCGATGTATATATTACCATTTCGAGCGGCGGCCATTTTCTTTCCCAGTCGAAAAGCGCTATAATGAGCCTGTGTCTTGCTCACCACTGGCGTCTGCATTTTCAGCTGGACGATCACTGCTTTCAATTCCGGTAGAAATCTGTATGGTGGCAGGAGAACCCCCCCAAATTTTCTCGCATAACTCAAAAAATAGCATGACAACCCGACCAAAACCACTCCTCTTCTTGGCATCAACAGCTTGCCTGTACTTGTTCCGAATTGCCTTTAGTTTATCAGTAAGCCTCTTGAGCGTTATCTCCTCTGGTTTGTGAGGGAAATCCTTACCCATCTCCGCTGGTTCCTCAGGCATCTCTTGGCAATACAACTTTAAGATATCCGAATACTTGTTCTTCACCTTTTCCCAGTCGTTTCCACTCGCTAAATTCTTGACTTTATACTCGTATGTAACGCTTAATAAAAGTTGACACTCATCGTCGCTCCAAGTAAATGCTTCTTTGTCTTTCTGCTGGCTCGAAGAACATGACGAGTCGCTGTGCGTAGCCATTTTGATTCTTCTCACATTGAATTCACACTTTCCGTTACCGTGACAACGACGAAAACGTTTTCATGTGAACACGATGAAACGCTTGTGGTCTACTCCTCATGAATACGATTAGAAGCAAAAACGTTGTTGTGTAAACGCAGCCTTAGACTAGCAATTTTAAATTTTAGCACAGTAGCTACGTGAATATGTACCATGCACAGGGGCGGATCCAGGATTTAGTGAAGGGGGGGGCTAGTAAGGAAATATAATATACCGAAACTAGTAGGGGGGTCTGGGGGCATCCCCCCCAGGAAAATTTTGATTTAAGGGTGTTTAACCATGCCTATTTCCCCCCATTTTAGGCTAGAATATCACGTCTGGTTAAGACACACAATCAGCTACTTCAAGAGTAAATCTAGTAAATTCAGCTCTCCAACTTCAGAAGCTATGATCCTAGACTGCTTTCCAAGAGGCTTCCAAAAATCTAAAAGAGTCTGAGATCCACGCTTAGACATTCTTAGAATCTATTCCAAACTTCAAACACTTCCCTGGAACACTGGGCGTTAAATAGAACACCCATGGGCATTAGTTTTACTACTCAAAAATGGCCGCCGACTACAAGGTAAACTTGAGAAAGGAACTCTGAGAGCTACATTTGAGTCTCAATTGACTATCAATACTTGATATAAAGCTATATATGGATTAACCTGCCTAAATACTAAATGTAAGTGATATTTAAGTGCAACTGACATTGCCAGTTCTTTCTTACAGGTATCACTGAGTTAAAATTAAAATTTTAGGTTTTGACTGAAGGGGGGAGCTTCAGCCCCCAAAGCTCCCCCCTTGGATCCGCCACTGATGCATGCAGAATAACTTTACGAGCTACATTGGCAACCATTTTTATACAGTTAGCAACTGGATGAATGATGAAAATGACTGAATGTTCGTTATTTCGACATACAATGCATGTTGAAATTAACCAACTATACACTTATGGCAATAATGCATATGACCTAGTTTGGTAATAGAAATCACCTCAATGTTGGTATACTAACCATGATTTGGTATTTTGACCCATGTGAGGTTAGATATACACTTCTATTGGTGTTATTAACCTATTTTTAAATTAGTAACTGCAACCTTTCATGGTTAGTTTAATATCTATTTTTTTAGGGGCTGCCTGCGGCAGCCCCTATATTGTTTTCATTTGGACTTCCTGTGTGTAATGCTCGTCCGATATATATATATATATATATATATAATATGGATTTGAAGAAAAGTCTTATAATAGAGAATTTATATAATAGTAATAGAGAAGTATGAATTTATACAGAAATGAGTTATAGGAATTGTTTTGAAAACAATTGTCCAGTTACAATAAACAGTATGTTCTATGAATGTTCAGCTGTGCACTTACCCTTCAATGCTATGCAAGTGATTCGAGTGCGTGGGGCGGCAGCCCCCACGAGTTTTTAACTCGAATTACTTGTTACTGTGCACGCACACACACACACACACACACACACACACACACACACACACACACACATCCAAATATACACTTACAATTTCACCAAAGGTCTTCAGAATCAGTACTTCAGTCTATATTCTGAACATGAAAAGAAAAAAACAAACAATGAAACCACTAAAGGACACATACATACACACACAGTCAAACCTCCACTACACCACTGGTTCTACCACACCATGCTGCTATAACCAATATGGAGTATCAAGTGATTGTAAACAGGTCACACACACACACTCACTCACTCACACACACACACACACACACACACACACACAGAGACACCCACCCAGCCATGCAATATATACACGCATACACAATTCACATAAATATATATACACACTACCACTACCTACACACACACACACACACACACACACACACACACACACACACACACACACACACACACTCACCATACATACTCTACCTAACACAAATACCCACACACACACACACACATTCCATACATGCTCTACCTCACACAAACAAACGCATGCACACACACACACACACACACACACACACACACACACACACACACACACACACACACACATACACACACACACACAAACACACGTACGCATACACACACACACACACACACACACACACACACACACACACACATTCAAATATACACTTACAATTTCACCAAAGGTCTTCAGAATCAGTACTTCAGTCTATATTCTGAACATGAAAAGAAAGAACAATAAACAATGAAACTACAAAAGGACACATACATACACACACACAGCCGAACCTCTTCTCTACACACCTGGTTACACTTCAGCATGGTACTATAACCAATGTGGTGTATCAAGTGATTGCAAATAGGTTACACACACACACACACACACACACACACAGTGACACACATACATACATACATACACACACACACACACACATTCC
>CAUJGJ010000397.1:10969300-11024300 GCA_963170055.1 Halisarca cf. caerulea
ACACTGAGATATGGCAGCCATTATTCATATGTAGCTATATTTTTGTGGTTATAATATACAATATACAGTTTTCTTCTGTATATGTTCCCTTAAAGTTTGTGGTTATATTGATTTCCATTACAATTGTGTAAAGAGCGGAAATTAAGCTAAAATGTGCCGCCGTGTATTATTCAGAATCTCTGAGTTTAGTAATACTACGTAAAATCGGTTTTACATATAACTTCCCAAAGTAAACTCGTATGAAACTACAGTCATCACCTTGTTCTAGAGCATTGACAGCACATTTTGAATGGAACCAAAATACCCCTTTTCTCTTGCAAATACAGTCACATAATATTGCAGCACTAACATGTCAGTGAGTGATTATTTTCTTTGTGACTCAGTTTGTTTCCCCTTCCTTTTGCTCTGTCTGAGTAATATTGCTGCTTCCTTGCTGTGGTGGACTGTTTTGGAGTAGACAGCTTCACTGTTGCCTGCCCAGAGCCTGCAGACATATAATATACAATCTTATAAACACACATGTTTGCATGTCTTTGCAAAACACATGCACAATGCATTGCATGTTACTTTATTATGACATATTAAAATTATGTTATCAATAAGCATACAGTTGATGTATCATACTTCTTGCCGTCGATGTCTGCCATTGATTTCTTGTCCTAACTAAAGACTCTTGTTTTTCAGGTGATACGTATGCCTGTGGTTTACGCTCAGATATGGTAGATTTGGTGGCTGTTGTTGAAGAACGCTTCTTAGAGGCTACCATTCACCTGTATTACACAAATATAATGTACTACATGCAGAATCGACGTTTTATATACACTCACTTTGTGATCCCTTCTTTTTCAAGTTACCTTTCTCAGCTCATAATTGTCGCCTTTCTTCAATCTTTTTTTTCTTTCTCTGCCTTAGCTGCCTCCTTTTGCTTCAACAATTTTAAGCTTTCTTCACTGGTGAGGACTGAACCTGCTGACTTTTCTTTTTTTGATGGCTGTGCATTAGGAGGCAATGGCTTGACTAGTAAGTTGCTGATTGTTGTTTGTTGCCTCATTATTGGAATACATGTTTTGTCATTGCTACCCAGTATGCCTTCACAATCTTCTGCTTGTCTGCAACTTGACGCTTTGGGTGTAATTAACGGAATGTATGCCAGGCCTGCTCGCTCCGTAAGTGGCTTTGATTCGCTTGACTTGCTTACTTCACTGAATGCATTAGCATTAAAGGGATAAATGCCAGTTACCTTGAAGCCCTGCATTATGTTGGTCATAGACATAGACCGGTACCAAGCCTCAGAGAACACTTTGTTAAAATCATACAAGGATAGTGTTCTGCCTGGATTATTGGTACGAAAGCGATGACATGCTTCACGCCATGCAGCTTTAAGAAGCGAGAAGCAGGCCCTATCAAGCGGTTGCGTTAGGTGGGTGGTGTTAGGGGGCAACGTCAAGAGGATTACATCCTTTTCAGCTGCCAGTGTGATGACTGCTGGGCTGTAATGAGATAAATGCCCATCCATTAAGAGTAAAATGGGCCTTTCTCTGTGGGCATATTGAAGAAAATGGTCTGCAAACCATGATGTAAATAACTCCTGATTCATCCATCCATTAGCTGAGAGGCCATAGGTGGTACCTGGTACTTCTCCTTCAGCAATTAATTGATTGATTGGTCGCTTCTTAAGCACAATCATGGAGGGAATTGCAATGCCAGTAGCACTAGTGCAAGCTAGTATTGTGATTTGGGTTTTCGTTTTCCCTGTTATGTAACAGGGATTACGAGACCCCACCTTGTCAACAACTTTGTTGCAAGGTGGATTCAACGGAAGGCCAGTTTCGTCACAATTATATATCCTTGATGGTTTATTGAGGATATCGTACTTGATTAGACATTCGTGAAGCATTGTAAAGTACCTATCCAGTACTTCTGCATCTGTGGCTTTAGCTCGTGCTAGTGATAATGGAATACCAGATTTTAGAGTCAACTCTGGGTGACGTTTGTTAAAGCTTTGCCACCATCCATTGGTAACTAAACTATTCTTCCCCTTACTGTCTACTATTGTTTGTACTTTTGCGATCACTTGCTGACGGGTTTGTGGGTATCCTATTTTTGCTACTTCAATTAGAAACGTTGCTAACTCTTTTTCTTCCTGTTCACTTAATAAAGGGCAACCAGACCGTGATGAAAGTGTTGAACGTCCTGAAGCATAGTCTCTCAACGTTGATCGTGGAACTCGGTACAATTCTGCAGCTCTTCTTTGTGGCATACCCTTTTCAACTTCTGCGATGGCTTGCTGCATATCGTTCATGTCCCAACCTTTGTATGATGTTGGCCGCAGCTGTGTTGGCTCCTGGTTGGGTGGCATACCTTTGCCATTTGTCCTCACTATTCTTGACTTCAAAGATGGAAGTGGAAACATCTGTAGAGTGCATGATATAATATACTTCAACGAAAATTACAGTAACTGTATTAGTTATAAATGCATAGCTGAATCATCAACAAAATTATGTGTGTTCAATAACTTCGAATTCATCTCTGATCACTTCATTTGAATTAGTTTATTTTTTGTTTACATTTATTTCAAGTTATAACATTAAGTTTATTGTTTATTTTGTAACATGCAACGTACAATTATAAATTTAATAGGTTGCAAGTAGTGGGTTTGATACTCTGTATCTATAGAATCTGAAGTAACTGTTCCACTTTGTATAATGAGTAGCCTGGCCATTTCACTAAACTCTAAACAAATGACAAATTAATAGTTATACCATAGATAATACACTCTGCTGGGTGATTTACCATGAAAAACTTTTAAGAGGTGTAAAATACCCTAATATTAAGGCCTTGCAGTTGGATATTTACCATAAAGTATGTATACATTATAACTTACAGCATCCAAGCCGTTCTTTACAGTGACAGAAATCCTCTGAATTGAATCCGATCGCGACCGCCAATTTTTTAATCACACGGATGAATCACGTGATGGCGAAACAGGGACTTGTTTTGGATTGGCAGTGCATGCAGTCTGAACGAATTTCCCTAGAAGTTGTCCGTATTGTAGCTAACATGCATATGAATATTATCAGGAGATATCGCAATTCTAGAACAAGAATCAGAAGAGAATTTAGCCATTTGACCGATGTGCCATTGTTATGGCCGAACCTCCAGTGGTTTGTCCATCTTCAATGATCCGCTTTTTTTCGTCGCCGCAAAACAACAAGCCCAACAATGTTCAGCCAGACTTTCAACTATACTGATACCTCTCTATTATATTAATATTGGACTGAAACAAAAGGCATCAGCTTGGAAATACTCGGCCGAACTTTTATTCTGGCGAATTTCCATGTTTTACTCTATATTGACATCGTTACAGACGTTCTGGACACTTCCGGTGAAAGTAAAAACAATATATACAAAATTGTTAGGTGAATAGATGAACCAACTAAATTTGCAAACTGTAACTGTGCTGGTAATATTGTCTTCAGTAATTACAATTGTAGCTACACAATGTCATTGAACAATGAAGACCAAAGTTAGCTGATGATAATAACTTTGTTATCCACACATATGTCATCGGTGGGATCTATTTCCAACTCTGGCATGGTGCCTTCATTGTTGCACGTGGTGTTATCTTGATCCAGCATGTCCTCTTCCTTATTGAACTCATCTAGAGACTCATTGGAATGGCTTTCTGCCTCTGAGTCACTGCTTAGCTCTGACTCATCTTGAACGTCTTCCTCACATGCATCACCATCAATAGCACCAGTGATTCCTGAACAAATGAATCCATTAACTATGATTGAAGGGTGGTCTGAGATGTAAGATGTCATTTCCACTATCCACTTGGCACACAATTCTCTAATAATGGGAAGTGTAAAGTCTACAGGTTTTACTGGAGCATTGTCATCTTCATTTAGTTGACTCATTACTTGCTCATCATACCACCCATCAAATTTCTGCCGGATGAAGTCCTTTGCCGGTTTGTTGACTGACGTCCATTGATTGGAGTCGATCTGTCGTGTTCGGTGGGAGGAGACAGGTGTGGATATTGTCACTCTCTAAAAGTGACAATACTGGATCTGTAATCTGTCCTTTAAAGTTGTCCATGATTACTAGAGCTGGTGTGGTGTTACTGAATTGTTCCCTGACCTTGACTATATAGGGCACCACAATGTTGTTAATGTATTGAATCATGGTGAATTCACTTGACCAGTGATTTGGGGCGTGTGTAATGTCCCACCCCTCTGGAAACTGGAACTTTGGATGAAATCGGGATGTCTTCCCTTTGTATATTAGCTGAATGGGTAGGAAGTCACCTACCAGGCTGCCACAAAAAAAAACAGCATTAATCTGCCGTTTATCATTCACCCCAACCATCTCCACCCGCCTAGCACCCCTCTACTCCATTGTCCAGGTGGAGGTTGGAATGATTTTGATGCCGGTCTGGTCCCAGTTAAGAATTAACTCGGGTGGGATTTCTTCCATGACAGTGGCGGATCTAGGATTTTCCAAAGGGGGGTTCCATCAGATGATCGTACTGCATATAGGTCAACGTACCTCATACTATTAATTATAAAGAATAATCAAAAAGTACATCGTATAATAATTGTAATAGTACATTCACGTACATGGTTTATTATGGAATATATTATAATCAATGACATTTTATCCAGTACATAATTATTATGATAAATTATGCATGCCATTTTAAATCAGTCACACAGCATACATGGGAGTTTCATTCTTCTAGGGTGTAATTTGGTGAACTCGTCCACAAGTAGTCCCAGCTTGCTTGTCTGAATGTTCTCTACTCTACTTCGGTTAATTTTCATGAGTGACAGACCACTCAAACGATCTGAGGACATGGTGGAGCGATGTGAGGTCTTAATCAGCTTCAGTTGGCTAAAGCTTCTTTCACTCTCACAGGATGTAATTGGCAATGTCAGAATGATTAGGAGCAATACTTTGATATTTGGAAAGGCAATTGCATCACATTCTTTAAACACATCTATCAACTTCTCTTTTGTACCCTGCTCCTGCTTCCACTTTCTCACCCACATGCGATACTCAGTGGGAAATGCCTCAACGCATGGCATGTCTTCACTGTAATAGTCCACAGAAGTTTTCAGCTCAACAGGTATATCAGTTGTGTTGCCTTTGATACACTCTACCGGCATCACATGGAGAAGTCCTGTGGCATGACTGGTTACTTCTGAACTGAAGCGATCTTGAAGGTCCAATACAACATGCGACAGGAACTCATTGTAGAGTGATATACGAAAGTAGGCTTCAGTTGATGCTGAAGGTACGTTATTTCGATGGACCTGTTGTCTGCTTGTTCTTGGTTGTTTTAGTTTAAAATCCTCCCCATGAAGCTGCTTCCCTAAAGCAGTTGTTTCCTCAAAAAGTCGTGCAAATTCTGTTTCTGCTTCGTCCCTCATTGCTTGTAGATTTGCAATGACTACAGTAACTTCTCTGTATGCATAAAGTACGTCAATAGCTTGCATCTGGAGCTTGGTTGTTAGACCCCTCAGATTAGATAATACTTCTAAAAGTACTTTAAAGCAAATGAGAAATTGTGAGGATTCCAGCTGATACAAAAACCCATTTGCTTTTGTTAATGTATCAGAATCCCAATTCCAGTTTGTGCCAAGTTGAGGGCTTGGTGATACAATTGCCCGCAGAGCAGCATGAAGTGAAGGCAGTAGTTGCAGAAAGACAGAATAGGAGTCAATACGTTCAATCCAACGCGTACGGCAGGCATCTTTTAACTTTTTAACATGGGATGATGGATTAACATGGGAAATTGCCTCTTCCAAAAGATGCTGCCTCTTTGGGGAAAAATTGAAGAATCTAGCTATCTCTCCGATGGTTCCCTCTGTACTCCTGAATAACCGAATTTTGCATCCTGAAACAATGGCTAGATTTAATTTGTGAGCAGCACAATGAACATACAAGGCCTTAGGAGCATTATTCAATATTATGGATTTACATCCAGCCCGGGCTCCGGACATATTGGAAGCACCATCGTAGCATTGGCCCCTTAGATGTGATAATGGCAAATTCCAAAGTGCCAGTCGATCGAGGATTGCTTTGGCTAAAGCTGCTCCAGTGATTCTATCCATCTCTATGAAATCAAGAAACACCTCACTAATGCTGTTGTTGTACACATAGCGTATACAAAGTGAGAGCTGCTCCTTGCTGGATACATCCGTGACTTCATCGGCAATAATTGAAAAGAACATTGCTTGTTTCACTTCATGCAGGATCTCATTCCGAATGACATTGCCAATGACAGCAATGACTTCATTTTGAATGGTCTTAGATGTCATTTTAGCATTACTCGGAGCTCTCTGGAGATGTCTACGGAGGTTATCATCGGTTTCAGCCCTGAAGTGTAGTAGCTCCAAAAAATTACCATGGTTCCCATCAAAATCTTCCCATTCTATCTTGTCATCCCGGTGACCACGCAGAGCAAATCCCTGCTTCCCGCAAAGAATCACAACCTTAAAAATTGCTTCCAGGATTGCTTGATTCTCTTCCATTCTCTTCTGTATTTCATTGTCCAACAATGTGTGTACTGCCATTGATGGATTTTCATAACGAAATATAAACTCTTGCATTGTTGTCATGGATGCTTGATGATAGTCCAGCTTACCATGTTCTCCGATTTTCGCCAATGCCTTCATCCATGCCCTGAAAGGACTGATGACAAACTGACCTAGGGATTGACCCCTAACAGTCAAGGGAGCAAACAAAGCACAAGCTCGGCAAAATACACCATCTGAGTGCTTGCTATAATGCAGCCATGGAAACTTCTTCACCCAGGATGGCTGAAATTGACGCTGTAAACCAGATTCATACCGAGTGCGTGGGTAGATCGATGAATTGGGATCACATTCAGCTTTTAGCAATAGGTATGTGTCGTCTCTGCTGAGGCTGTCCCGTTTCACATTGAAGTGTAACAGCCGACCAATATCACACCCATGTGTCTGCAATAAAACACTTGTTGATGTACCTGGAGTGTCACAAACATTAGACTCAATACATGGTTCAAAGTTTGAGGGTGTAAAATCATCTGTGCTGCTGGCCTCTATCGGTGTCTGCTCAAGGTCATCAACCATGTCTAATAAAAATGGAATATCAAGACATATTTTTAAAACTTATATAGTCTATCCTAAAGTGAGAAATATATAGCATAATCATACAGCCAAGTGTGGTTTGTACACAATGAATGTCATGCTGTTTAAATTTAAACTTAGAATATATATAGTAGAACTACAATGCCTGCTTACCTTTCTGAGCAACAGTATCATCTTCTTTGTGCCCAATTTCTTCAGTATCTAACTGGAAATCGCCACTTTCTTCATCTAATGGTTACAGTGGAAGTTTAGGTAAGCTCAGTATATAGGTAACTGATTCACAAAAGTAATAAAGCCAGTCAAGTTGAATTGGTCTGGTAACAAACCTGATTTCTGACTTTTGAAGAACGCTGTAATCAACGTTGGAGGCCTTTTCCTGGGCCTATGAGTGTCCATATCTCTTCTGAAAGAAGACAAGTTAAGACTGCACTTTCACCATGGTCCAACTACAGATCCTGCAAGATCCGTGTGCAGCTGCTAACTGTGGTGATAAATACCAGGCAATGTAGGTGTAGCCCACTTTTTAATTGCAGGGGCTGTTATTATTTTACCCATGCTTCAAAATGGATTCCAAGATTCGGAGAACTAACTTGAATTTGTAGTCTTTTCACCTTGAAGTTCTATGATTTATAACACTATGTAATGATAACAACAAAGTATTTTAAAGCCTTTAAGGTATGCAGGTTAAGTTATTATGGTTAATGTTGATCCTCTGTTCAATATTTGCAACAGTCCCCAAGCTTTTTTTAGGTTTTTTTCCAAGGGGGGTTCCATGGAACCCCCCAAACCCCCCTTAGATCCGCCACTGCATGAGCACAGTCTGGGTAACTTCTTCAAGGAAGGATTCCTTGGATGCCAAAAAGCTTGCTATCAATTCCTTGCTCTTGGCTGTAGTGGCCTTGCATTGAACGAAGTTCATGTGCTGCAGCAAAGAGTGTGCCCGATACCTGTTTAATAAAACAGATCCTCCAAACTCTGTAAGTAAGTCACGATTATGCGACATAACAATGCGTCGAGCTGCAGCCATAACAGTTCGCGAAAATACTGTTCCACCTGCCTCTCTGACCTTTCTGAGATATTGCTGTACCTTAATATCCAAATCATTTCCTAAGAGTACAGGTCGGCCACGCTTCTTTACTTGGAGCGATCTGATCTCTTGTCGGTTATCTGGATCACTTGACCGTTTCCGCTTGATTTCTTTGAGGTAAGCATCCTTGATTGACCACACCGTTGTTTCGCTTATTACAAGCTTCAGCTTGGACGAGAAAACCCGCGATGCTGCTGCTACACCATGTTGTATCGCGTAGTTTCGAATGTCAGCACGTTCACTAGCACTGTACCTCTTGTAGGGCCCACGTTTCTTCTCAATTTCAGCCGCCTTCCTTAACTCTCGGTTAGCTGCAGCTATAGCCTGTGAAGGCATGGACAATGACAGCGTCCCTCGTGGATTCGGTAGGTTATCTTTTGATTGCAGGTATCTTAGCAGCGCCATTTTGTTACACTTCTCTCGTATACGTAATTAATCCGTTAACTTCCACAAGTGATAAAATTCGTTGTTGAAAAATATTCGTTGTATTATTTTCATGGTTTCTGGTACCCACAAAAATATTTTAACGTCGAAATTTTCCCGATCTACGGTATAGATGTCCAAGTTGACTTTGAGTCAGCAAGTCTTGCTAAAGTAGTCATTGTATATGCTTACGATGTATTTTACTAAACTTATTAATCAGAATTTAAAACTATAATTCTAAAAGTCTGACTTTACTACACTAACACATTGCAGGAACTGCATCCATGAACAGAATCGAAAAGAAAAAGCTTCTGAATCAAGGCAATCGATCCAGAGGCCCACATCAACTCAAAAGCCCACATTGACTCAGAAGGCCACATTGACTCAGAAATCCCCTGCAAAGAAGGAAACAAAGCAACAAATGCCCAAAGAGACTGCACAATGTGAGCATGGCATTTGTGCTTAGATATATGACACATAATAGTCTACATGTTACTCTTTAAACCTACATATGTAGGTACAATTGTGAAATGTGACTCTGAGTGCCCACCCATAATTGATGTTGATGGGGATGAGCAAATCACATGCACAGAGAAGAAAGCCAAAAAGATTAGCACAAGTGAGGGTAACAAGACTGTTGCATAACTGTTATTTATGTACTTACATATTGCATTATGAGTGTATTTTCGCCTAAGATCAAGGTCACAGGCAATGACCCGGATATACCATACAGTTGAATGTAACTTCATGCCTTCTATCCAAGAAATTGATGATTATATATATATATATATATATATATATATATATATATATATATATATATATATATATATATATATATATATATATATATATATGATTTCATATATACTTGGCACATATATTTCTGATATCGTATATACTTGGTATATATATATTATGATTTCATATACGTATATTATAGGATGCATGTATTTTCTATTGTGTAGGACAAGCTGATGACAACGATGGCTCATGGTGGATAAGAAATCTAAATTTAAGCATGACAGCCAAACACAGCCTGGTAAAAGGCAATGATTTAGATGATACACTGATGAATGGAGCACAAACTCTTGAGAGGCAATATGCAAACATCAATGGATTTCAGAACACCGTTCTGGGTCAAGGCCTGCACAAGACAAAGGTTGATTCCAATAGAAAGGTCTTGCAGCTATTACATACAGGTGAGGAAATGTTCATAGAAGGGGGGGGCATGCAACCTTAATACATGACATACGTACGTAATATATCACAGGCATAGGAACCAAGGGGCCATGGGGAACTGGCCCCTCACATTTACGTTCATGTAGATACCGATGAAGCATGCTGTTACAGCTGACCATACAGAAATTTCTGCCCTCCCCCCACTTTTGTGTGAATGTTCCTATGCCTCTGTATACTTATTACTATAATATTATATGCATGGGATGCAGGCCTATTTACGTAGTCTAGAGCTCTACTACTCACTTGCATGCACTTCTAAACCTGATAATGTTTAGAAGTAAGGTCATAACACGCATTTCCATACATACAGGTGAATCACATTGGATCTGTGCATATCGGGATGCCGGAGACACCACTGTACATGTCCTGGACAGTCTCAGAATGAAGCCAGAAGTTTCCACCCACACATTGTTGCAACTAGCAACAGTTTTCAAACCACCAGCACCATCTGACCATCTCAACATCCAACTTGAAGCAGTACAACAGCAGCGTGGTTTGCATGACGTTGGCCTGTTCGCTATCACTTTCATGATAGAAGTATGCCAAGGCAAAGAAGTGGGATCTTCGGTTTTCAGCCAGTGCAAGATGAGGGAACACCTGAAATCCTGCTTAGAAAATGGACACATGTCTGCATTCCCAAGAGTGAAGAGCAAGAAAGACGACCAAATGATGTGTTGTAATAAATTCAACAAATGGTACCATTGCAGCTGCGTTGAAATGAAAACAAAGTCAAGGGGAAGAAAATCATGGAAATGTCAAAAATGTTGCTCTCTACCTTGACACCTAAACCTCACCATTTAACCCCTTATCTTGCGCGGGCCAATATTTTGGCTCTTCCTGCAGTCTTGCACGATTGCGTAACTTCGGCCGATTTTCAAACGGAAGGTGTCATTCGATAGAGCATCTCATACTACATCTATTTGTACAGTTTCATAGCCATAGCATGTGTATAATGCGAGATATAAGCGATAAAAGTGCTAGCGTATACAAAGGTATTCGTGAATATACTAAATATGCACATCATGAATATTATTATGAGCACAAAACGCAAAAATGGCTACAAGTGGTTACTAATCGATCATAATAATATAAGTGTATTTGTTTTAGTTCTACAGCAAGATAGTTGATAATTCGTAGTAGATTTAGTTGTTCTTTGTGTGCCAAACACGAAAACATGGATCTATACACAGATAAATCGGATCTTGTGGATTGTAGGACGAACACTTGTAGGAAGTTCTTCTTCGTGTACCTTTGAGGCTACAGATGCGACAACGAATGCACTTATCGCTCCTTTCTGGAAAGTGCTGGTCAGCGAAGCGAGTTGATGGGTGGGCTTGGCCAGTAGGATGAGCAGAGCGCTTTCGAGAATTGTGTTCCGTCATCAACTCCTCGCTCAATTGGAGAATAAACTCCTTCTGGCTTCTCCTAGCGCAGTGTGGACTCTCTGAAATGATAATGTAAGCGTTGACCACGGATATGTCCACTAAGTAATAAAATAGCCTATGCCACCACTTCTTTGATCATTGACTGCAGCTGTACGTCTTTCTTCTAGCGTCGGCAAGATGTACACCTCCCATATGTTTGTTATACAGCTTTATTGACTCGGGGCATGGAATTTGTGATGCTTGGCCATCTTTCCCCTTCCTCCTCACTGTAGTTGTAGCTGAGGGACTGATATTGTATTGATCATTGTAACAACCTTGTTGTCTTTCCAAGCGAGACACTCTACATCTCCAGATGTTGTTATGATGGATCTATGTTCGCCGCTTTTTAGCCTGTGGTTCAAGCCTTTGGTGTCTTTCAGTTCTGAAGGCCATCCTTTCCTGTTGCACCTGGTTGTTGCGATGGTGCATGTGTTGCGGGACAAGAGGGTGGTTGCCAGATCGACAGTGGAGAAGTAATTGTCGAAATAGAGGAAGTGGGCTTTGTCTAATAGGGGGTTTGCAAGCTGGAGGACCACTGCTGGACCCAAACCACCACTATCCTTCTCCGAACTAGCACCTGTGTATACAGTGATACGGTAGACATAGCCATTTGAAGAATCACATAAGCACCAAATTTTGAAACCACATTTTGTAGGCTTCATCGGAAGATATTGTTTCAAGGAGCTGCGTCCTTTGAATCCCACCATGGCTTCATCAATGGACACTTCACGATGGGGATTGTAGCAGTCCATCATGTTTGTTTGAATGATGTTGATAAGAGGCCTAACCTTATGTAACTTGTCAAAGCCATCTTATCCTCTTGGGATGGCTGTAGTGTTGTCAACAAGATGGAGACAGCTCAGAAGGACTCGGAAGTGACGGTATGACATCCCAGCAACTATGCCTTTTGCACCCAAAAGGGGATGGTTCGACCAATAATCTTCAAGTTGGGGTAGCTGATGTATCCCCATGGCCAGTATCATGCCAATAAATAGCTTCATTTTATTCGCAGTAGTATTGTACCACTTGTAACTTTGGCCTGGTGGTACCTGGGAGGCATATAGATTTGTTTGGTCAGCTAAGAGCTGAAATGTATCCTCACTGAAGAGCAGCAAGAATGCATCCAAAGCTGTTGATGAGCTATTCAGGTGCACATTGGGGCCAACTGGTTCAGAGAAAGGAGAGGGGATAAAAGGTATGTTGTTTGTTCCTGCTGTGCCTGTTGTAGCTGTTGGGGAATTGCTTAGGGTGACAGGGGTTGCAGTAAAAAGAGTGGTCCTGGGAAGTGGTGTACTAGAAGCAAAAGTAGTCGTAGTGACAGTGGGAATATATCTGGAAAGTGGGGTTTTAGGAGTAGGGGTTGTTCTAGTAGCAAAGAGTGTGGTTTGGGGAAGTGACATGCCAGAAACAGGGGTTGTTTCTGTTGTGAAAATCGTGGTTTGGGGAGGTGACATAAAAGGGACAGGGGTTGTTCCAGTAGTGAAGGGTGTGGTAGGAAGTTGTGTATCAGCTGTAGGAAGTGTTCTGCTAGGTGATGGTGCAGGTTGAGCAGAGTTTTCTGTGCTAGTACCATCATTAGTAGTTTCAAGTTGCATGCTGTTTGTCTCAGAGTCTGCATTTTCTTATTCTATTGTGTAGGTTTGAGCCAAATAAAGATGATCTGTGGCGGCTTCAAGATCCTCGTCATCATCTGAGTTTCCCCAGTCTATACTATCATCAACATTGTTGAACTGTTGTAGCACATCGTCTACAGTCATTGCTTGCTTTCTTGCCATTGTGTTTGTTGTTGTTTTTAGAAATTATACTGTGAGCTTACGAGTAACACTCAAAGGTAGGAATAACATTACCTGTAAATTGTGATTCAATGTAAGTAGAATCGCCAGAAGAGTATATCCTTTCGAGTTTCGAATTCAAGTAGTTGCTACGTGGTGACAAGGTGCAATCGCCGAATGTGGAATAGAAGTAGTTTAGCTCTTTTATTACGTTATTGTATAGAAAGCGTCTTTGTGAACGTAAGAAGTAGGCCACAAAGAGACATTTCAGAGAACGAACAAAGAACAAAGAAACTAACGACATAAAGAGTATAGTATGTAAATTCATTCACATATATTCTTTGTTCTTCTTTGTCATCTTTGTTCTTTTGTTGACCGGCAAAAAGTAGCTAAATACCTTTGAAAATCACCTGAAAGAGGCTAAGCCATAACTTCTAACATGAAACAAAACATTCTTCGTCGTTATTGTCCATAATAGGGACAGTTTTCAAAGCTTTTAAGTTCTGAGCCAAAATATTGGCAAGACGAGGGTCATGCGAAAAATCGTAACACGAACGAAAAAGGGTTAAGATGATCCGGCACCGGCTTCAACCCAGAATACAGGCATATGACATATTAGTTTATATATCTCAGGCTGATAGCGTTAGCTTTAGGCTCAATTTTTGTGTTCCTTTTGTACCAGTTTGCAACCCACGCTTTTGTTGTGTTATAAGGCGTGTTCACACTAATCCGGATTGCATCCGGATTGCCTCTAATCCGGATTGGGTGTTGATCCGGATTGAATCCTAATCGCGTCCACACTTGAAATTCACCGAGTGAGTTTAGGTGAGCATTATCACGTGTTATGCTTAGTCTTCAAGATGGCTACTTTGCAGCGTTTTGCAATTGTGACCAATTTTCGCCCTGTTTGTGAACTTTTGTATAGCTACGACTTTTCAAGAAGGCTTGTTGCTAAATGTTAGAGATTTTAGGGACACGTAGGGCGTCACAGAGTGCAACAACGAACGCTACACATACTGTTATTTTCGCACATTACCGCTCTACTTTGTTTCGTCAATCTGAGCCTCTCTACACTCTTGTCGAATACTGGTCTATTATTCGCCGTGCCTTGAAACGTTTTTAGTACGCTTGTATCCTCCTGTACTTCAATGCGAGCAGCCGTTATACGAGTATTGTGAACGAAAAAGTATCAAACACAATCTAAACGCAAAAGTACCACTAGGTATCAACTGTAGTGGATCAACTGCGAGAATACTGGTGCCAGCAGAGCTATCCAACGACACTTTCGACTTTCTACACGCCATTTTACTTTTTCTGGTGTCACGTGATCAGTCTACTCAATCCGGATCGAGGGCGAATCCAGATCGAATCCACCTCCCGAGGTGGATTGGCCAATCCGGATTCGATCGGGATTCGATCCGGATCGGCTTCGCAAGAAATTGTAGTGTGAACACGATTCGATCCGGATTCGGCTCTAGTGTGAACACGGCTTGATATTGTGGCAACTTGAGTTGCTGGTTCAGTTGCATGAACGCAGTTGTCACAGTGGCCAGCTTTCACATACAATTCTTTCAAAAGGGATGAAAAATTGTCAATCATTACAAATCACTGGAACAAGGCAGAGTTGTTTGTTGCATAGGGCTGAACAGGCATTGATATAGACATACAGAGGGCTAGGTATACATTTGGCTAGACGGGCATGAGGATGGACTATGCATAGGTACAGGACTGACATAGTGCAAAGCATATATGGGGCTAGACGGGTACAGATCTTGACTGGGTAAAGGGCTAGACGGGTTAATTCCCTGCATCCCTTGTGATACTAGCTTATACAAACAGGTTGAGGGATGTAGGGAATTAACCCATCTAGCCCTTTACCCAGTCAAGCTCTGTACCCGTCTAGCCCCATGTATGTCTTGCACTATGTCAGTCCTAGACCTATGCATAGTCCATCCTCATGCCCGTCTAGCCCAATGTATACCTAACCCTCCGTATGTCTATACCAAACTAACAAGTAATTCGAGTTAAAAACTCGTGGGGGCTGCCGCCCCACACGCTCGAATTACTTGCAAAACATTGAAGGGTTAGTGCACAGCTGAACCTTCATTGAACATACTGTTTATTGTAACTGGGCGATTGTTTTGAAAACAATTGCCATATTTGGCAATTGTTTTCAAAACAATTCCTATAACTCATTTCTGTATAAATTCATACTTCTCTATTACTATTGTATAAATTCTCTATTATAAGACTTTTCTTCAAATCTATATTATATATATATATATATATATATATATACATATATATCGGACGAGCGTTACACACCGGAAGTCCAAATGAAAACAATATAGGGGCTGCCACAGGCAGCCCCTAAAAAGTGAAGATAAATTTTCTGATCACTGAAGCCATACAAGTGTCCATGGACATGTTCCACATGCATAGTATTTTCAGAGCTAATATCCTGTGTGGAAGCATCAGAAAACTCTCCCAAAGACTCTCCATCACAATGCGTCAAATTCTGATTTTGACATCTCCCATTTCTACTTGGTCGGCAATCAATACATCTTTTCTTTGCTGTCACACAGCTACATCGTATACAGGTACCATTGTTCATGCACGAACAACACATCATTGCACCTTGAAATACAGAAAACTGATTCAGAGTTACTTGGCAATCATCTGCAAATCGGTCATTTTCTTCTGTATATATCACCAAGAAAAAATTATATTATTATATTATATTATATTATTACTATTATTCTAAAATCGTGTAACATTACGTACTCAAACACGGAGAATTGGAATAAGATATACAGATATTAATGAGTTTGCATGTGCATTAAATTTTATGTGATGATAGTATTTTCACTCTATTGGTGTAAGAGTATACTTTCACTGGAAGTGTCCGGAACGATGTCTATATATAATTATATATATATATATATATATATATATGTCAACAACATGGCGGATATCCAGGTGGTGACCGGTCCCGCTGGTATATTTCTGTTAACTTGTGTCTTTGCTCCTGTTTTCGTCAGCAAAGAACCTTTAAGACCTAAACAGTTGGTTTCAAAGTCAGTTACAAAGATTTAACTTGTACAAAAAATTTCCATGGGACTTCAAGTTTCAGAACTAAACCACCAAGTCAAAAGGTGTTCATTTCGTTAAAAAAGGTTTGGAAAGACTCGAAAATTGACGAAAGCTGGTTTGAAGCCTTATCTAACAACAAGGAAGACAATTTTGAAACAGAAGATAGGACTAAAATACCTGCGCATGAATGGCTAAACCGAGAAATATTCGCATGTGGGACATGTCCAAAGTCCCACTATTGTGTTGATGGGCTGGAATTTGGGCCTGTGTAAGGCTTCGATCATATGATATGCGCGTGACATTTCTTGTCGTATAGTTTTAAAGAAGCAAGGGTGATTGCGCTGCTTGATATTTGTTCTACTTTTACAACATATGAAAGCCTCTATTTATCAAAAGTTAATGTTACATACATATTGTTGTGTAAGGGAGCTTGAAAGATCATATTCACGATTGATAGTAGGTATTGCGAACTGCAGTACTTACGTAATTCATGGTGAAATCGCCCTGCTATTTTGCAGTTGATGATAGGCTTAAAGTGCGTTTTGAAGGCTCAAACATAGATCGATCATTCTTTTATTGTTCTTCAATGTCATCGATCACGCACTGAATATCCAGTTCACTTCTCTTAAACTGCCGATATTATACTTCATTAAACTGTCTGTCTTCTTTGCCTAATGTTCTTCCTCCACTGAGTTTCTCTTGCTTACGCCGCATCGATCATTGCAGATTTCAAACACTTCGAACACTTTGGTAAGGGCAAAATGTGATTACGTCACAGCTCATGTCACATGACTATCATGTGATAATCGGCCCTTAGCCAAACGAATCCTTCTTTCAAAATGCCATGTCGTCAAGTAGATCAGCGGATCAATGTAGGAAGCTTCTGAGTGTTTTATTGTAATCTATATCGAATGCTTAAACTTTTCACTGATGGGGATTTGATGCCGCGAGTTTCCAAAGCGTTGTTGCTGGTTATTTTAGTACATTTTTAGTATTTGTTGATTATCTTGAAAACTATTTCAGTAAACAAAATCCCCATCGGTAGAATATTGGGTAGCCTTATTATGGACAGTTTAGTCCATATTCTGTGTCTCTATGCCTAAGTTTCGATTTGCTTGAGAGGAATAACTGCTAAATACAGCTGCTCAGAAAAACGGCGAGTATTCGAACGATTGACAGAAAATTTGGTTGAAAAATAGTTAAATATGTAGCTTTAATGTGTTCATACAGTCTAAATGTTGTTGCTTACTATTTCTGATACGCATAAGGGAGAAAAAGCGGATTTGTTAGCAACAAAATAGCAGACTTTCGGAAGCCATTCAAGTGCGAATGGACATGTCCCACATGCTTTACCTTACGTTACAGCAGAAGTCTATGGAAACAACGAAAAGGCTGAAGAAAGCTTCAGAAACAGGTAAGATGACTGGTGAAAGCTTTGTTTCCTTGGCTAACCACTTAAGAACGTTTGGATATGTATTTAATGTGGTTTGGTACAGTTTAGTATGAGTTGGCCTCTAGTAAAAGAATTTATTTATGCATAATCTTGGATATGTTTGCGTATGTGTGTGATCTTGTGTTTGTGTGTTTGTTGAGGTCTTGCTCAACAGAGGGGGAGATCCAAGAAAGCTTGGGAAGCTGGTAAGATGACTCCGTTTTATTAGCAAACCGTTTTCTAACAGGTGAGCTTGCATGTTAAGTGTTTGTTTTGGTGAGGTTTGGTGGGGACAGGCCTTCAGTAAAACAAATTCTTGAAGTAATTTCTTGGATATGTCCATGTGCGTGTATGTATAGAATATCTACCATATATTGTGTGTGTGTGTGTGTGAGTGTGTGTGCATGCGTGCATGCGTTTGCATTGTGTGTGTGTGCGTGTGTGTGTGTGTGTTGGCATTGTGTGTGTGTGTGTGTGTGTGTGTGTGTGTGTGTGTGTGCGCGCGTTTGCATTGTGTGTGTGTATGTGTGTGTGTGTGTGTTTGCATTGTGTGCGTGTGTGTGTGTGTGTGTGTGTGTGTGTGTGTGTGTGTGTGTGTGTGTGTGATAAACAAGTAATTCGAGTTAAAAACTCGTAGGGGCTGCCGCCCCACGCACTCGAATCACTTGCAAAGCATTGAAGGGTAAGTGCACAGCTGAACATTCATAGAACATACTGTTTATTGTAACTGGACAATTGTTTTGAAAACAATTGCCATATTTGGCAATTGTTTTCAAAACAATTCCTATAACTCATTTCTGTATAAATTCATACTTCTCTATTACTATTATATAAATTCTCTATTATAAGACTTTTCTTCAAATCCATATTATATATATATATATATATATATATCGGACGAGCGTTACACACAGGAAGTCCAAATGAAAACAATATAGGGGCTGCCGCAGGCAGCCCCTAAAAATGGCAACCAGTAATCATAGCCAGTTGATGTTGGTGTGGATTTATCCTCACCCATCAGCTACTTAGGTTTTTAGTTTAGGAAAGTAGTAAACATAAGCTTGTTTAGAATCAAAGGAGCCAATCCAATCTAATTTCCAATCTGCCCTATAATTGAGATTGGTGGATTCATTTTCTTGATATCTGACCACATGGATGACAGAAGTTGTCCTTTTTGTGAGAAAACCTTCAGATGTCTTGGAAAGCACCTGCAACACTGTCCACAACGTAATGGAAGACCTTACCATTCCTATCTTGCGACCAAACAAGGAAAGAAAACTCGATGAAGCAATATTTCATTTGTTACATCTTGTCCTATTTGTCACAAGAATTTTAGACGCCTTGATGTCCATTTACGTTGGAATCCACAGTGTAGAGATCCCTTATCTGCCAATAAATCATCTCCAGTTACAAAGCTCCCACAAAACCAGCACAGTGAGTTACTGGCCGATGTGATGCAGACAATAGACAAGACTCATCCATCAATCATTCCAACATCAGAATCTCCATCTCATCAGAATATCAGACGTTTTCCAACACAACAGCAACCACCAACACCATCCCCATCTCCACCCACAAGTATACAGTCTCCAACCTACTCAACTCCAGCACACCACACTGTATACGCAATGATTGGCTCAAAAGCTCCATTACGTATACCCCAGACATCAGACGCTGAAGCCTGGTCCTGTTGTGAGGATTTTATACAATCTGTTCCTTTGCCACATGTGATGAGAGAGAGACAAATTGAAGAGAAAGTGAAGTTTTTTTCTGATGGCTTATACACCTTTTTCGGGTCCAATTTTGACTACATTCACCGGGTACGTAGAGCAACAAAACGTGTACGTAGACATGAAAGGAAATTGAAGCAGTTTCGTGCTGATAAGAATACAGTGAGGTGTACATTTAGAGAAGCAGTCTGAAATTGTGAACCAAAATCCATCATATGCAGCTTAGCTAGTGAGTATCACAAACTGGTTCGCATGCATAGTAAGCTTTGCCAAGCATCCATCCGTGAAACTACCATGAAATCTATTAAGAAAGAAAGATCTAGATGTGCCTGAGATATTTGGAAGTTCTCCAATGATCTACTTGATGAGAACAAAAACACTAGTGTTGACCCCACTTTCACAAGGGAGACTTGTGACTCCTTCTTTCGTGCAACGTATTCCAATAATTCCGATATTCCCATTGAGGTTGCCCCTTGGATGACTCCTAGACAGCTCCCCACAGCTCTATTCAACCTTCTTGAGTTTAGTCTTGAGGAAATACAACATCGACTGAAGACATACAGGAATGGATCAGCCCCTGGCCCAATTGATCAGATACCTACACCATCCTTAAGAGATGTCCCTCATGCTCTCTTATACTCTTACATATCTTCAATTGTTGTCTATCATCATCCTTTTTTCCTCACATGTGGCAAATGACTGTTATCAAACTCATCAGTAAACCTTCTGCTAAATCAGATTCTGATAATCCATCCAATTTTAGACCAATTGCATTGACATTTTGCATTGGCAAAGTGTTTACTGCACTTCTCAAGGATCGCTTGTTGGGTTATGCTGTCCACAATGCCTATATGGATACTTCCATCCAAAAGGCGTTTGTGGATGACATTCCTGGATGCCTAGAGAACCACCTCAAGTGGTCAGAGATGATTAAAGGGCCACTGTCATGTTTTTTTTATTGGCCCTTTTAAAAGAGTATTTAAAATCATGAAGTTTGATACCCATTTTAGTGTGTCCACATTTGTGGTGGGGGAGTTACAGAGGCGCAAAGTCGCCAAAAAAACAATTATGCGTGGGTGTTTTCCGGTCTTCCGGTAAAGTATCAAGCAAAGTTTTGTGACGTCACAGAAGGATCCGTTTGCCTATGCGAAGTATGTCAGTAAGTGAATACGAAGAAGATTCGAGCTATTCGAATGCCTCTACGTCAAGCGCAGAGGACGAATTCTATGTATCTGAAGAGGAAGAACACACAGGAGACCAGTCAGATGAAGACAAAGAAGTTTCTGGCATACAACCGTATCGATTCGAGCCTTACGCGAGTGACGGCGGTAGCAGTGACAGTGAAAGCGATAAGGATTCAGACGAAGACGGCGATCCGCGAGTTTACAGATTGAACAATAATAACTGGTTAGTGCTGAGACGAATACAGGGAGCGCGATTCTACATAGCTACACTTATTCTCCACTCTGTCAGGTGTTCATGCGGTAATTGTGTCGCCATGCCCACTATAAGGGAGAGTGTCTGCTACAGAGAAACCCCTGAGACCGAGGAAGAGTTGGAAGAATTGGACATCCCTAGGAATATCAGTTGCATCACAGAGCACCCAGGATTTGCTGGTGTTTGTCTCGACCCATGGGTGCTCCAAACAGCTGCATACCACATCCGGCACTCTTATGGTCATGGTGTAATAGCACAAGCAGGACCAAGCCATGAGTATATCATGTTCACTGCAATTAACTAGTATAGTGTAAATGCATAATCCAATGCACCTTTTCTGTCACAGGCAATACCACTACATCGCATATCGTCAACTGGCATTTTGGAGCTGGGGTTACTTGAGTAAGCACATGCGAGTTGTGCTACCATCGTGTGCAGTGACAAAGATACGCAATCAGTTTCCATCAGTACAGTATGCAGGGTTTAAATACCCTCAACTACCGCATTGCAAAACTTAGTCTTTGTATGTGTTTCTATAAGTTAACGTAATTAATATGTCCTTTATAATTAGTTGATGTGATGTTTTGCCTCCGCTTGACTAAAGTGTGAGCGATGCTGTGCAATGGCTTCAGATTTCTGTGGCCGTTCACACACACTGCTCAGTGTAGGAGGCAAGTGGTCCACTACTTGTATGCTTTCCTTGCTCTGAAAGAGTTGGACAGCTCTCTGCATGAGTATGTCAACATAATCTACATGAAAAAGTTTTAGAAACAAAATATATCACATGGCAAATATGTGCACAAAGAATATCAATCATGACACTTTTCCTGGCCATACCATAAGTAGGGGGGACTTTAATCTTCCTTACAATGTACTCTCCCTTTTTGAACTTCGGATAGCTAATTTTGTACTGTGCTTCCCCGTTACACAGCAAAGCCTGAGCTCTATTGCTGTTCTCGTTAAAGTGCAAGGTGGCAATTAGTAATCTGTATAATCATGCATTCAGAATTCAACAATCATGAGATTAATTAGCCAATAATAAATAGTGCATCTGAGTTTTGAATTACCTGCAAGTCATCCCCTCGTAGGAAAAAGAAAGTAATTTAGGGGCAAAATGGTTCACAACACTGTGATAGGATTCCACTGAACTGGTCTGCACATCTGGTGACAGTCTACATACATCTCCCTTCAGATAAGGGCTAGAGAGGATCTTTACTAGCTTATCACAGGCCTTGGTTCCTAATAGTATAGTATGTACATGCAACAGTGACCATATGAACATGTGTGCATGGACATATGTCGTACCTGGTTTTAACCATTTTTTTGCCCTTTCACGACCCTCTAATTTGCCATGTAGACATTCTGGGAATAGAGGATTATCATGGTGCTTATGAACGTTTTGCACATGATTGATCACTGAATGCCATTTTGCTAATATCAGATCACCGGAACCCTCACTCGAAGAAGCACACCAATAGAGGTGGTTGATAATACTCCTACTCCATTTGCTAGCAACTTCACAACCCTTCTCCTTACTTAGGGCATCTACCTTCTTCTTCAAACCTGCATGACATAAAAATAATATAGATATTATATATGTATAGCATAGACAAAGCTAATAATCATGACAAACAACCAAGCAAAGAGTTCTATGCTAAGTGATATTATTGTGATATCATGCCAACTGTAACATGATTCATTTGCATGGAAGCTATAACAATCATTTCTATTCACTCAATGCCATACTACATACCTTTGGCAACATGCCATACATCATAGACATGGTGGGTCTCCGGCAAATTTTCTCAAACCCACTTTGCAATTTGCCAGTGTCTGTCTGTAACCAAGTTGCCTATGGTGAACCCTTGTCCTTGTAGAAATGCAACGCAGTGTACGAGTCCTTCTTTCTCCATATGTGTACTTCCAGGTACCTCATTGCTCTATACAAATAAAATCAGTATTATCTAGTAGAGTTACAATCAGTACATACATTGCATGCATGTGCATGTAAAGATACCTCAACAAGCTGAAGGTCAAGTACTTTATTAGTATGCAGGTCAACCAAGCTGTACGAGCCAAACTTTGCTGAATGACCCGGACTGTCGGCACGGCCATCTCCACCAAGATGCAAAGATGTATTCCTGGTCTGTGCATCAGTAAGCAATTGATGTTGATGCTCCTTCCACACTGTGGTTATTGCTGGATGCAAATAGTGTCGTTGATGGCGATAAAACGTTGACTCACTGATGGTAGCACAAGAGTAAAACTTCATTGCACGCAAAAATTGGCCAGGTGATGCTCCAACGAACAAAATGGATGCAGACAGTTGAAGATTGCCGAGTGGACAATTGCGAATAAAGGGTTAACTTTGCCACACTCTGTTGAATGTACAAACACAATCTTGCCTCACAGTAACACAAGTACCAATCTGATTGAAGCGAACATTACAGTTGGGATTGTTGCAGTTTGGGCATGATTGGAATAGTTCACGAAGGGCTGATTGGAACACTATAAACTTAACCTCTTGAGCAGTCGAGCTCTCACTTCTGTAGAATGATACATGCAAACATCTAAAACATAATATATAATTACGAGCGTAGCGAGTTTTCTATTTCCGTCGCGTTAGCGGAGTGGGTTTGAGCTACCCATGCATTTGATTGGTTTCGGGTAACAAAGGTGGAAAGTTTGGCCCTTAATTGTCACTTTGGCTGTAATTACTACAAAAGCAGGCACGTACATCATTCGTAAATGGTACGACCTCGTAGGGGCATAAAGGAACTTTGACATTATGAACAAAACGCGTCGTTCATCGCATTACTGATTCAGCTTAAAGGCAAAAAGTGAAAACTCACATTTCTTTGTGTGATGGCCACATGTTCAAAGATTTATTTGCATTTTTACTCTTAAATGAAAGACTAAATAAATACCCCGAGAGGGTTTTTTATTTCGTCAGACTTTCCCTTCACCTCCGCAAGGGTTCGAGCTCATTCGGTAAAAATTTTAGCCATCGCTGTCGCCATTTATGAATGTTGGCCCACATGAATGTTCTCATTTCAAGTTCAAATCCAGCACGTGACGTCGACGGTCATGTCCAGTGGGAAAAACCACAAAGACACGTGTTAAAGTCTATTCGAGTTTTGTGATTTTGACCAGAGATATGGGTCTCTCAGTTTTCCCATGGGATTCTTATTAATCTTAATGAAAGTCGTATGTTTTATGTATGATGATGAGCAGAAAGACAGTTGTGTGCTACTGACAGAAGCGTTCTGCAAGTTTGACTTCAGCAGCGAATTGGCAAGGAAACGTCATTGTCGCTATGTTCAGAAGTACAAGAAAGGCACAGACAAAAAATGCTACTCCAGAAACACACGGTGCAAATTAATACTTTGCAGTATTCTATTATTATGCGGTGATGTTGAAACAAATCCGGGACCTACATTTTTCTGTCCACTTTGTGACAATGAAGTAAAGCCTTTCCATTTTGCGGTACAGTGTAATGATTGCGGGCAGTGGTATCACCTAAAATGTGTTAACACAACACAGGATGTATGCACTGCAATAGTAGCCGTTAGAACGGTTTATTGGATGTGCAAATGTTGTAAATTGCGAGCTCATAAACGTGCTACTATGTGTAATTGTCAAAAACGTCTCCATGATGGTACCGGTGTTGAATCAGTAAATCATGATTTGCCAAACACAAAAAGGTGTAACAGGAGCATTTTACAAGAGCACTCTTATTGCAAATTGAGTTGCAATGAAAGCATTTTACAAGACCACTCTTATTGCAAATTGAGTTCAACAAGAGACTCTGATTTCAATGTGGACATGGTGAGTTGAATTAACTGTCCAATTAAAATGCAATGTATACCTTTATTACAACAGTTTCTTTTACTTTCTTCCACAGATGGACGTTTCCTTACAATCAGATGGCCACAATAGTGCAACACTTCTATTTGCAAAATTAAATAAAGCAAAACTGCAAATAAATGCATTTACAGGAAAACAAAGCAAATGTACACAAAATACAATGACCACTCATGATGATCCACATTCACTGTCTTCTTTCCTGCATAAAAGCAAAATGCACACAATACCAACATCAAACAGTAGCCAAAACCTACGTCAAACAAACACATTATGTACAACATGTATTAATCCTCAGCAAACTCAAACACAAGTGCAACCTTGTAAAAGTCAAGGCAATGCCATGCAACAATTGCATTTTAGACAAGCAAATGTACCACACAATTCATTAAATGAGTGCATGCACACTTTTCATGAGCAACAGTATAAGTGGAGACAAATGCAATGTACAGTTTGTTCAGAGATATGGCCATCTAGGGACAAAAGTTCAAAACAGTTGTATGAATGTATAAGGTGCAGTAGAGACAAAAATGTGGTGAAGAAGTTTTCTACAGCAAATGACATGCATCCAGGCCCAGTACCAGAATGCTTACAAAACCTTACACAAGTGGAAGAAATGTTGATTGCACGGGTGTCACCAATAATGTACATTTACAGAAAACATGGTGGGCAACGTGGCTACAAAGGGCATGTACTTAATCTAACACAAGACATACAATCATTGCTTGACAAGCTGCCACAAGCAGTTAGCAAGTTACCAGTTCTTATTCTAAGACGCAGTGGAGCAAATGATACATATTCTGATTTTACTGTACAACGCCAGAAAGTACTGAGCGCATTAATATGGCTGAAGCAAAACAATCCTTATTATAAGACTATGATAATTGATTATGACATATTGGCAGAATTACCTGAAAACAGTGCTCCAGACGAGCTTTTTGTAAATACAACACATGAAAGACCTGAGACAGACCCTGCATTAGACAATCATGACATTGAGTCTGATGATATGGATACAAGTATAGAACTTAACAATGCTATAAAAACAGATTCTGAATCTCATGAAAGACCACAGCATAATTACACATCCTTTATCTCTGTACCCCAACAGCAACAAACAGAAGTTGAAGCAATCCGAAGTATTGTACAGCATGAAAACACTACATTGCCTTGGCCTGAATTGTCAAAAACAGCAGTCAGTGAATTCACAACTGAGGGACTAGCTACAATGGCATTTCCTACATTGTTTCCATTTGGCACTGGGGATCCAACTAAGAAGCAGCGGCACTATGCAGTCAGCCTTGCAGATGCATTCAAACATTTAATCTCATTTGGTGAAATTATAAATGGTAAGATTGTATGGAGATTTGCAAGTCATCCACGCTTCATGTACTGGGCATTAAGCATAAAACAAAGACATCAAATGCTAACTCAGGCTAATGTGTACATGAAACAACATCCGAATGATGCAACACTAACACTAGACCAACTGAAGCGAATGGTGAACCGTGCAGATTCTGAGCAGCTAATGTCACGGTTCAGCAGATACATCAGTAATGTGCAGGGAACAAAACAGTACTGGTATCAAAGAAGCCTTGAGCTAAGAGCATTGATAGAAAGGAAAGGGGCACCAACTTTCTTTTGGACAGTTTCATCAGCAGATACATATTGGCCAGAATTACATAATCTCATGCCACATGACCCGAATCCAACACATGGCAAAAAGATTCATGCAGTAATCAATAACCCACACATAGTTGACTGGTATTTCACACAAAGACTAACAGACTTGATTAAGCAATGGTTGTATAAAGAAATGGATGCAGAATGGCACTGGTACAGGTTTGAATACCAGTCACGTACACATGCTCATGGCTGTGCTAAATTGAAAAGTGACCCAGGTTTGTGTCAACTAATGAAAAAAGCAGCAATTTCATGGAAATTACAAAAAAATGCATCTATCAATGGTCAGTTGACTATAGCAGAGAACGAACTAATTGCAGAAGGTAACCAAG
Source organism: Halisarca cf. caerulea (assembly GCA_963170055.1). Classification (NCBI taxonomy): domain Eukaryota; kingdom Metazoa; phylum Porifera; class Demospongiae; order Chondrillida; family Halisarcidae; genus Halisarca; species Halisarca cf. caerulea. Next base: position 10,995,956 of record CAUJGJ010000397.1, read on the forward strand.
CAGCTGAAATAGTGATTAAGTACTGTGATTGGCTAACATGTACATTTAACAAGGATCTGCCTTCTGACAACTGGTGTATGCCCACACCACAGAACCATCCTTGTGCAAAAAATCCTCTTAATACACAAAGCCATGAGCAAGACTACTGTGAACTAGTGAATGTTGTTGAACGACACACCAAATGCAGTGCTGCATATTGTCTGAGAAAGAAGATAGGTCAAAATGAAACAAAATGTAGATTTGAGTACCCTTGTCAGTTACAATTAGAAACAGAACTGCATTTTGAAGAGTTGCCTAATCACAGGATACATGCAAAAGTCGTTACAAAACGTAATGACCCACTAATCAACAGCCACAATGAGTCATTGCTCAAGTACTGGAGAGCAAACGTTGATGTGCAAGCGATTGTTGACATAGAAGATTGTTTGAGGTACATGACTTGCTGCAGCCACCCCCAACTCTCAGCTGTACAACAAGACAACCCTACATGGACACCCAAAGCATGATCCATCATGAAAGCAGCCCAACAGTTGTGAACCCTACCCCCTAGCAAATCAAACAATGGCCAGCTAATGCAGACTGACCCCAAGATATTCCACCCATTTTCTCTACAATGTTCAAGTTTATCAATTTAGCACCACTGTACTACATTTTGCGTTCATCTATACTATTCACATTGTTTATATTGAAGGACAATACTTGAAGTGCCAAAGATGCTTTAAACAACTTAAATTAATTCCATACATTGCCAACTGTCATCACAAGTTTTTTAAACTCAAATTGCTTGTTACATTTACATTATAACACATACGTACATGTATAAAATTAATATTGACTATTTCTTACAATTATACTTTCAAAATGCATACAGTAGTAATAAATGAAGTGATTCAAGTTTAAAAACTTGTATAGGCTGCCTATAGCCCAGCAAACTGAATCACTTAGAAATACGTACTAACGACTTTTATATTAACACCTTAAACAAGTAATTCGAGTTAAAAACTCGTGGGGGCTGCCGCCCCACACGCTCGAATTACTTGCAAAACATTGAAGGGTTAGTGCACAGCTGAACATTCATTGAACATACTGTTTATTGTAACCGGACGATTGTTTTGAAAACAATTGCCATATTTGGCAATTGTTTTCAAAACAATTCCTATAATTCATTTCTATATAAATTCATACTTCTCTATTACTATTATATAAATTCTCTATTATAAGACTTTTCTTCAAATCTATATTATATATATATATATATATCGGACAAGCGTTACACACCAGAAGTCCAAATGAAAACAATATAGGGGCTGCCTGCGGCAGCCCCTAAAAACTCCTATTCTGTTCTAGAAGACCCTAAGACTTTCACTATATGATGAAATGTAGACCAAACATGCAAAATTCTGATATACACATATCCAACTACCACCTTAACAACAATCATATGCATACCCCCCCCCATGCATTCACCTTCTCATAATCCACAAATGAAATATATAGAAACATTCCCAAAACTACACCTCATGCACCCAGTTATACTGGATTTACTCTATACATACATACTTTCTCTCGTGACCCAGATGAAAGAGAAACATTTCATAAAATGGCTGAACTAGCTAGACTTCAACCTCCCCATGTACCTTCTCATAATCAAGAGATAAAAGAGAAACCTCCCACAAATTTAAATAGCTCACCAAGTCAGACTGCATGGATCTAACCTAATAGGTTATACTTTCTCATGACCCAGATAAAAGAGAAAGATTTTACAAAACACCTAGATTTCACCTCAAATACTTTCTCATAATCAAGACATGAAAGACTAAAAAATCACAAGCAGAGTCAAACCACTTACACAGAGCCCACCCCCATGCCCACCCACTGCGCCTGGACACACCCCCACTAGCTGCTATATAATACACCACACTTCAAACTTGCAGTATTTTAGTCTATAGTTGTACCAGGCCCTATAGTACTGGATTTTGTGACGTATTCTTTGACAATGGCAACTGGAAAACGTCCTATTCCTGTCAGCATCCTTGGACAAGGAGATAACATAAGCGTTGAAGGTAAAATAACTAAGCTGTCACCACAAATGAAGAAATCACGTTCTACACAGAATGAATATTTTGATGGTCTACTGTCTGATAATAAGACAAGTCTCCGTTTAGTAGGCTTCAATGAACAGAAAAGAGCTCGACTTGAATACTTCTTTAACGATGACACGCCTGTTGTTATTACAAAGTGCACAGCAGAAACATCAAAAGCCAATGAACAACTACAAGTTATCATAAACTCATCCTCAGAAATCACATCATCAGCAACTACCTTCAAAGCAGTAGTTGACAACAACATCAAACTTGAGCAGCTTCCATTGCTACCAAAATACAGGGAAGTAACATTTGATGCAAAAGTTACAGTTGTTCACAAACCAACTACTGTCGGGAAGCTTCAGATTGACATGCAGGACGTAATCCTATCAAATGCTACTGGTTGTGCAAAAATGACAGTATGGAGGCCATTTATAGGAACTATCACTGAAGGACAATCATACCACTTTGTCAACATTGGAATAAACAAATTCAATGCCAAAAAGTATCTTGTCTATGGCGATAATTCATCAAAGCAACCTATCACAGCTATCGGAGAAGTGGTGATGCCACCAACAGAAAACAAACAAACAGCTACAAACTGTGAAGTAATTGCAGTGACTAACCTTAAAAACACACGATTGTGCATAACTTGCAAAGGGAGTGTCCTATCCATCAAGACAGCCATCGGAAAATGTCAAAAGTGTGGTGCTATCCAGAAAATAAAAGCATGCTCTTCCAGAATTTCTACACGTCTCTTCTTGACAGCAAGCACATTCAACAGAAAATCCTTCCTTTTTTACAGCAATCATTTACTACAAATCACTGGTAAAGAAGAAGATGACATTACTGAAGAAGACATTCTCCTTTCATCACCATTTAACATGTCATGGATAGAAGACAATGTGATATCAGTCACCAGATAAACTCACATAACTTTACCCTTTACTCTTTGAAACTATTCATTTACTATCGCTGTGTTCACCCGTTCTTTGATTTAAATTCTCGAACTGTTATCCTTTTACATTCACTTCAATTTCATCAGCTACAAACTTAAATAACTCCTTTTCACATTTTGATCTCTGCATGACCTTCATTCCTATGTAATTTGATTCCAGATTCATCGACATGTTGCTAAACAAACACTATACGCTAGATACAAAACGGGGCATTTCCTCTTACTTTTAGTCTAGATCTGTCCTTTACATATAAAACATGAATACAATACATTACGTACATTGCTACGTCTTGTTCAGTATTCAGCACATAATAATTGTCCCCATGCACATAATATTCTCAAACAATCCACACTCACAAATATGCAATAAACGATACAACCACTACACAAGACACAACTCACTTCCAGCAATGTAACTTCAGCCATTTTCATGCTAACGTATTTAAAATTTTACATCGTAACCATAGATACTAACCTCAACCTCAAACCCGTTCACTTCCCGAAATAAAAATGGCTCCCGCGACTACACGTATGTATTATTATCATTATTCTTTATTTAAACTCTCCTATCAGACAAGCGAGTACTACGCTTTGCGTACATCTAGTATTATATGATGTGTGTGCATCCATGCATGTGTGTCATTAAATACTCACCCATCCCTAAAGGAATCATCAATATGCTCTTCACTGTAGTTGTTGACAAGAGTCTCATCATCCATGACATCAGCATGATATGTGGGATCAAATGTCTCATCTTGAGACATCTGGCTAACATGGTCACTGATATCATCAACAACTTCTGTGTCTTCAGTAGCTTCCTCATCACTTACTACAGGAGTAGATGTTGTAGGCATCAAGTTACATTGAATGCCAATGTTACACACTCTTGGTTTTAGCTGTGCTTGACACCCTGCATGATCATAATAGAGGGCATGCATTCATGAATATACAAAAATGGCACTATAGTGCATATGAAATGAATAAGGCTTTGATTATTGAAAGTAAATTCACCTTTGCTACTCACAGATGGGATTGGGTTTGGTTGTATATACTCTGACAGAGTGGTGCTACAACACGGCAAATCAGTATCAGCATCTGTGGTCCATTGCTCTATACTCTCTTGTTTATCCTGTTTGCTATGTATGTCTTCTTTGTCATGTGCCTCATCCCCCTTTTCATCCTCTAAGAATGAGACATTTGATCCCACATATCATGCTGATGTTTCTTTGACAATCTAAATACAACATTTAATTAACACACATGCACAACATGAGTAGTCACTGGCCTACACAGCATAGTTATATGAGGTATAACAAACCTCTGACCACTGCCTTTTGCGAAATGCACCTCCTGAAGCACCCGATACAGTCTTACTTGCAATCACTGCTGCTGAATGGAGTGAACCCTCACACCATGATATGGAACCACTTTGGAAATGAATCTTCTTGGGGAAAAGTGTGGGTACAGCATCTGGTTTGAGATTTCTCCTCTTCTCTTCCAAACCCAGCTGTTTCCTCATGCGTGTCTCTGAATCATAGCAATCTTCTTTAAAATGCATGCTACACAGTGCAGAAGGCTGTCAAGTTCCAGCCTTTGCGATGGAACTTGACAGCCTTTGACCACTTGTCCCTTACTGCAGCATCTTTTGGAAACTTGTGTAAAGTCACCCCATCGCTGGGTGTTCTATTGCATCCTGCAGCTACACATCGCAGTGGCATTGTTCACTTTTGGGTCGTTTTAAACAATTTCGTTCACAAAAACGGCGATCTTGGTGTATAAACGCTATACTGCTAATTATATCGTATTCCTTCTGTGACGTCACAAACAAAATGGCGAGTTGCGAGTGACGATTTTACTGGAAGTAGCCCATTTTCTCGTGAACGAAACATTGTGTGCAACTTTCGCTGCTATTTTGGGTGTTTTCTAAAGGTTAACTGTCAATTTTTTAAATAAAAAAAAACATGACAGTGGCCCTTTAAGGAAGCCAAGCGTCAGCAGAGGAATCTCACCCTGTGTTGGATTGACCTTGCCAATGCATATGGCAGTGTACAACATAGTCTAATCCATTTGGCTCTTGAACACTACCACCTCCCTACCTCGTTCACCCGGCTCATCCGAATCATGTATTCCAATCTATTAGCAGTAGTAGTCTCCAACACCTGGACTACTAACCCATTCCCTTTGCAGATAGGGATTTTCCAAGGAGACCCCCTATCTGTTATCATCTTCAATTTGGTCATCAACCTATTCGTTGAATTCATTCATGAGTTCTACTACCAACTTGGCTACTGCTTCTCAGGATCCCCACGCACTGTTCCTCTTCTTCAGTATGCTGATGACAGCTGTCTGGTTTCCAACAGCCTTGATAACTGTCAGGTTTTGTATTCGGCAGCAGACAAGTGGTTGGCCTGGGCTAACATGAAAGCAAAGGTGCCAAAATGTAAGGTTTTAGAGATACAAAGAGGAAAGGTGCATCAGGGAACCTCTCTCATTCTTAGTGGAGCATCAGTACCTCCCATTGAAGGTGCCTCCTTCAATTTTTTAGGTCTACCCATCTCTGACTCATTGGACAATGCTGAGTATCGTTTTTCCATCTCACAGAAGCTTAACCATCTAATGACCCTAGTTGATTCAACACATCTTCGTAGAAAGCAGAAGTTGAAGGTGTACAGTGTTGGAGTGTGCTCCCATCTCACATGGCTGCTGATGATAGTTACCCTGCCAATCTCGTGGATTGAACGGAACTTGGACACCATAGCCACACCATTTCTCAGGAAATGGGCCGGACTGGCGAAATGTGCTACACCTGTCATGTTTTACATGAAGATATCTAGTGGAGGCCTGAACATTCCATTTATTTCCACCTCCTACAAGGAACTCCAGGTTTCATGATTTACTCAGTTATTGATGTCAAGAGACCCCTCTGTTCGCTTCTTAGCAGACCGTATATTGAAGGATGAGCTACACACCACTGGAAATGCCTTTCTGCCTTCTGTTGTTGTCCATGATTCTCTGGCCACTGACCTTGGTATGTCCTGAGCAGCCTTGAAGAGGTTACCACAGTCGACTGTCGTAGAATCTGACGACCTTTCACGTGTCCATCATCTACGTTCACTTGAGGTACAGGGTGAGTGCTTTCGTTTAGAGGACAATGAACACAATGGCATCTGGAGTGCTGCTATTCAGTCTTTGCCAGACATCATTTCAAATTTGCCTTGAATGCAACACTGGACACTTTACCACACTACAAGAACCTTCACAAGTGGAAAAAGAACAAGTCTGACAAATGTCCACTCTGTGGTAAGGTTCAATCACTTCTGCATGTTCTGAACAACTGCAGTGTTGCCCTTTCTCAAAGGCGCTATGACAGCAGACACAACACCATCCTCGTATGCATTAAATCTGCTATTGAGTCACATCAAAGTGATTATTGCTTGATAGCAGATCTTCCAGAGTCTCCATGCAACCGCCCTGATTTCCTTGTCTCTGACCTTCGACCTGACATTGTGATATGGAATGAAGATGAAAAAAGTGCTGTTTGATTGAGTTGACAGTTTGTTTTGACACACTATCAGATCAGGCTGTTACCAGGAAAACATTGCGATATGTTGACCTCCGTGAGCACATCCAATCCAAAGGATATTCATGTACTGTACTGTCCCTTCAAGTTAGTTCCTGGGGCTTTATTGACCTACCCAGTTTTGATCCCCTGCGAGTCTTTCTAAGAACAAAGAAGGCAGTGCACCTATCATTTTTGAAGGAAATTGCCATTGATGCCATCATGGGATCCTTCAAAATTTGGAGTAAGCCGAACTGTAAGACATAACTTTTTTGTAGCAAAGGACTTTTTTCATAGAGCTGTGTAGTTGTAGGTATCTCATGGTAGACATGTTGTTAACATTTAACTATAGACATATCCTTTTTTGATTTCAGTCACTTCAACAAGTACTTAATGCGCTGTGATTTCAAACATCATACTGGTATCCTGTTTATTCTTTATTCTTCATAGTGACTCCTCATTCACATTTTCGTACAACTGTATGATTTTGACGATCAAGTGGAGAAAAAGTGTGTGTGTGCCAGTATGTGTGTGCCAGTGTGTGCCAGTGTGTGTGTGTGTGTGTGTGTGTGTGTGTGTGTGTGTGTGTGTGTGACAAGTTTTAGCATTAAACAATCCGGATAATATATTTGGATCATAATCTAGTCAGTTATTATAAATTAAAAATGACAGTGACAATTTTAATAAAGTTAGTTTATTGCGAAGTACTCTTTTGTGTGCATGGTGTGTGTGTGTGTGTGTATGTGTGTGTGTGTGTGTGTGTGTGTGTGTGTGTGTGTGTGTGTGTGTGTGTGTGTTCAGGCAAGCCTTATGCATACTCCCTCTATGTGTATATATGTACTGTATAATGCACTGCACATGCGGGATGTAGGAATTTGCACAGTGTGCACTCATTCCAACTAAACTCTGTCTAGCCCTTTACCCGTCTAGCCTCATGTATGTGTAGCCCTATGCTCGTCTAGCCCTATGCCTGTCTTGCCCTTTGCCCACCTAGCCCTGTACCGGTTTTGCAACTTATCCTCGTTCCAAGTGTTTTTGGAGAAACCTTTTTTGATAATGGCTTTTTGCACGATCCTGTGTCAATCCTACATCCTTGTACCATTTTTAAATGTTTTTTATACACCCTTTGTAAGTACAAGTCAATTGATTGTATGCTTTTTTCAATTTTCTACTACAGTCTACAATTTTCTACTCCCTAACCCTAACCCTAACCCTAACCCTAGGAAATTAGGTTAGCCATATTTTTGTTAAAGAGGTAAATTGAATAAAGAACTGAACTCAGCACAAATAAGGAATATACAAGGAGAATGTAGTGTTCTAAAAGCCTAAACAGCTATTCTTCTACCTTTTCTGTTCCACATATCAACTATCTCTTCAGGGTCATAGAGTAATTCTGTGCCACAATCAGCCTTGAATGCATGGTCCTAAATGGCCTCAAATACCACCTTATATAAGCTAAAAACACAAATTTTCCCTGGGGGGGGGAACCACTACAACCCTACATACATATCTGCACATCCTTACATCACTGCACTGCATGTGTTTTTATAGACATTAGGATACCATGTACATATAAAACTATTGGCATGTCCTACACAGCAGACATAAACTGTTGTACTGATGCTTCCCCCAAAAAGTTAATCCTGGATGGAACCCTCATATGTGCTTAGTGTCAGATCAGCACCAGAAATCTGGACATCTAATCATATTTGAGAACCACATAAGAGTCTGAAAATACACCTCTGAGGGTATAAATTCAAAAATCTATGGGAGAATATGCCCCAGACCCCCCTAGAAGGCACTATCATGTATTGTTTTGCCCTCCCTGCCCATTTTTCTAAATGAAACCCTGGACACACACATAGACAATCAAACCTCTTCACAACAATATAGCATGCTGATTTAAACAATATGTTGTGGTACACTGGAATCGCCAAATAAAGGACAATTTGGGAGAGTCATTTTGTCCTTTGTAAGGAGGTTGTCCTGTAATGGGAAGTCCAAAATGTATTGGAACTATATAGGGAGAACACACTATAGTTCCAACTATAGACACACACACACTCACTCACACACACACACACACACACACACACACACACACACACACTGGCACACACATACTGGCACACACACACTTTTTCTCCACTTGATCGTCAAAATCATACAGTTGTACGAAAATGTGAATGAGGAGTCACTACGAAGAATAAAGAATAAACAGGATGCCAGTATGATGTTTGAAATCACAGCGCATTAAGTACTTGTTGAAGTGACTGAAGGGATCTTTCAATTCTGTGAGGATGATATCCAAGTGATTTGAGTTTCCAGGGCCGTAGGCGGCCCACGAGTTTGTTAAATTCGAATCACTTGTTTTACCAGAACCAATTAGGCTTATTTTTACTTAATTTGCATGACATAGTATTTTATTCCACTCATCTATTGTATACTGGGCTTACTACCAGCATCTGTTAACAAAATGTGGGAATGTTCCCAGCTATGGCCATTTCCGAGTTACAGACAGTGCCTGGTCCCATGCTGCCTGGATAAGAGGAGTTTGAGTGTACATAGTACTTAATATTTAAAATATATTAATGCACCCTGCTTAATGGAACCTCATGGCTGCTATTGTCACCAGTCAAGAAGTATTGGGCACCTATAAGTATGTTGCTTCTGCTATCAAATATCTTTATAGTATCATACTCAGCAAGTTCACATGCACATGACAAGAAGTCTGTATCCGAAGACAACGTACAGCCTCGGATTAACAGCGTTCTCCCAGATCTTCTAGCACACTTTAAACCAGAAGACATTTTAAACGCTGACGAGACTGGTCTTTTTTACAATCTGCAACCCGATCGCACGCTAGCTTTTAAAGGTGAAAAATGTTCAGGAGGTAAGAAATCAAAGGAGCGCCGCACTGTTCTGGTGTGTGCTAGTATGGCTGGTGAAAAGGGTCCCATGCTAGTTATTGGCAAATCGAAAACTCCAAGATGCTTTGCTGGAGTGAAGAGCCTACCACTGCCATACCAAGGAAACTCCAAAGCTTGGATGACTGCTGACATCTTTGAAGACTACCTGAAGAAATGGAATTGGAGGCTAGCTCAGCAGAACGGACACATTCTACTGGTTGTTGACAATTGTCGGGCTCACCCTCATCTCGTTTTATCCAACATCACCTTAAAATTTCTACCACCCAACACGACAGCGAAGCTCCAGCCTTGTGACCAAGGGATCATTCAGTCATTGAAAGTTCATTACAAGTGTATCCTGGTTAGGAGACTACTCATAGCTATGGACTCTGGTGTGGAGTTGCGGATTACAGTTCTTGATGTTATCAAGTGGTTGGAACAATCATGGAGCAAAGTCACCGACTCTACCATCCGGAATTACTTCAAGCATTGTGGCTTTGTCAGCTCCAATGTCTCTTCCAGTGATGAGCCACAATCATATGTCCCCACATTGGAGCCTTTATACATGCAACTACAGCAACGTGGCACTACACTTGATCGATGGAACCATAATGGACTTTGAACATGCTGATGCAGATATTGAGACAACGGGGAGTATGACTGATCAGGACATTGTCAATGCTGTGCAGGGAGTAGGAGACATTGATGACAATGATGAAATTGACATTACAGAGGACAGACCCATCACTTTTCCAAGCATTGGGGAGTATCGTTTAGCACTGGAGATCATCAGTCACTACATCACCTGCCGCTCAGATGATAAATGTCATCAGCAAGCCCTTGTGTCGCTGGAGGACCTATCTTTTCAAGCATGATAAAGCAAACTACACTTACACAGTTTTTCACAACCTAGTTACATTGTATCTCCAGGTATAGTATGCAACAACATTCGCAAGTAGTACACTTCGGCTTGATGGGGACTTAGAGTAATTGTAGGTATTCGCCCAAGTGTGCTACCAACTAATTCATTGCTTTCTTGCCTATATGTAGTGCCTCGTTTCCTTCTTTGCCATTTTTTGTCTTTAGCATCCCATGTAAAGAAGCGTGGGAAATCTGGATATAGAATATGTCTTGCAGATTGATCATGTAGATTTGTTTCCAAGTAAGCAGTGAGTTTGGTAACTGGGGGCCCCTGACGAATAATTTGCTCTATGTTGTCCTCTTCAAATATTACTGGTTGCTGGTTTGGCAGGTGACACGGCAGGTTTTCAACTGGAGGATTCTTTTGATGAATGGGAAAACCATAGATCTTCCATAAAACTCCACTTGCTGAAATGTATCTGGCATTCATGTAATTGTCCATTTCATCTTCAACGTAACTCTCTTCATCTCTAACACTCACCACTATTTTGTCCTGGCCTTTCGTGATGTATTTGTACAAATATTTCACTGCTTGTACAGAATATACAACTTCAACATTAATGTGTGCCTGATATCGTAACGATAAAAAGGGGTTGTAGGGTACCATAAAGGAATTGTCAACTTCCACATCTTCACCCTTGACTTTCTTGACAATCATTCTTCCTCCCTCTTGCTGAGATCTTCTGTGATACTGTGGGTAGGAGTCTTCAGTGACCATTGTAGTTGTACGGAATGGTTTGGGAAAACTCTTTGTGCAGTGACGTTGATGACCAGTTCCTTCCATACAGGGGCTACTGGTATTGATCAAACCACATGGTCCATGTATGTTGTTAGTGGTAACAATTTCGAATAATTTAGGATTTATGGTGGGATCAGGAATTTCCACGCTGACGCCACTATCTATTTTCTCAGGGGTTTTGGGTTTGTCTTCGTCTTCCATGATCAAAAGGATGTGGGCATGTGTAAGCCCCTGCTTCTACCACTCAATTGTTGCAGTGTGTGCCTTAACCTTGCCTAGAACATGCTTTTTCAGCAAATCATCCATTAGGGCATAGTATTTCAATTTGAAAACTTGGCATGCCAAGTCAGGTCGATCATGTGGCGATTCCCCTGGAAACAATGCTTCTTGGATTTCTAACCATTTGGGGTTTGTGGTGAAGGTTATAAAAAAATCTGGCTTCCCAAACTTCCTAACGATTGTCATTGCATCCATGAAAGCTTCTGAATAAAACCTTGGTGTTCCGTATATAGTAGGTGGCAATATAATCTTCCTGCCCACATTTACTAAGTCACCATTCATGACTGCATCATATAGCCCTTGATATTTCTCTGCCCAGATTGTTTTTTGGTTGCTTCTTGCCCAGTCCAGTTTAGATGATTCTATCTTTGCCCATTGGTCCACTGCATATTGCTGCATTAATCTACGGCTTTTCATGATGTGGTTGTAATCATCTTTCCTAACCTGTAAGCGGTAAGAATAAAAGTCCAGGGCTGTAAGAGTACGGTTATGATTCCTCTTCAATCCTAAATGCCAACCATCAGTTCCGTGTGGAAAAAGCAGGGTGTAGTGAAGAGGATCATAAGATCTATGAAGTGTACTTATTCTTTGTAGTGCTCCATTTCGATACTGTACGATGACGTCCAGGTTCGAATGAACATTGCCTGGTAAGAGTGCTGCAACTTCTGATTGTGATGGTAATTTGTACATGCGACAGTGTTCATTGCTTGGTTTCAACTTCTTATCTGCATGCAAAATAATGCTGATATTGTCTGTGCTCTCCAGTTCAATGGCAGCCTGAAATGAATTTATGTAAGAATTATTGTCATGTAACATAGCTTGCAGCTCAGCGAGGATGCTTTCATTAAGATTGCTAAGGTGTGACAGTCTATTAGGCAATTCATTGTCACTATCATAAAAGAAGAGTTGTGCGAACTTTGGTGATTCATTGTCTTGGGGGAGAAGAGATCCTATACGGTGAAACATTTTACCTTGAATCTTGAAATTAGGACTAAATCCAGGTACATGAATCTCCTTGCATCCCAGAGATGCCAGAGCAAGAGCATTATTATATGCACAAATGTGTTCTACAAAAGAGTTACCAAAATGACTGACATCAAATAATTTAATGATTTCATTTGGCGGCTGTGGGAGAGGGTTTAAAGATACCTTTCCTTTGCAACAACACAGAGTATCACGTTCTCCCGGCCACCTGTTAGCTTTGCAATATTGGCAGCAAGGTGAGTCATAAAGGTTTTGACAGTAATGAGATAGTACGGATTCAGGGATTTTCTTTTCATTAAAATTTACAGTGTCACTTATACAACCTATCCGTCTTGTTTCACGCCTACTCCTTTGCCTACCATCCCTGCTTTTCCGCAGGGTCTTCATTCTTTTAGCACTGCTAGTGGTCTTTGAAGGAGTGCTCTTACGACTTTTGGCTTGAGGGAGGAACATGTAACTGTCCTGTACTTACATGATCATGTGACAAACTTACTTGAGGATCTTCACATACCTGAGGCAATCCATTTGCCTGACTTTCCTGATGACTTGGTCCAATGTCTGCATCATCCAGCTCCATAGGATTACCTGACTGACTTCCACTGTTCTGCTGCTGCATATCCTGCCTGCTTGTGTCCAGCTGTCCTGTAGAATCTTGATTTTCGCTCTGTGTCATCTCTTCCATAGATCTGTTTCGTGTATCATCCTGTCTTCTGAAATCCCGCTTGCGTTTGGCATCTGAAGTTTTCCTTGAAAGGATTATTCTTTTCGTATTTCGCGCCATAATGTTTAACCTCAAGCATTTGCGACTCGGTTTCGACAGCAAACCTATATACTTACTACGGATACCACTGCGCACGAACATGGCCGTTGACATCCTTTTTGCCATCATTGCTGCTTTTGTTTTCCACGCGTAAATCATTCCGCCTTATAGATGAGGACACTCACCAAGCTTATTTTGGAACATTTGCCGTAGTCAGAAAGTACTCGCATCTTTTTCCCAGGAGGAGTTAGCGGACAACTGTTTCGAAGGTAAAAGTCGCATTCCTGTCAGGATTCGCCCGTAAACCGAATATGGCGGCTCGTAGGCTTGTACGGGCTATTTTCGAAATTTCGCCATTTCGCAAGTAAAAGTGAAGAGGAGCCTTACGTGCTCTTTCCAGATCTTACAGTTGACGATCATGAACAGTCGTCCGCAGTCAGTCGAAGCGCGCGTCAGTGAACTGCAAACAAAAAATCGGCCTATCTTTATTATAATAAGATTATTATTATTATTATTATCGCCTTTTAATTCAAACAACATAGCAACTGCTAGGAGGGACATAGCAACCTAATCTTACTACCATTCTAACTCAGTACTTTGCGCGGGGTGCCTTTTTGATATTTAGAAGAAATTCGTTCTGGGGCAAGCAGATTCTCTGGACTTGACTGCAAAATTGGCCATGTCCGCCATTTTATAAATGGCCAACTCGTATCTGGATGGTCTAATACTCACATATGTGGCAACTTTTTGTGTTAGTTTTCAGTTAAAATTTAGAGAATACGCTGTTTTATGGGCATATATTCAAAATAGAAATATAAAGTACATGGACAAGAACTGTACAAAAACCATTTAAAAATGGATAAAAGATGTAGGGATGAAAAATTGTCAATCGTTAATAATCACTGGAACAAGGCAGAGTTGTTTGTTGCATAGGGCTGAACAGCCCTATGCAACTACAAATACACACTATCTTCTAACAACTAGTACCATTGTGTAGATGGCTGCATTACCTTTCGTTCAATGTCAAACTTGAAAGAATTTTCCATGTTCCTTGAAATGTATGCGCATTCTCCTTAAAGATATAAAAACACGAAAAACGGCTGGGCGGCAGTGCAGCTTCAAAGCTAAGGGCACAAATGTTGGTATACAGGTTCCTTACCTAAGTATCTAAAACTTCCATGTTAGGGGATTTAAATATCTCTAAGAGTTTTAGAGAACAATGGTAAAAACCACAAATTCAAACCATGGTAGCTCACCTTTTCGCCTGTAACGTCTGAATCGGGCAATGAATCAAAATCCCCAACGTGGAAGTTATTCATTATCCTATAATACAGCCAATAAATGTAAAAAAGTATGCCTATAGGCTTTTTCCCACTGCTGCCCAGCCATTAAAGTTTTGACTAGCCTAGAACTAGCTGGTAGCCATCTTGTCACATGACCGTTGCATGATATTTAAAGTGACGTCACCTAAAAGTCGAGGCGAGTAGCAAGTGAAGTGGAATACAGACGAAGTCTCTTATTTTTGTACCTTTGATCTTTGATACATAACCTTTCACCGTTGGATAGCTCTTTAAATTCTGCTTTGGTCGAATTTGTATACGAACCGAATTGCTTTCGAAGATGTTTTTCGGAAGGAGAAAAGATAGAAGAAACTCAAGCTAGGTAAGCCAGACCAGATAGTTACTGACATGTTCAAATTCGAGCGAAGGCTTAAGATTCACTTAGTTTCGCATAGCCAGCCTCTTTCTCCTTGATGTTGTTAGAAATTTTGTAGAATGTTTATGATGTCGTCAACGGAAAGGGGCTGGAGACGTGAGACTAGGATTCACTGTAGCCAAAGGCCGTTTGACTGGAATAGTTGTCGATCTTGCAGTTTTAACATCATGTAAGGCTGTTTTGGAATCTTTATGTGCACAGCAACATTTTCCTAAGTCACGGGCTGGTCACATTACATTTCGTCGCAAAGCCATCTAAAGTCGCGAAATTCTTTCTAATTGGCGCCTCCACTGAGATTTTAAGTTTATTAGACTCGTTCCCAGTCCAACTTCCGCCCTCCATTTTGTTACGGTCGAGAAGGTTGGTCTGGTAAAAATAGCCGGAATACGTGGCTTTTGCGTGGGCAAAACGTCTCGTGACATTCCACAATTCCATGTGACCTGAACGCGGGACCTGAAAGGGCTTTGTCTTGGCCCTCGTGTTCGATTGCTTTGTTCCTGGAAGGTTCGGCTTTGTACTGATTGCTTTGTTCCTGGAAGGTTCGGCTTTGTACTGTCTGCGTGTCGAACTTCTTTGCTCCTGATAAGCTCGGTTTTGCATTGTCTGCGTGCCAGACTACTTTGTTGAATCATTTCGAAGAAGAAATGACAAGCAAGCCGTGTATCGGTTGTGAACGATCTCTCAAGCCTTACCAGAGGAGAACTCTGAAAAGTAGCGAAGTTGCCATCTCTTTTCTGATCAAGTTTGGGAAGATTTGGGAATCCAAAGTTCGTTCATCCTCGGAAGATTCGGAAGCTTACCTGTGTAAGCCTTGTCTTAAAGTGCTGGAGGAAAGCAGCGAGAAAGTCGAACAATTGGGGAAGCTGCTTTCTGGGTGTAGGCAACATTTTGGCTTGGCAAATGTGACCATTGCTGCCTTGGACGTTCCTGTTGAGAATTTCGAAGAAGGTGGGTTTGTTTGTGTAATGTTTTGTCCTTTCATTGGCATTGCATGGTGGAAATAGAAGGAATGTCCTGAAAAGGATCTCTTATGGGGTCAGTCTTTTATGTGCCTAGTCTATAGCTACCTAGCTAAAGTGTTCCTGTTGGGTATATCGTATACCTGCCCTACTGGTATGAATTTTAGTATTTATATTATTGTAGACATTGAGATGTCGACTCCCTCAGGATCCTGGCAACACATGTATACCAGTACACCTTCAGGATTGCATACGGGGCCAAGTACAGCCGCTGTTCGTGGATCTGTAGGTGACGAGGAGGTAACTCCTAAGCGTAGACGCATTGCCTCAGAATCCTGCCAACACACGGATATCAGTACACCTCCTGGATTTCATTCAGAGCCTAATGTACCCATTCATGCGACTGTTCCTGGACCAAGTCCACTTGTCAAGGTAAACTAACTATATGTGCTTGCTAGTTCTGGTTAAAATGAACTATGCTCGGCTCATATAGTATGTGGCTGCATTTTTAACAAAATTTAGTGGTTGGCTATGGTAGCTATATTCAATTCAATCCTTTTCTATTAGGTTTTTATAAAGCGAAGAAACTCTTCAGCTACATTTCATGTTGGTAGCAGGTATAAACGCCTTGTTATGTCAACACGCTACAAGAAATCTCCATACACTGCAAGAACATTACTCCAGTCATCTTTGAGGAGGCAAGCCATTGAAGAGATCAGTCGTTCAGTTCGACAGGAGCTACAAAGGATTTGTGCCAGAGCTGATGAGGGAGACTCCATCTTAAGATCTATAAATGTGAACAGCCTCACACACTTCTCTTGGAAATCCATCCTGCAAGAGCTGAAATTGCGTGCACGAACCCTCTTTTCTCTCCTCCGAGGTGCACTTGTGAAACGGCGCAAAGGTCATTTCTATGTACCTCGTCATTGTCTTGGAATGACTGCATGTGTTCTGCTTAGGCACCGCAGTCAGCATATGGCCCTCGCACAAGCTGCAGTGTCACTTGTATTGTATGCAGGGCACTGTTCCAAACAGGTGAGTAATTATAATACCACTTTGTGTACTATGGAAATTCATTTCAAGATCGTGTTAAATGTATTTTGTAGGTTTTCCAGAGGTTGAATCAATTGGGTATATGTCTCAGTCATACTGCTACACTGCAGCTAGTGAGGAAGTTTGGTGATAATCATGATGTTGAGGTTGTAGCATGGAAGCGGAGGCTTGAGTGTCTCTTAAGGCATGAACATGATATTTTTAATGAGGAGCTTCCCAGCGAGTCAGAATCAGTTTATGAAACAGAATCCAGCTACGATATGGAAGAGAACATGTTTGAGCTAATGACAGGTATGAATGGATTGTTAATTTCTGCAGCCTCATTGTTACTGCATGCATACTCACACGCCAATTAACACTGTGTTTGCTCTCTCCTTAGACCATGAATCTGATGAAACAGGTAGCCTTTTAGAAAATTCTACCTTATCTGATTGCACCAATGTTTCAACTGTGTTTCCTGCTGGTTGCACTTACATTTTGGTGGGGGACAACATAGACAAGACTGTTTCCGCTCGCCATGCTACAATGGATCATCAGTCCCAGTCCCTGCATTACTTCCATTGCTATGCAGCAATGGATCGTATCAGTTTCAGCCAACTGGACAACTCACGTCCAATTAGCAATGTGCGGAACCTCCCACTATCAGCATTCATCCCCAGCATGGAAGACTGCGACATGCTGCTGAAGAACTATACTGTTTTGCTGGGTAGGGAAATGGTTAAAATGCTTCCATTCTTCGAAGTGTTTGCTGACTGTGTTCCTCAGCACATTACTCATAAGTTCAGCCATGAAATGAAATGCAAGTCGTTCATTGTAAGTCTTCAGTGTGAAATAGTATGGTGCATGCATGCATTTATGTGTATATATGCAACTTATACCTGCATGGTGTATTTATTTACTGCATGCATATAGGTCCCACTCGGTGTACTACCGCATAATGAAACTTCCACAGAAGGAATGGTTAACATCCTTGACTATTTAAACCAATATATCCCTGAAGCGAGTGTGGGCGATGAGACAGAAGTTTTCCCTGTGGCATTTGGTGGAGACATGCTGACTGCAGCTCGAGCCCGTACTGCACAAGATGTCCGAGTTAGTAGTACTGGCAAGGAGGCACTCCGTGGCTTCGCTCCCTTCCCAGCTGACTGGCATGCGAAAGTGAATTTTATGTCTGTGAGTCAACTGGCATGCATTGCCTTTATATTGGTTGTTGTGTATGACATTAGTTTTTGTCACACTGTCATATAGTTGACATGCATATATGTTTGGCTAATATTACATTTACTTGATTATCATCGGAAAAATTAAGGTATACATGCATGCATCCTTCACAATTGGAGGTTTTAGAACTCATTACAATAATATACAAGTATATATAAAATACTATAATTATAGTGCATGATATACAATGTCATATATGTTTACATCTCTATAGATCATATGGAAGAGATTGTACAAAGGTGGGTCCAGTCTCCAACCTGGGACACTGATGCAGTTGAGGAATCTCATTAACCGTCGCAACATTAGCGCCAAAATGAATGTCTCTGGGCATGTGAATGAGGCAGAAGACTTTCTTCGTCTTGTTGTGCGTTGCTACATGGTTACTGCTGTGATGCATCACTTCGGGATGAAGAATCTCACCGATTCTCCAACAAGGAACACACTATCCATTAGCGAAACTGCATCCTCCGCAGATAAATGGGAATGGCTACAGGCTCAATTGCGAGTGGTTGTGGATACCTACATTGTCCCTGGGCAGCTTCAAGTTGCACATTGTGACAACAACAGTGCACATCAGTTTGTACATGGCACTGGTGGATTCAATCCACACACCAATCGAATTAACACGGAGTATTCATACCATCAGTCTCAACTTGAAGCACTGCCTTCCCGCTCTCGTGAGCTACCCAGCAGCCTTGCAGTACAGCAACCACTAGTGCCATCTGTTTCAATCCGTAGAGTGGCCAGAGATGGGGTTTTTGATTATGGATCAGCAGTCTTGAATGATGGCATGCTTTTGTTTGAATTTGAAGACGCTATCAGAGAAGGAGATGGGGAACGGATTTTGAGGTGCTGGAAAGCATTGCTAATTTACTTTCATGCAGTGGGCCATTCCAATTACACCAAAGAGGCGATAATGCTTCAGGCCCTCGTCAAAGCTTCAGCCACTCCCATGGTCTCTGCACAATTAACTTGGAGCAGGACTGTTAGCACCAGAGGAGGAAGTGGGAAGAATGTACCTGTTGATCTCCACAATGAGCACCTGAATCGACTGGTGAAGACTGCAGTAGCACATGTTGGTGCCAATGTCACACCTGCTGCTATATTGCAGTGTGGCAAAAGTGTCAAGTGCTTGAAGACTTTCCTTGACAACTTTGACAAAGAACACAATGTAGCACCAGCATCAAATGCACATTCTCAGGCGTCACTGAGGAAGGATGAAAGTGCTATAATGGATGTTTTAACAAAAACAAATGTTTTTGATTACATTCCAGGAAGGATACACGAGTCTTTCAAAGACATCGCAGTGAATCCGTCCGAAAAACTTAATTTAAGTAAACTCTGTGACACCATTGAGAAATACAAAGAGGAGCTGCAACGCAAGGCTAATGTAGCAAGACTCTATAAACACTCATTTTGATTAATATATACTTTGATGAACAATATATGAATAATTTATATTGTTGAATCTATGGACAGAAATTTTGATATGACTTTACAATACGAATGATATGATCAAAGTGTTCTTGACCTATCCCAAGTTTAAGTAAGTATTCCATATTCACATTCGTGGCATGTTCTACAATGTTTTGTAAAACACAATCGGGTAGACCCGAAGTGAGTTCAACACCATACAATAGAGGTTCTGTTGACACTGTTTGCGACCTATATAGTTGTAGTGAGGCCATGATGGCCTCACTCTTGTTGGACTCACAGATGGATGTTCCAGACTCATGCTCGGATTCTGAAGATGAGGTGGTGTTGCATGAAGTTGAAGCACATGCCTGACATTTGCACATTGCTGCACAAACATCACAGCAATCATGGTTTGTAGAGGGTTTTTCAACCAATGCATCAAAATGAGCCATCAGCAGCTTACGTCGACACTCCAAAGTATTCAGGCAGTATGCATGGACTTCGGGAGTTGCAGTTGAGAAACCAGTAAAGTCTGTTCCCGTGTAATAGATGCAGGATGTGGAGTTTATACCATCACGTCCACAACGCCCACTCTCCTGAACATACATTTCAATACTGTGCGGGGCTCCCCAATGAATGACATGCCTGATGTCTGGTGCATCAACTCCCATGCCGAAAGCGATAGTTGATACCAAGATTCTCACTACTCCATCGCTCTTCGTGAAATCCTGCAAAATAGCATCTTTGTCCTTTTTGGTGGAGGAGGCTGTATACACATTACATACGGGCCTGGGGCTGTTCTGTGGATAAAGGCAGTTCCTTTGACCAAGTTCATCTACAAGAATGTGTAAAATTGTGCTACACTGCATATACGTCGAACAGAAAATTACATAGCGGTCTGACTGTAGGCCATACTCTTCTATGGAGGAAATGAGGGGAAGAAGTGCTTCCACAGGATTATTGGGCTTCCTCTTCACTGAATACTTGATATTGACTTTATTAGGTGATCTTGTGACTTCATGGCAGCCTTGCATACACAATGTTTCAATAATTTCCTTCCGCGATTTGGCTGTAGCTGTTGCCGTCAATGCCATACATCTCACAGACTTGGGAATGATAGACCTCACTTCACTGATGTTGGCAAATTCATGTCGGAATGTGCTACCCCTGTGTAGTAAAATACATGCATACTATAGTTACTGTAAGTTGTATTGTTTATATAATACGTATATAATTACATATTGCCTAATGAGTTATCTTACAACACGTAATACTTCTTAGTGATTGCTGGATATACTGCCAACATAAGACTCACCATTCTCGGACACAGTGGGCCCCATCCACAACAACAGCTACTAGGTTCTTCTTGTAAATTCTGGTAAGGAACATTTCTCGCCAATGCAGCACGCATAATAAAGATTCAGGACTCATATAAACCAGTTGAACTCTCCTCTCAACACAGCCTCCTTGACCCTTTCATCCACTTGTTCTGCTCCTATGAATGTGCAAGCCAAACCGCTGGTGGAAAACTTGGCAACTTGGTCCTTCATCAAAGATACCAGAGGAGAAACAACAATCGCTATACTAGAATGGTCAACTGTGGTTGATTCTTTGGAAGACACCCGCGCATTTAAGAAGTCAAACATATAGGGCAGTAGAACAAAGCACAAAGACTTCCCTGATCCAGTTGGAAGCGAGACGAATACATCCTTTCCTTTCACAAAACTAAAAATGACTTCTCGTTGATCGGCGGTCGCTGAAAACTCGAGCTTCAGCTTCCGCAAAGACAGAGAAAGGCATTCATCCAGTATCTTGTCTGGCAGTCCCGTGAAGTTCATATTCGAATAATTCGACCTTGGCCGTATTAACGTTCCTCGTGACTATTATACAACAACGGTAACACCTTCGACGACGAATTTGAGGTAGACCTCGACCTAGACGAATGTGACAACAGCGTGACTTCTATGCGCACGTGACTATCCAGCTATCTGATTGGCAATCCAAATTTGCGCTGGCAAGCCAAGAACTTAGACTATGTTTACCAGACCACCTTTTCCGCGGCCATGTTGGAAGCGGAAGCGGTGGGCTGGGAACGAGACTATAAGTTTATGGACATGTCCCACATGCGTACAAATAATATTTCTTATTTAAACTGGGTGAGCCATTAGCCAGAGGCTACTATTAAGGCCCCCAGTATCCCACACACTCGCTCACACACACAATCACATTAAATCAAATTAGAATTTGTTCGGTGGCTGCAGTAGGTCATGTTCTCTTCCATTCCCAAGCTGGTGGCAGGGGGGTGCAGGGAAAAAAGCGCCAAATGCGTGGCACACAGGTGGCATGGTGCCCTCTGCTCTTTGCTTAACTTCAAGTGCTAACCTACTGAGCCACCAGCACCCCCCATCATGCATCGGTTCGGACAGACCATCCAGAGGATGGCGAATATATACTTAATCCAGTTGAAGAAGCAAATTGTCAATGGTTGCCTATTTTTCGTACGTGCTCATCGGCATCTTATTATAATGGAGGTAGGCTGATTTTTTGTTCGCACTAATCTAACCAACCGTGCGAAGAATTCTCAGCGGACTTTTACCAACGTTCCTAGCACTATTCGGTGGGTGACCTCGAAGGGGTTTCTCTCCGTTTGCTTGCGAAATGAAGGCTTTTAGAAATTTGCCCGTACTTGGCTACAAGGCGCCATATTTAGTTTACAATGGAAAGCAGACAAATATACGGCCTTTCCTTACAATCCCTTGTCTGGTAACTCCTCCTAGGAAAAGAAAGCGATCACTCTATGGCCACATTAGATTATCGATACGACAGTCTGAGAGTTGTTGTTGACATACATTCAAACTCCCCTTATCCAGCACCTTGGGACCGGGCACTGTCCGTAACTCAGAAATAGCTGTAACTGGGAATACACATGTACATATTGCTCATACATACACAGTATAGAGTACAGTACAATATGTATGGACATACTATCACGATTGGTAGTTGATCTGGCATACATTACTACATATGCCAGATCATACATCAGGGTTTTATCAGGGGTCAATTTTTTGGGGGGGAACCTACAGATCTATTTATACGTACGTATGTATATACACATGATGTTGTGTATTCAATAATATTAAAAACCACACTCATGCGTGCAGCATGCATATCAGGTTTTCTTTCAGAATAATGATGATGATGAGGCAATGGCAAAGTATAGTGATGTACGTAATAGCGGGCAGATATGCATGTGGAATGATAGTGGTCCTAATTAGGGGATCTTTTTAGGGGCTGCCACAGGCAGCCCCTATATTGTTTTCATTTGGACTTCCGGTGTGTAACGCTCGTCCGATATATATATATATATATATATATATATATATATAATATAGATTTGAAGAAAAGTCTTATAATAGAGAATTTATATAATAGTAATAGAGAAGGATGAATTTATACAGAAATGAGTTATAGGAATTGTTTTGAAAACAATTGCCAAATATGGCAATTGTTTTCAAAACAATCGTCCAGTAACAATAAACAGTATGTTCAATGAATGTTCAGCTGTGCACTAACCCTTCAATGTTTTGCAAGTAAGGCCCGGGTCACACTGCGGTGACGGTGACAGTTGCGGTCACGGTACGGTGACGTTTTGTCGGTCACACCTTTCATTTCCTGCTGTCGCCGTCACTGTCATCTAACCGTGACGTCACCGTCACCGTGGCCATTGATGTCACGGCGGTAGTGACAGTAACGGTAAAAGCGACGGTTGCGCGAAGTGTTTAGTTTTATTTGAGACGTTTCTTGCGAACGAAAGCTATAGTTATGGCGGCTGTTGCGAATAAGGTGAAGGTAAAGTGGGATCCTGAAGCAGAAAGAAAACTTATTGATATTTGGGCAGATATTTTGGAGGAAACCAGCGGGAAAATGATGACGCGCAAGAAGAAAGAAGCAGTAGCAGTGAAACGGCTCAACGAATATCTATCCAAGGAGTTTGAATACGCAGAGGAGTACAGTGAGAAGGCAGTTTCTAACAAGATTGACACCATTATGAAGAAAGGCAAACAGATGTATTTAAATTACCAAAGAAAAGGCGAGACGGGGAAAGAGTATACTCCGAAGGACAAAGAAATAGAGATAGACATAGAAGCAGCCAAATCAGCGTGGCCCAACTTTGCTACATTTTTCAATCGTTTTAAGGATCATCCTTCATTGGGCCCTGGTTCTGTTGATGACTCTGCTGTCACACCAATACCTGAAGAGGCAATAGAGACTACAGTGGTATCACTGAATGAAGACTGTGACAACTGTAGCACACCTGCAGGTCCGTCATCCAGGTGCCCAAGCAGAGCATCAAATCTCAGTACAGGAACAATTGATGCTTGCGACGAAGACATCACCTTTGAAGATGATGATGGGGATGATGATGACAATAGTGATGAGCCACCCGCAGCGAAGAAAAAAAAGAAGGGGGAGCCTAGCACACCCAGTATTGCAATACCGCGGGTAGGAAAAAAGAAGGGCATGAGCAGCAAGACTGGATCTGCTCAGTTCTTGTTTGCTTTCAGTGAGCTGCAAGAAAAAGCGCAAGCAAGACAAATAGAACATGAGACAAAGATGCAGCAAGAAGCTATGACTTTCCAGCAAAAGTTGGAACAAGACAGGATAAAATTTGAATCAAATTTGTCAAGTACCATGTCACAGCAAAATCAGCAGTTTCAAATGATGATGATGCAGCAGAACCAGGCATTCCAAGCAGAATTGTTCAAGAAGTTGTTTGACAAAAAGGAGGACAATTAACTATGAAGTTGCATGATTTCGTTAAGGTTTTAGTTATCTCAAGTGCAGTTTAAAACTCATTTTTGGTTCATAATTATCTCATTGACATCCTTCTGTCCATTACATTGTAATACGTACATCATCACTGTGACCATGAAATTCAATATCAATTTTGAATTAATCACTGTAACTTGCATGTTTAGTTTATATAATTAGGCAAATTTAAATAAAAGTAATCATTATGTTGACAGTTGTAATAGATTGCATGAACTTAATGAAGTATAGTATTACTAATTGTTTCTACTGTGGAGCTGGCCTTGTATGGTGTATATGCTTGGCAATGGCATCACGGACACTGGCTGCACTTCCAACTATTGTTGAGGCCTGTAGACTAGGTGGAGTTGGGCTGATGTATGCACCAGCATCGGGTAGCCAACCATCCTCAAATGTGCACTGATGACGTTCACAAATGTTGTGAAGAGCACAGCATAGCACAGCAACTTGTCGAGCAAAGACAGGGTCGTTTAATCCACACCTTCCCTCCATTATTTTCCACCGCCCTTTGAGCCGGCCATATGCCTGTTCCACTACTCTCCTTGTTCTGATGAGACTATAGTTGAAGCTGTACTGTTGTGCAGAGTGGACACTGTCATAGCATTTGAGGCATGTTGGTTCCAGAGGGAAGGCGGCATCAGCAACAACAAATGGCTTTACAAGCACCCCTTCTATACGTTCTGGTGGGCATGACAACCACTCTCCTTCCCTTATTTTCTTGTACATTTCACTGTGTCTATAGGTGTATGAATCACCAACAGAACCTGGTCTCCCAGCATTAACATATGTGAAAATTCCTCTTGCATCAACACATCCTAAAACGATGATAGCTGTGAACTTTTTGTAACAGAAATAAGTGTCGCCGAAATGTGTGGGCTTCTTGATCGCCATAAAAGTTCCATCCAGGGCTCCAGCGCACATCGGTACTCCACACAATTCCTGAAAGTCAATTATGACCTGGTTAAGTTCCTGTCCAGCTGGAAACTTGATTGAATCTGGGACTAATTTTTGTCGAAGAATGGATACCATGTCATGTATAATAGCCACAACGGTAGCTTTCCCAACCGCATACAACACAGCTACTTCAGAGTAGCTATTCCCATGTGCAAGCCAGTGCAGCAAAATAGCTAGCCTTTTAGCTGGTGGCAATGGCTTTCTCAACTGTGTGGTCTGCTTGTGAAAATAGCGGCCGTATTTCCCACACAAGTACCAAAACGTATCCTTGCTAACGCGAAAATGCTGTAGATACTGTTTCTCCTCCCAGTCTGGATAAACCTTCCCCATGGCTCTCCATAACCCGCACACGTCTTTCTCCCACAATCCTTGAGTCCTTGGGGCTGCCCAAAAACGGCGAGGTGTACGCAGAGAACGAATGATTCCCTGAAATTGGAGCAGTAGAAGTAATTCCGCCCAAAAACGCCACGAATACTGCCTTCGCTGCCTGTTTACCCGCCCGAAGCTAAGAATTTTGCTCACACGTCGACAAAGACGTCTTCGTTGTAGGTTAGAATCACTGCCAGGTGCACATAACGCGAAAAAGAGCATCCACAACGATCGCTCCGCCGCCATGTTTACATTCGCAGTTATCGACGGACATCAAAGGTGTGACCGATCGAACCGACGGTACGGTCGCTTCCGGATGTTTTGCTGTGACCAGAACTGTCACCGTCGCCGCAGTGTGACCCGGGCCTAATTCGAGTGTGTGGGGTGGCAGCCCCCACGAGTTTTTAACTCGAATTACTTGTTAGTTTCCATGCCTCAGAAGGTGATAAATGAGGCTGTTTTATGCCACTCAAGCTGTTTCTGAATACAGTCCACAGATTGGTCTGTTGCAACTGTGCATGTGTGTTATAGATAGGATAAAATTTCAAGGGAAAGATACCCCCTGTGCCCCCTTTCCTATAAAAGAAACCCTGAACATGTGCAAGCATGCGTAAGTACCTATACATGAATAAATCCTTGCACGAATGCTTATGGCATGCTGTTTGGAACAAAGCTAAATCACGTGCAATTTACATTAGAACTCCTACATGTTGACACATGTATTCATTGACTATGTAACTGTTAAATAAACATACATACCAATGGATTCAAGATTGATTAATACAAACTATTAATAATATAAGCCTTTTGGCAAATTCTACCCTTTATAAATGGATTTATGATCAATTCATGACAGTGTTCCTTCACAAAAATTAAGCCTGCATATTTTTATTTTGGGGGGAACTATACCCAGGGTTCCTCCCCCAGATAAAACCCTGTACATACTAAGTTACTAGATTCCGCCATCTTTCAACGTGAGCTCTTACTACACGCTACTATTAGTAGGTTAGGTAAGCTTATATTGACAGGGGAAGCCTTTAGCCAAGTGGCTACTACACATGTGGGACATGTCCGTGAGCTTAGAATTTCAGCGGAGGTGTCTAATAGAAGGAATTTCACAACCTTAGCTGGCTTCACGATACAATGTTGTGTGACCAACCCGTGACTTTGGCAAAAGATTTTGATGTAAAGATTTCAAAACAGCCCTACATGACGTTCAAAATGCCAAAGATCGACTCGCTCAAGGCCTTAAACTTTCACCTACGATGAATCTTAGTTTCACATCACCAGCTGCTTTCCCTTGACGCTCGTCAAGGAGAAACAGAAAGGAGAAAGGGCTGGTGATGCAAAACTAAGCGAATCAAAAGACAAATTGTAGTTTAAACACGTCAGTATAAAAGTCTGGGTTACCATGCTTACCAGATTAGAGGTTCTTCGGGCTTCTTTCCTTCAAAATTACATCGTCATTAATCTTTGATGACTTTTAGTGCACATATGACATCGCAGCACCAAAATTTAGGAGTTTTCCGTCTTTCTCAGTGAAGTAAGACTACATATCAACAACGAAAAGGTACGAAATGAAAGGACTTAGTCTGAATACGGACATTATGCCTCTACTCCACTTTACTAGTGATTCCTTAAGGTGACGTCACTTTATGTATCATGCGACAGACATGTGACAAAATGGCTGCTAGGTAGTTCTAGGCCAGTGAAAACTTTAATGGTTGGGAGGCAGTGGCAAACTGCCCATTGCCCTACTTTTCTTTGTTTTTCGGCTGTATTATATAGGATAATACAGAACTTCCATGTTGGGAATTTTGATCCATTGCCATATTCACAAGTTATAGGGGATAAGGTGAGCTTACATTGTATGAAATTGCGGTTTTCAGTGATTTTCTCTAAAACTATTAGAGATCTTCTAATCCCCAGCATGGAAGTTTTATATACTTACATAAAGAACCTGTATGCCAATATTTATGCCCCCAGCTTCAAAGCACACTCACACACACACACATACACACACATACACAAGCACAAGTACATGCATTGCTAAAAACGAAGGTAAATTTGTTACCGCTGAAGCCATGAAAGTGCAAATGTGACATGTCCCACATGCGTATTCTAGGCGTCCTATTAAATCATAAAAATCCAGATTAGATCATAGACCCCATAATTAGATTCACTCACATGATGTCATGTGCTTATGGGGACTCAACCTGCCCAGTAGACAGAGGTGCCTGGATATGGGGAGTCCGGATAAGGGGAGTTTGAGTGTATACAGGCCTGTACACAGGGGGGGTTCGAAGGGTTCGGACGAACCCCCCCTAAATGGAGCCCCATAGTTTTACACAAGGCACTCTATTAGTACAATACCTAGCCAAGCCTAGACAGGTCACCAATAATGAATAAAAATCACCCAAATCTATGATATCAATAATAAAATCTTAGTAAAACATTAATTATGGTTAAAATAAGAAGTTTCTTAAGATTTCGACCTATAAAACCTATTTTCTAGCAGCAGATTTTAGGTTACGAAGAGCGGCCATGATTATGGATGACGTCATTCACACCTCAATGACGTCATTATTCAGTGATACCAAGGCCAATACGTAGCTGATTTGCTATTTTAGGCAC
>CAUJGJ010000397.1:11036800-11039300 GCA_963170055.1 Halisarca cf. caerulea
GGTGGCTTTGACTTTCTTAGATGTGTTGCAAACACCAAACAGTTGGAGGCCATATCCCCTACTGTAGCACAGTCACCAAAGCTGCTAAAAAGTGTGATTGGGAATGGGAGGATATTTATCCGTCCTATACAGCAAAATTTGAGTCTTGACCCTGAAATAGAGCTGACTTCACCCATACAGGTAAAACTATATGCATGCACTGTATGCATTTAACATTCACAGGCCATGCATGCAATCATTGACAATCGCTGCATGTGCATGCATGCATGTAGTTGAATACCATTTTAATTGACTCCATAAATCTTTAATAGATGGAAAAATACCTTCATTGCGGGAATGAGATGCCCATCACAAGCTTGCGAAAGCATGTTCAGCGTTGTAGGGTTGACAGGTAAAGTAGTTACATTATTATATATTTGTTACTTATATTTTTCCTTGCTTTTCTCTGTTTTTTTGTTTAAATTTATTTAGATTATATGTATTATTATATGTAAATATGTATATATGTAAATATGTATATATGTATATACATACCCAAATTTCCCCTAGGGAGGCATGCCTCCAGATCCCTCTAGTTAAGTATGTATACTCCTGCACTCCATAATATATATGGGTATGCACAAACACACACACACACACACACACACTCACACACACACACACGCGTGCATGCACACACACACATACACACATGTGTGCACATGTATACATACAGGCACTTATTGTATTAGAAGGCCCTACTTGAGTGTGAAAATTGGCCTTGAATTGTCTAAAATGGCCTCAAATGCAATATTATCTCAACTAAAAACTCAAATATTCCCTGGGGGGCATGCCCCCAGACCCCCTAGTTTCATATGTATATATATACCCCTGCACTCCATATATACATATCTGCATACACCTCTATTATCACTGCACTGCATGTGTTTTATAGATGTCTAGGATACCACATATATACATACATGTACCTGCCCCCTACTATACTTTGTAATCACCCCCCCCCCCCCCATCACCCTGCTATATACATACAATACATGCATCAAATCTATGTGTATATCTTGCGCAGCAGTCATTCACTGTAATACTCAAGCCGGCTTCCCCCCAAAATTTTAATCCTAGATAGAACCCTGTATATATATAATTTTTAGGGGCTGCCACAGGCAGCCCCTATATTGTTTTCATTTGGACTTCCGGTGTGTAACGCTCGTCCGATATATATATATATATATATATATATATAATATGGATTTGAAGAAAAGTCTTATAAAGGAGAATTTATATAATAGTAATAGAGAAGTATGAATTTATACAGAAATGAGTTATAGGAATTGTTTTGAAAACAATTGCCAAATATGGCAATTGTTTTCAAAACAATCGTTCAGTTACAATAAACAGTATGTTTAATGAATGTTCAGCTGTGCACTTACCCTCCAATGCTTTGCAAGTGATTTGAGTGCGTGGGGCGGCAGCCCCCACGAGTTTTTAACTCGAATTACTTGTTTTCATATTTAATATATAATAGTCATATATTCCTGTACGAGCATGATATCCAGGTTATCGCCCGAGACTGCAAGGCGAAGCCAAGGTCATGGGCGATGACCTGGATATCATGTGAGTAAACTGGGATTTAACTAACTTCTATCCCATGCAATTTTTTTGGATTTTTAATTAGAGTTACACTTGATTGGCAATAATTGATTTCATTAACACCAAATTGACTCTATTAATACCTCAGGCTGGTAGTTATTATCCAGGTGATAACTACCATACATGCCCAGTTGTTCCTTAAGTTTGATCTTTCACAAACTGGGATAGAAATGACTATGTATATTCAGCGTGTGTATATTTCTGTGTGCTACATATTGAGTTATTGAGTACATTACAGGGTGAAAACAGACTTCTCCGAAAGTGATGATCATGAGAGTGAATTTGAAGTTGACAGTGAAAAGACCCGTACTAAGATACCCTGCATCGCTGTTTCTTCTGAGTCTGAGTCAGATGGGGTGGAAGTTTTAACGGTGTGTACAGCCAATTCTCTCAGTCAGATTCTAGCATGCATTTCAAACAGAATATCATCATTGTTGCACAATTGCACCATGCACCTCTATAGATAAGTTGCTGGTGTAAACATGCATTGCCATAGTATTTACATTGCATAAAATATCTGAGTAGTCAAAGTACACATGTATTACAATTTTTTAATTCTGAGTCGTAATTAATTATAGAATAATTTTTTAATTATAATCATACCATACATACATTGTTCTGTTGCAGGAAGATCTGACAGATACAGAGAGGGTAATGTTGAATTTTGCCATAAAGGAATCTAGAGCTAGTGTTGTCCCATTGGAAGAGCCTTCTCAAGACCCCTTGAATGAGCCTATAACTTCCTTGCCTCACAGTGACTCTGTTGTGTTAGTCTTCTAAGACTTGTTCAAAATGAATTATGTATATATTATTCAAATTACTGTAGTTTAATGCATGCATGCATTGACAGTTT
>CAUJGJ010000397.1:11056800-11084300 GCA_963170055.1 Halisarca cf. caerulea
ATAGTTATAAAAAAGCGAAAGGGATAAAAGTAAGTATACCTACATGCACGTCTTAATTAATAATTTGATCTGAGACTCATACAGACTACAATGCAATGGGGCTATGGGGATATAGTGGATTGGCTAGCTTGATGTCTAATTAAAAGCAAATTGCAGTACATTGGCAATACTGTATAACAATAATTTTAAAAATAACTTACGTTGAACATGCTGGCTAAAGAGTTTGCCGAAATGGCGTTGACTATCGACAACTGGTATTCTACATCTCCTCGTCTGAAAAAGGCGACATTTGTCGTGTTTGCGAGCGACATCACTCTTGCAGTTCAGGCTATACCTTTTTAAGCAAAACCAAGTTAAAACTTCCAAAATATTGTAAAGAAGAACGCACTGACACATACACTATAAGCTTCTATCTACTAAAATCACATTATTGTGGAAGGTTTCTATTTAATATACTATAATTACACCATAGATATTCGACCCAACACCGCTGAGTCATAATGACGAATATATGGTGCAGCACTCTTTGTTACTATCCGATTCACTGTTGCAACAGTACTTTACTATGGCAATTAGTGCTACAGTAACTTCATTTTTGTAGGAAGTAAATTTATTATTAAGCGAAAAAAATTCAAAAAGTACTACAAGTCATTAAATTTTGTAAAGTTGCGGCAGTCTATTAAAGCTGTGTTTTGCATGCACATGCTATCGTAATTTGAAGGACCCGCAGCTTTAATTTGTCTTGTACATGCATATTCAATATAGCTGCAATATAAAAATCCACTCCCCAACTCCTGTCTCCTCATCAGCTTGGGTTTGGGATACCAGGGGGAGTGGAGGCAGCGGTTCACGCATGTAGAGTGTACGCTAACCATCTCCCACCAGAAAAAGCGATTCTGAAGGTGGACTTCGAGAATGCCTTCAACAGCATTAGGAGGGATAAAATTCTCCGTGCTGTTGAAAGGTATATCCCAGACCTACTCCCATATATCATGTCCGCGTACTCCAAGCCATCAATCCTCCTGTGGGAGAGCATCCAATTGGCCTCGGCTGAAGGCATTCAACAAGGAGACCCAATTGGGCCTTTGCTGTTCTGTATTGCCATCCACGACCTTGTGTCGGCCTTATCATCCGAATTCAAGGTTTTTTATCTGGATGATGGCACCATTGGAGGTTCTCCAGAGTCTCTGACTGCGGACTTGAGGACCATTGAGGAGAAAGGACAGGAGCTCGGCCTGTGTCTCAATGTCATGAAGTCCGAGTTGATTTGCACTGATAGATCAGCAATGCAGAGTTTTCTTTTGGAGTTTCCAGGTCTGCAGCCGATGTCGCCCAATGAAGCAGTACTTTTGGGATCCCCTTTGGGTGATGGTTCCATGACCGCAGTACTTGAATCTCAACTACAGCAACTTAAGGTTGTTGGGGAGCGATTGTGTTATCTCCAAACTCATGATGCCTTAACAATACTCCGCAATTCCTTTGCCATCCCAAAGCTCCTCCACCTACTGCGTACATCCCCTGCTTTTATGTCTCCATTGCTGTTATCCTGGGATAACCTATTGCTTTCCATCTTTTCCAGAATTACCAACATCGATTTCAATCCTGAGGATCCCTCCTGGATTCAGGCTACTCTACCAGTCAGATGTGGTGGTCTTGGCATCAGAAGAGCTTCCTTCCTTGCCCCCTCTGCCTTCTTGGCTTCAGCTGAAGGAGCTTCCGTTTTGGTGCGAGACTTATTACCAGTTCATTTGGCCAACTTCCCTATCTCCAACTATCCTGAGAGGGATTCTGCCTTGGCTACTTGGAGCAAGGATCTATCACCATTACATACTCCAAATACATCTAGCTCACAGAGAATGTGGGAGGAACCAAGGGTGGCGTCTGTCCTCGATTCTCTTTTGGCAACAGGTGATCAGGAGTCCACAGCAAGACTTTTAGCTGCTAGCTCCAATGAGTCCGGTGCATGGCTGCATGCACCTCCGATTTCTTCGCTTGGGCTCCGAATGAGTAATGATGCTGTCAGAATTGCTGTGGGCCTGAGAGTTGGAGCACCTCTGTGTCAGCCTCACACCTGTGCCCATTGTGGTAAGGGGGTGGACCAGTTTGGTAGACACGGCCTTAGTTGCAAGTCCAGTCAGGGGAGGAGGTCTCGTCACCAAGCTATCAATAACATTGTCTTGCACTCTCTTGCATCTGCCAACATCCCTTCCAGACTGGAACCATCTGGACTTCATCGTTCGGATGGCAAACGTCCAGATGGGGTATCTCTGGTTCCTTGGTCTGCAGGAAAATACCTTGTATGGGACGCTACATGCGTTGACACATTCTGTCCATCCAACCTCCAACAATCTAAAGATGTGTCTGGGGGCGCAGCTGCCAAGGCTGAAGGAGTGAAGACCAGCAAATACTCCCATCTCGATAGGGTTTACAACTTTCAGCCCATTGCTTTCGAGACCTGTGGTAGCATGGGGCCATCATCTGAGGCCTTTCTGAGGGACTTGGGGAGGAGGCTGAGGATGGCTACAGGAGAGCCAAAGTCATACACCTACTTACTTCAGCGACTCTCAGTTGCCATCCAGGTTGGGAATGCTGCCAGTGTGATGGGAACGCTTCCATCTGATTCCCAGGACATTGATTTTGATGTTGATTGACGCCTGTCCCCCTTTATTTTGTTTGAATTATTATTTATATATGGTGCATGTGTATGTGTTAGAGTATGTGTTAGAGTATGTGTTAGAGTATGTGTTAGAGTATGTGTTAGAGTATGACATTATAACATTGTTTAATTTTGTTATATTATTATTATACATACATATAATAACAATAATATATCAATAATAATAATAATATAAAAATTGAAATTTGTTCTAAAACTTACTTGTACCAGCAAAATGACTCTTTGTATATGTATAATATGTCATGCAGTAATAATTAATAAATTAATTTAATTATATAATCATTCAACTTCATGAATTTTTAATTACTTAATATTAAATACCTAGTTCGAATACTAGGGCGTTGTATATAAAAAGTGAGCTAAACAGCCATGCGTAAGGTATGATAATAGTATAATCATAACATCTATTATATGTAACTACCGTATTTTGCTTAATACATATTAAGTCATGTCTGTTTAATAATGCTCTGCACATTGTCAAATATACAGTCGAACTCTGATAGTAAGTACCCCCAAGGGGAAGAGGAAAAAGTCCTTACTATCCAAGGTACTTTCTATCCAAGGTTCATTAATATTCATAAATATGTGGACGCATTGTTATTTTCACTATACTACTGTATTATTATTAAAAGCAATCAGGACAATTTCATAGAGTAAATGACATTACACATTCACATGCAATTAATATTTCCCAATGGTGTAAAATAGAACAAGAGTATGAACTTAGTGGGTCCAGTAAAAAGTGTTCAATCCAAGACATATCTGATTCAGTTCAATTGTAGAAAGCTGTCAAGGGTAGTCTGTTGCTGTTGCCGCTTCATAGTGAACAAGAGATTTTCTAGAGTCTGTACTGCTGCAACATCCTGAGGATTAGATGAGGTGCAGGTCACAAATTTCTTGACATCAACTGCAGTCCTGCATTCAGAGTAACTTGGTAGAGACACTGGCTCATCATCCTAAAGCTGATCCTCTGCATCCTCTACTTCCAAACTGGCTTCGTGGATAGAGGCAGCTATATCTTGATCACTCAGTTCTCCACTAGTGATAACACCATAGTCAACTGTTGCAAACTCATTACACTCACAATCAATGGTCATCCCATTTCCTCTCAACTCATCCAGAACACCTGAGATGTCGGGTTCAGATTCATCACCCTCAACAGGAGCACAGGAATCAGCAAGAAACCCCACATGCCGAAAGCAATTCTGAATGGTGCTAGGGGTTACTTCATTCCAAGCATATTACAACCATTGCATAGCATCAAGCACTGAGATCTTTATGTCATCATTACTATCCATTGCAATCAGAAGCTTCTGCAGCAGCTGGAATCGGTAGTGCACTTTCAACGACTGAATAATTCCTTGATCACATGGTTGCAATTTGGACGTGGTGTTTGGTGGTAGAAATTTCATCACAATGTTGGATAAACTGAGGCGTGGTGGGTGGGCAGGGCAGTTGTCAATGATCAGAAGGACAGTGCGATGTGCTTTGGAAAGCTTACTGTTCCATTTCTTGAGGTAGTCTTTAAATATATCACCTGTCATCCAAGCATTGCGATTGGCAGTGTATTCTAGAGGTAGGTTGCGTACTCCTTTAAAACAACGGGGATTCTTAGCCTTTCCAATAACCAATAAGGGAAGTTTTTCACCTGTCATACTGGCTCCCACAAGGACAGTGAGGCGTTCTTTTGATTTTTTACCTCCACTGCATTTATGCCCTTTGAAGTCGAGCGTCTTGTCTGGCTTTAACTTGTAGAACAACCCCGTTTCGTCAAGGTTGTACACATCTTCAGGCAAGAAACGGCCAAGAAGTTCGGGAAGTGTAATACTGAGCCAGTTTTCGGCATTGTGTGGCGACACATTACGTTCTTCTCCACAAACCTTCTTGAAATGATACCATGGCGGGTCTTCCATCAATCAATAAAACCTGTTGTGGCTTTAAAAGACGTGTCACCAAGAGCAGCTGCCAAGGCATCTGTTTTGGCAAGCAGAAGGGGACCACTAACAGGGACATTGTTAGTTCTCACTTGTTTGAACCATTGAAGAAGGGCTGTGTCTACATCCTTGTGATTAGCAGATCTAAAGCGTTTGGAGTCATTGCTGTACTTGGAAGACTCGAACTGACGCTTCAAAGTGTCCCTATTTTTAGGGGCTGCCTGTGGCAGCCCCTATATTGTTTTCATTTGGACTTCCGGTGTGTAACGCTCGTCCGATATATATATATATATATATATAATATAGATTTGAAGAAAAGTCTTATAATAGAGAATTTATATAATAGTAATAGAGAAGTATAAATTTATACAGAAATGAGTTATAGGAATTGTTTTGAAAACAATTGCCAAATATGGCAATTGCTTTCAAAACAATTGTCCAGTTACAATAAACAGTATGTTCTATGAATGTTCAGCTGTGCACTTACCCTACAATGCTTTGCAAGTGATTTGAGTGCGTGGGGCGGCAGCCCCCACGAGTTTTTAACTCGAATTACTTGTTCCAAATCGTATTCACCGTACTTTTAGGAAGGCTCAACTGTCCACAAACGTGAGCCTGCTTCACCCCACTCTCAATCTTTGAAACAATCTGGATTTTCTCCTTCAAAGAAATAGACTTCTTTGCTGCAGCCATAACTTGCACCTAGGTACGCACTATCCGAGGATTTCATACATGAGGTAAGTGTCATAAGTACGTCATAACAGGAAATTCGTCATATCCGGGTTCGTATTAAACGATGAATTTTGTTAATAAAGTCATATAAAATGTCCTATGTTCTTAGAGAATCATCCGTACTAATCGATGGTACGTGCTATCCCGGGTACGTACTAATCAAGTTTGACTGTATACATTAAAATCATAATATGTAATATACAACAAAGGATTACACCTTGTTGAGGCAGCAGGTTTTTGTCTATTTGCAAAGGCTTGCAATTGGATCCACTAGCTTCAAATTTGCTGTAACAGTTGTGCATGATCAGTTACTGCAACAACACTCAGTCTGGCTGGTAATATGAAAAGAACATCCTTAATAAATTGAAATTCAGTCTTCAATAATTCATGACTTGAAACTTCCTTTCCAGGCCTATAATATGATCAAGAAATAATTTAATGGAAAGACTGTAAACCCAGACACTATACACATATACACACATATGCACAGTCACATACACCCACACCCACAACACACACACACACACACACACACACACACACACATGCACACACACATGCACACACACATGCACGCATGCATCCACGTATGGTACTTTACAACGCTATACCACTAATCATATAATGCAATGTTTTCGTCCTGTGACATCACAAACCAAAATATGCATGGCATGTTGCGTGTGACGTTTTACCAGAAGTAGCCCATTTTCTTGTGAATGAAACATTTAAAAAATGCAACTATATCACTATTAATAATAATTCTGGGTACTACTTACAGGGATCTGATATGTATCCATGGATATTCTAAATTAAAAAATACATGCATGACAGTGGCCCTATAACCTTAGCTGGCATTGCACTGTGCTGGTACAGTTTTACTCCAGTACGTATTAGGGTGCTGCATGTAACATCGTGAATGGTCTGCTGCCGTAAGCTGCCCCCCAAACCGTATAATATTATTGATACTAAACCCTAACCTATATAACCCTAACCATATAACACATCAATGCATAAACAAAAGAGATTCTATAGGAAGATATTGCTCATCATGCAGCACCACATCAACTAATATTCATCAGATTCTGTTAATTTGCATGATATACTTACCAGTCTATATAGGAATATCTCTTATATTGTTACCATGGGTTAAAATGAGTTGTAACCCTTTATATTCCTCATGCAGTCCTCCATTAAGTACTTCAAAATTAATGATCATAGATTCTGAAGTGACTGTGCATAATATGTAATACTTGATGACCTTTTCAAGTTGTATCCCATAATTATACGACATGCATGAAACCTTAAAGCTGGGTCACAAACATGTTGTGAGAACAGAGTCAATTAACACGTGATTTTTAGGGGCTGCCACAGGCAGCCCCTATATTGTTTTCATTTGGACTTCCGGTGTGTAACGCTCGTCCGATATATATATATATATATATATATATATATATATAATATAGATTTGAAGAAAAGTCTTATAATAGAGAATTTATATAATAGTAATAGAGAAGTATGAATTTATACAGGAATGAGTTATAAGAATTGTTTTGAAAACAATTGCCAAATATGGCAATTGTTTTCAAAACAATCAACCAGTTACAATAAACAGTATGTTCAATGAATGTTCAGCTGTGCACTTGCACTCCAATGCTTTGCAAGTAATTCGAGCGTGTGGGGTGGCAGCCCCCACGAGTTTTTAACTCGAATTACTTGTTTCATTTCCCACACTTCTGAATCAGCTTTTCACCCTATGTAAGTCCATAAATACAAGAAAAAATGAATTACATGTAGCACTCATCCTCCAGCTATCCTTCATTTATATTAATTTCTGCATGCATGTGTCTCAGTTTCTTCATTCTGTACCTTTGGACTATATGTAGAAGTCTATTTTTCAGGGGTTTAGAAAAGCTTGAAATGGATGGTGGGCTGATAAATTAAATAGTTGTCAATGAGCTAAATAGCAACGAATAATAGTCTAAGACTATATAGTAAGTATATAAAAGCAGCTGTAGAATTGGTATAATGGTCATGAAATTCCTCAAAGAAACAATACCTGCAAGCATATAAGCTTCATGTATGTTGATAACTGATTATGGTCTGAATATACATGGTATATAGAGTTTGTAGTTGCATAAGCGCCGATGCATACTGGACAACTTTTGTAGGGAGGAAGATTTGATGTGAATGGAACACTTAGTTTATAGCTTATATGTACTACTTCATCATCAAAGACTGAGGTATATCCCATGGGAACATGCAGTTACAAAAGCATACTTAATATGCTATAGGTCATATTATATAGGATACATAGAGAGTAATGGATACTGATCAGATTTGTTGCTTAATTATAGTAATAGTAGTAAGTTCAACATGGCTTGTTCCTCCATGGTCTTAGTAAAACTATACATATGTATGCAATCATGTCACAATCAGTTTAATACATCATTATAGGAGTTTTAGTATAATGGGAGAGGTGGTCAATATATGCCATACCGACCACTTCCAAAATATTGACCTGTGTTTCTTAAGACAACTTTTGATTATAACATCAAAATTGAAGAAAATGACAAAGAGTTCAAGCGTTATTTCATGTCAGCTAGATGACTTTTAGACTTCAACCGTCTCAGATTCGAAGCGATGAAGGGTATCCTTCAAACTTCAGGAATTTGAAGAAAGTAACAAAGCTTTGTTTTAGTATGCCAATGTGTCAGAAACTTTTTGACTAGAATTTGAGGCATTCTCAGGCAGAATGTGCCATTGCTGCTTCTTCTACTTCCTATGATGAAGCACAACCTGTGGGGTCTTATAATTTCAGGAGTTCGAAGGATAGTTTTCACGGTAACAGTTTTGAATCCAGAGGATTGTTCCTTTGAGTGCAAATGTGGTCCCTGTAGGGTTTATAAGTGTCCCTCTCAAAGGTGCAAAATGCTTCTGAATCTCTGTTCTCCTTCATCATCCTATATATTATATGACGTACGGTTGGTCAGTCGGTCGGTAATCAAAAAGTGCTTGTATAAAGTATTCCAAGGAATTCTTAGTATTACTACCAGTATACTATACACTAATAATATACTGTTTTGGCAGGAAAAGTAAAACTTAATATGTTTATTTGTCATGCAGCATTATTGTGAACAGTTGCCTGTTGATGATAGTATGGGTAATACCATGCAAACATGGAAAGTCTTTATTGTACAATGAAGTCACACAATCACGACATCCATGCATGGGAAGAGGCGCCATGCATGCACTTATGAAGGTTTGGGTGAGCTGACTAGCAGTGTTATCAAGAAATCTGCAAATTTACAATTGCAATAAAGATATTAATTTGTCTCCATTCTATATTAATAAGACCATATGCATGCCAGACTCTATAATACAGCTCTGCCTCTGAGTCAGTAAGAATAGTATGTAAGGTAAAGGGGGGTAATTTGGAACAGTGGGTAATTCGGAATGGTCTGGTCAAAAGCAGTGTCAACCACAAGCTACAACCATTATTTCTCGTCTGCATTGTCTCCATGAAGGAGGAGTTTGGCAGTAGCAAGGATGGTTGGGTAGTCTATCTAGCTAGACCGTCTCCACTAGTGCCCTACAGGCGAGAAAAATGCAGAGCACGGTCTAGCACACATAGCGATTAGTTTGCACCTTGAGCGCGTGACTTTCAGCGAATCATGTAGTCGTAATCCAGAATCTTGGGTTGTGGATTCTTGATTAATTGGCGTGGGCGCAATTTTGTCCGTTATAGATGGAGGAAAGCTACTTGTCTTCCCAGAATGTCGTTGTTGAAGGAAGCAGTGCAGTTTGCCCTAACTAAGATAAAGAAGAATAACTTTATTTTGACAAAAGAGCAAGAAGAGTCTGTTTTAGCTGTCTTTTCAGGCCAAGACACGGTCGTTTGCTTACCTACTGGCCACGGGAAATCAGTCAT
Source organism: Halisarca cf. caerulea (assembly GCA_963170055.1). Lineage (NCBI taxonomy): Eukaryota > Metazoa > Porifera > Demospongiae > Chondrillida > Halisarcidae > Halisarca > Halisarca cf. caerulea. The sequence continues at coordinate 11,066,072 of CAUJGJ010000397.1, forward strand.
CTTCGAGGTAATTCCTTGGTGCCATCAATTCGTTGATAAAGTGCATTTCGAGTACATAGTCCTCATTATATCACCATTACTGTCCCTGATGGACAAGCAAGTGCAAGATCCCAAGCAGCGAGACTTGAAGGCCCTACGATTGTCTAGCGATTTGTCAAGTGAGGCGCTCGTTTCTGTAAAGGAGACGATAATTACCTATCTATTCACAAGTCCGGAGATTTTGCAGGAAATGAAGTGGAGAAGAATGTTTATGAACGTACTGTATCAAACACGCCTGAAAGCTGTTTTTATCGACGAGGCTCATTGCGTTGAGATGTGGGGCGGTGGACAGCATCCTTTCCGTCAATCATACAAACACTTGTGTGATTTGCGTTCATTTTTACCCCATGCTGTACCCTTTTGTGCTTTGACAGCTACAGCAAGCAACGAAACTAGGAATTTCATGATCACATCTTTGGGATTGACTGATGTTACTACAATATCTTTATCCCCGAACAGGAGCAATATCATGTATCACACAAGAAGAGGAACAGGTGATGTTGCAATTGATTTTGATTGGATTGTTGAAGAAATTGCAGTATTAGGAGTGTGTACACCTAAAAAGATTATATATTGCCAGTCAATTGAAGCCTGCGCAAAGTTGTACTGTCATTTTGACATTACGTTGCAGGACAAGGGTTACGTTGATGCTGATTGCAGAGTGAAAGACTGCATATTTGCAATGTTTCATGCAAAAATAAGTGATGAACACAAAGCAACCATACTGCAGTCTTTCAGTAATGTTCAAGGCATTTGTCGAGTTTTGTTTGCTACTGTTGCATTCGGGATGGGTGTCAATAATCCAGATATACGTATGGTAATTCATTATGGTCCATCTCACAGCACAGAAGAGTACATTCAAGAATGTGGTAGAGGTGGGCGTGACGGCAGTCCTTGTCATGCAGTATTATACACATACTCAGGATGTACTAGAGGTCTTATAAGTGCTGAAATGAAAGATTACTGCAAGGACAGTTCCAATTGCAGAAGAAAACACTTTTCAAGTTTCCCTGGAGCATATACTTTGCCATCTATCCTCCATGAATGCTGTGATGTTTGTCAACGAAAGTGCCTTTGCCTTTGTACATGCAATAATTGTACATGTGGAAAAGAAAAGCTCTGCAACAATTGCTGCCAGTGCCCTAAACAGTGTACATATGTTCCAATGTTGCCTCCACCAACACACATTACCATACCAATTTCCGAGTTTGAGGAGTCTTTTGAAGAAGACAGCATTCAGTCTGCTACAAATATTCTGACTGATATAGAGAACATTCAATTATGCGAAGATGATGCGTGTACGAAAATTGATTGAATCAATATCTGATATATACATTATATATACTTAATAACAAAAATAAGACAGTAATTGCATAATTAGTATAATATGTCGTGATGGAAATGTGCATGTATATCACTGCCTTTAAGTTATTTTGTATTATACAAGTAATATTCAATTTATTTGGCCAAAGCTTTTCGCTTTTCATCTAGCCATGATCTTAACATAGGTATGTTATGTGTAACCCCAGAAAAAGGTTCTTCTGGCACTGCAGGAAACTGAGAGTGACAATGATTGTTCAGTGGCTCCATTGCCTTAATGTGCAAGAGTGTATTTGCAACAGTGTGAACATCATTAAGTCTTTCTGGTGCAGAGTGTGATCCGAGTGCATCTTTAACATTTAGCTCCTCATCAAACTTGTGCATAATATTTTTCACTGAGTCTGCACAGCGACTAACACGGTTGACACTTTTAGCAGAAATGTGTGTGTGGAATGATTTTAAGTCATCGTTAACAACTCAATTACAACCCTAACCCTAACTGCACAGCGATGTCTTCGGTGCCTTTCTTCACAATCTGTCTACTAGTAGGTAAATTTGGAATCATGTTTAATGTGGAAAGGTTGGTGGCAACCTCATCTCCACCAGCATCGTGTCCAAAAAGCGCAGTAAGGCTTCTCACGCACATGGAAGCTCGAGTTACCATCTTCATTAGCTTTTCAGCATCCTTGGGTTTCTTGCTTGCTGGCGATTGTGTTGGGGAAACTCCCTTCATTCGCAGACTTATTGATGCGTGATCTTTTGTTATCAGAGAAAAAGCTTCTATTCCTAGTGAATTTGCCAATGACATCTTCTTTTGCAGCAACAAGCTGGCTTGTTGTCTTCTCAATATACTCTAATCTTCTATAGCAGGCCTTGCATATAGTGAGCAAATCGCGCTGCGCTTCGAATGTGACATCTTCCTTAGTAGCATCTCAAAAAATCGCTCCCGCTCATGTCAACGATTCGTTAAACAGACGATATCGCGTTTTGGACACCAAAGAATCCCTGCAAATCCTGCAAAAAAGCTTAGAGAGCAGCGCCGCGAGACTCCTCTGCACACTGTCGTCCATTGCAGTGAACCAATAAATTAACTATTCACACCCTCAAACTTCGAGGTGTGAACTAATCGCTATGTGTGCTAGACCGTTCTCCGCGTTTTTCTCGCCTGTAGGGCCCTAGCGGAGACGGTCTAGCTAGCTAGACTAATGGTTGGGTAACTTAACCACAACAAAAATTACAGGCCCTGTTCCAAATTACCAGCATGTTCCAAATTATACCCTCCTTAACCTTACTTTTTTATCAGTTCAGCTAATTTCAGAATCTGTTATAAAGAAACATGGACAGACTGCATGCATGTACATGTGCATGCTTTAATTATTCATGTAGTGATGGTCGTGCATATCACTCAAGTCTAAACGAATAATTATAATGGCGCGCACCAAATCCAGCTAGGACCTGTATACGCGTCATTAAAATTTTATGATTAATTTAGGAAAATCTTCGTAATATAAGATATATTGTTGGGTCTACATATACTAAAATATCTTTAAAGTAACCATTCATAGTAAAATGGCTAGGTCTTTAGATTCATTGGAAGAATTTGTAACGCAAAGAATCATTAGCGATGGTTGGACTCACAAAGCACTGAGTGAACACTTGACCGCGAAGTATCCATCCTCCAGGGGCTTCAGTGTTTGTTCAATCGAGCGATTCTGCAGTGAGCGCAATATACGGAGAATGTCCAGGCTGACCAAGTAAGAAGTTGAGGAATCCGTTGAGCAAGCTGTGCTCGAGGTCCTCTATTATTACACAAACCTGCTATATAGTTATAGTTGCATTAATTGTGTATTATGCTTAATAATATTATATATTCGCGAGGATCGCGATATCCTCGGAGTGAAACCTGATGCAGATCACGTACAGTGACCTATCTTTGGTGAAGGGACGTGCGTGTCCTCAGCCAGACAGCTTATAAGCTTGTAACGATATTAGTCATGTCAACTAATAGAATAATATTATTATGCAGTGAATCTAACATCAAGTTAAACTTTTATAAGTTAGACCACTTGGCGATGACATATTGTTATAAGATTCTGCAATGGCCTACCTATGTAGTGACCATGCACTGTAGGCTATTCAATAGAGGCCATCTCAGTTATACTCCTCTTTGTAAGGACCATCTGTCCGCAGAGATCACCATCCCAGCTTGGTCCCTTGATTGCAATTGGTCGTTGTACACAGGTTTCACAGTACATGTATACAGGCTAATCAGTATTATTGACTACATTAAATTCTGTTATTGACATGCATTTCTGTCTAATCAGATAAAATAGAAAACTGCATAAAACTCTTGTGTGAAAAATGCATGCATGGCTACACTCATCTATATTGATCCAGCTGCTGTTTGGAACAGGTTATAAGGGTGTACTATGGGGTCAAGGTAAATGGCTACTTACTATATAAATCAAAAGACATGCTGAGAGTGTATAATTATTATAATAATATGCATTTTTGTAGCATCATGCAGACATGTATACACTTTTTTGGTTGTATTGACTGTTTCGTACCTTCCTTTTTGGTATGTATGTAGGTTGGTGGATCCTATGGTAGGAAAATGATGACAGGGTTGCTTTCATCTAAGGGGCTCAAAATCAGTCAGCAGAGAGTCGGTGAGGCACTACAAGTTGTAAATCCTGAAAACCACCACGAAAGACAAAGTGGTATGGCTCAACATCTTACTTCCATCCCCTACCATGCTGACTACTTCGGCCACAAAGTTCACATCGATCAAAATGAAAAGCTGAGTATGTATGGTGTTACGCACATTAGTGCTATAGATGGCTATAGTTCATCTCAATGCCCATTAAAAACAACTTACAGATTTATGAGCATTTATACAGGTATGTCATGCACAATTATTTGTCTGTAAGTAAAAACTTTTCTGTTCATTTGAATTTGCTTCCTATGTATTCGTGTAGATCGCTTTTACTTACTTTTGGCATTTGGGATGAAATCCGTGTAGATATGGGGAAAGAGTGGTACCTGATGCTATATGCTCAGGAGATGCTGGCTACCAAGCGAAGTGACTGCACAAGACCACCACATGTGCAGAGTACCTCACGACAGGTTATATATAACTAAGATGGTATGCCATTCACTAACATACATGATATGACATAATGCCAAATTGAATATAGAATCATGTTACTGAAAGATTCTGGGTGGAAGTCAACCAACGAGTTACTAAGCCAATCAAGGACAGCCTACATCACTTGGAGACATGCAAAGAATTCAATTGTGACAATCCTGTGGACTTATTCTGTGTATCTTGGGTTGCCATTAGGGTAAGCACAGCAGGAGCTACATTGCTAGTTCACAGCTGGAATGAACATATGATTCCAGGTAAGATACAAGCTATAAATGTGAAATCAAAGCGGTAAAGACTGAAACATGTATAATAATTGCGGGCACCGGGCCTCGGGACTACTAAGTGTCCTGATTACACTGGTGCATGTCCTGATTCTCCAGGGTCGTGTCAATGTCGTTCTTAGCAAAATGTGTATACCCATATGAAAATGACAAGCTTGTGACAACCATGTTGACAAGCTAGCCACATGCTTGTTACAACCTTGTTTCAACCATGTGTACAATCTTGTGACAACCTAGGAATTGAAACTGTAGACAAGCTTGTAACAAGTATGTAACAAGGTGCATACAACCTTGTTCTAGAGCTTGCCTTTTACAAGCTTGCTTACAAGCATGTCACAAGGTTGTCAAGTGCTGGTTGTACATGTTATACAACTTTGTTCTTACAAGCTTGTTAACAAGCAAGCTACAAGGTGGTACAAGCTTGTTCATATACGTATGTTGTGCTGATCGAAGTGCCACATGCAAGTGTATAATATGTAATATAGTTTCATGATCATGTAATGTATTCCCATGGCATTCCAACTACTGAATTGCTTGATTTATATACATACTGAGTATATATTTTATGTAATCAACCCAGAACTGTTATAATGGACGTAATATAATATACTTTCTTGAAATATCCAATATTTTCAATGATTCAGACAGATAGAAATAACACAATAGCTTGAAAGTATATAAATATAAAAGACAGCTAGTCAGTCCTAAAGCTCCAGTGTAGGACACTGGTACTGTTACATAACACAATAAAAGAATCCTTGTTCACTACAAAGCTACCACTGACAGATTCATTTCTTGCTTGATGCTCGAGATCGTCGGTAATTTGCACATTTGTCATTTATGGCATCAACGAGTATACTTCTTGAAACCTTCCCAGGAAACTTGTCCATAACAAATTCTACCAAAAATATGAAGTTTTAACACTGGACAGAAAGAATACAGTGATGTTACCTACTTAAACAGGCGCCAATTGTTGCTCTATCCAGACCTGGAAACTTTCGGCTGCCAAAGGCACTCGAGTTTGCCAGGGTTTGAGGGCTGAAGAAAATCATCAACAAATTCCTCACCAATTTTGTAGGTGAAGTGCCACTCATATCAACTGCTTCGTCCAATTGCGATTGCTCTATATAAACACTGTGACCAGAGGCAAGCAGAACCTATAGTATAGAAACATAATATAGAAACTTTAAGAAATGGAGGCAGTTTACAAATACGTACTACATGGTTTTTCACACCTTGCTTACTTCCAGATTTGTTTTCTTCCCAACTGGTTCATCTTTTGTTACTACAAATTGAAACATAAACATGGACAAAAATAAACACACATGAATATGTTGTTAGAATATAAAACACAGCCAAAGAAACTAAGACTCACTTGGTAAATCAAGCATAGTCTTGCCATCAGCCTTAAACTTCTTCGGAAATCCCTATAAAATGTACACAGATAGCTACCTCATAATATTATTATACAGTCACGCCTGGGTTATCCGGAATTGACTTATCCGGAAACCTGAGATAATCAACCTCCACTTTGGGAACAAACTGGTTCCTTATGTTTTCTATGGGAAATTGCCTGGAATATCCGGAACCTCTTTTATCCGTATCCGACACTATTTTTAGTAACGCTTGCATACTAAATGAACTAATATTTTACCGAGTTATCCGACGTTATTTCCTGTGACACCTGTCATTTGTGTGTGGAAGCTAGCTATGTCAGTCCCTCCAGTTAAAAGAAGAAGAATTGCCGTTTCAGTAACTGTCAAGAAAGAAATTTGCCGACGAAAACTTGAGTATCCCAAAGCCACCCAGGCTGATTTGTTGCAATTCACTGAGGATCGCTTCAAGTTATCGATTGGACGGTCAACTATTTCAGATATCCTTCGTGACAGCGCCAAATGGTTGGAGGAAGAGGACAGCAGTAGCACGAAGAAGCGGGCGGGCTACCATGAGCAGCTTGAGAAAGCCCTTTGGCTTTGGTTCTGTGACATACGTTCGAGAAATCTGGCAGTATCAGACGAAATGCTACAAGAGAAGGGTAGGATATTTGGACAACGTCTCGGTGTTTCGGAAGGGTTCAATTTTTCCAGAGGCTGGCTCCAGGGATTCAAGCAGCGTCATAAGATATGTTTGCGTACAATTCACGGTGAGGCTGCTAGTGTTGATCAGGCAGTGGTTAGTGTGGGGAGGGAGAAGTTACTGGAGGCTCTATCTGGGTACCAGCTGCGTGATATTTACAACATGGACGAGACTGGGCTATTTTTCAGACTTGAGCCCAACAAGACATTAGCAACAGGTCCTGTCAGTGGAACAAAAAAGTGTAAACAGAGAATTTCTGTTGCTCTGTGTGCTAACGCTGACGGTTCTGACAAACTGAAGCCTTTGGTTATAGGAAAAGCTGCCAGGCCACGATGCTTCCCTAAAACCTTCAATGTTCAGACTGTAGTGGATTATCACTATAATCAGAAGGCATGGATGACTGCCATAATTTTCCAGCAGTTTTTGGAAGGCTTCGATCGTTTGATGCGCAACAAGAACAGACATGTTGTTCTGCTATTAGATAATGCACCAAGCCACAAAGTTTCGATAGAGCTCACGAACGTGAAAGTTTTAATGTTGCCACCAAACACTACTTCTCACATTCAGCCAATGGATGCTGGCATCATCAATAATTTCAAGGTGCACTATAAAAGAAGTCTGGTCAAGCATTATGTACGTGAAATTGATGAGAAAGGCTCATTTGAACGTGTGGATTTGAAGCAAGCTATCTACTTTGTGAAGGACTCCTGGAACAATGTCAGAGCGGATACTATTGCCAATTGCTTTCACCACGTGAAAATCATCCCTACCTCTGATGATCGTACCCCTCAAGCCGAAGTCTCATTTGATGCTAGTCACCTTCAAGCTGATATTGACAGGCTGAACCTGGATTCACCATTGTCTGCAGCTGAATTTCTCAGTGTAGATATGTTAGAAGACACTGAAGCCCCGTTGACTGAGGATGACATTGTACAATTGGTTCAAGGAAATGAGGAAGGCGATGGTGAATGTGAGGATAGCCAGGATCATCTGGACTCCAATGACTCCCCAAGGGTAACTCTTAAAGAGGGTATCCACCATGGCAAATTGCTTCTGGCTGCCTTAGAACAGCATGAGGCCTTTGGTGAGGAAGAGTATGCCCCTATCAGGAAAATTTTAAACTCCATGCACTCATCACTCATATCAAGTGCCACTCAAAAGAAGATTTCAGACTTTTTTAAACCACCTTGTAACTAGTGTGTTGTAATGTCTTGTGTTAAGTATTGAGCATATTTATAGTATTTTTACATGACATGTACTGTATATACAGTGTTCTCGTATTATTATGAAATTGATGCTAGGTATGTGATATATTATGTTGGCGAATTTTAATTAAGACTGAGTTACCCAGCAACCTGGGTTATCCGACAATATTGTTGGGAACAGATGGTGTCAGATAACCCAGGCGTGACTGTATAACTTGACTTCAGAATAAATTTAATATGCGGTAAGTAGTACAAGGGGGTGGTGGTGGTGGTGGTGGTGTGTGTGTGTGTGTGTGTGTACGCGTGTGAGCCCTTACTTTCTACACAATACATGGGGCTCAGCGTAATAGTCTATTATAGTGAACAGTCATCAGTTCACATACAGGCAAAGTACTCAGTTCAACACGTAGATACACACAACCATGGAGGTTTATGTAACACCATGAATTTAACATGGCCGCCACACATAAATAATGCAGGCGTCATTGTACTGTTGTATTGCCCTGCACACCCCTATCCCTTGAACAACTTCAAAACGTGACCCAGACAATACCATGTATACATACACCATTTCCCGTTTCTTTTAGGGACTGGATCTCAGCCTTCAACCTTTGAATTTCAAGGTCTTTATCATCTGATTCAGCGATGTCATCTAGAATACCTGAATCTTCAAAAGGTTCATGTGTTTCATCATCTGTAGAGGTGGCTGTACAATGATATACAGAATAATACAGATAATATATAATAAGATTAGATAACATGATTATTCTTGGTTGTAAACATTAACTTTGAACAAAAAAACTGTTTTGTAAAAGAGAAGGTCAAATAGAAGATGTTTGTTTGGCTCAATGAGATATGTGGGCTAGCTAGCTATCAAAAAGTACATGTGTTATACCGTTTACAGAATATGATTTCTATGGATTGTGCCACCAAAAGATCTAGAAAGTACCAATACTTATCTCAGCAAAGAAGTAGCTCCTGATTCGGTTGTAATAGGAGGTTTTCGGTGATGGTTTAAAGTGAAGCCAAGGCATATCCCTATACTGGTTCCCCGCCTTCATATGAGTCTCAGCATAAAACGTATTTATAACCTTTTCCATAAGTTTCGATTGACAGAATAACTATTCCATGCCTTCACAAGTCTATTCTTCCGTACATCAATGCATCAAAGTTAAACTTTTTTCAACTCTTGCATTGTGGTGTGTCAACTCGTGAAGACATTTGCATGACGAACAATGTTCACATTTAAAAACAAGCCTTAGAAGATATTACATATATGGAATGAAAGCACATGCTGATAGTTAAAATACCCCCGCTCATAAGAGCATAAAGCGAGCTAAGTCACCTCGTACAATCATATAAATTATATGAGACTTCTGGTTTTATGCCCTAAATTAAAGTGAACACAACATATATGCAGGGTAAAAATATTCGTAGAAAGAACATCAATTTAAAGAATCTGATATATATGATACCAAACAAGCAGGAAATTAGTTTGAATTCACATGATCACAGACCACCAAGTGTAAGTTACTAGATTTTCATAAAAGGAGGGTGGTATAGATGCAAGCTAATAGACTAAATTATAAATGTTGATTCCATTTGTAACAGGTGTTACAACTACCAACATACATCAAGATAGCGATCTATAGACAAAGTTAATACCTGTGCCAAAATAGGTTAAATATTATGCAAATTTTAAAAGGTGTATGGCCCACCCTGCTTAATGGGGCTATAGCGGCAACAATTATAGCAAATATTTAACAATTAGATAAGTTAATGAAAAAAATGTGTGTGTGAATACATTTTTTGTTATCGTGACGGCAATATATGTAGAATACACAGAAATTCAAACTGTTTCGAGTGAGCTTTACAGGTACAGGGAGGGATTGAAATGATATTCCATATACCCAGTAAGTTCATTGGCTGCTTTAGACTCACTCACCATTGTAGTGTTTAAAGGAATTATGCACCTTTTGCCCATAAACGCTGATCTTCTGAACAAACTTTCCAGGTTCCATTCCACACGTTTTCGGTGGTTTGTTTGTTAAGCCTTGTGAGCCAAGTGAGCTGGCAGAGGAGATCCTTTTACGGCTGCCAATAGGTAAGGTACCAGCGATTTTCATTTTCCGTTGTTTCTCCGGAGTGGTGGAGTCTATCGCTCTTTCGTCTTCTTCGATTGATAGACCTGTGACTTCATCAGCCGTTAGTTCTTCATTTACAATTTTCTGTTCAAAACTCTTCAACTTCACCCTGTCTTCTGTTCGTACCATGCATAGAAAGAAAAAAAAACATCGTACTGAATTGTAGTGATAAGTTAAGGTAAAATCAGGTAATTTCGGGAAGCTGGTAATTCCAGGAACGTTCCTATTCTTTTCAGTCAGGGTAAAAGGGACTAGAATAGATGCGGAATATGGCAATAACCTTTCCCCTAATCTCCTTTGGCTATTCAGATTATGAACTGAAATTTATAATACATTCCCGAAATTATCTGCTTTTACTTTATAGCTTAGTCTCATCATCAGTCCATCAGTCACTTTGTGACTGTAAAGCTTTAAATAAATTTAAATAAAATGAAATAATAGTTTCTAGTACTGAGTATGATAAAATAAACCAACCTGATATCATTAAGATGAGAGCCTTGTAGTACTTCGCCGGTTTCTTCCCTTTTGGGTTAAACCACTTAAAATCTACGCTAGTGCCCGACTTGCAACGACTCGGATCTTTGGCATTACAAAGTGGAAGGACGCTATATCGGTTTTCACCGAGCCACTCGATAAGAGCAAACTTTTCTCTACAAGGTACAGCCATAATTCTCTTTTTTCGATGGATACGTACGTCCACAAAAAACTTGAGCAACTGCCGTTATACCCGCCAATTCCACTGCGCATGCGCTGAACAGCGTGTAGACTATAATCCTAATGGCGACGCAAGGCAGTGATAAGACAGTGCGACAAACGAAGGGACATTATAACACCAGCCTTTCCCTGTCCCACCCCTCTAGCAAGCTTCTACTTTCACGTACCAGTTTGTACAGAAGAGCCAAAAGACGGCGTGTACTGGAAATGACAGATGACGAGGCTCACTATTCTGGCATCCACGAAGACGATCCTGATATACAATCGCCATCCGAGGACGAATCATTGGACTTGCAGGTTGAAGCAAGCGTAATGTCAGATCCCTATATTAGCAATGGCGAAAACAATGAGGAGTTGTGTTCTTCTGCAGTGATTTGACAGCTACCGATATTGTAATATATATGTAATAAGGGTGTATAAAAACTATTTACAATAGAAAAAGGGATATAAGAGTGATACTAGCGTTGACCAGAAGTGTTGCTGAAAAAGCAATGGAAACAAGAATGAGAAACTATATGCAGATTTCAGACCTCTATATAGGCAGGCATGTTGCTAGATGGGTGTGAGAACATATGAGCATAGGGTTAGACAGGCACGGGGCTAGTTTTGTCATAGTAGAATTGGGTGAAACGTTTAAGCATACATCCCCTGCAGGACTTTCAAAATCTATAAGCCAAACCTGCAGCTGCATGAGGATTTATGAACTAACCCTTCGCCTGTAATAGTGAGCTATAATATTAAATTTTATCTAATGATCACCGAGCAGCTCTATGGAGTATGTAAATATACATTACATTAAATTGAGTATCCTTCAACTTCTCTATTATATGTAGATTTTAACCAGCCACTATATCATGGATCTGTGTTCACTAAGCAAACTAGTGTTTTGCTAATACAAAAATTCTGTATCAAGCACAATTTGTCAGGAGCAGCTTCTAAAGATCTGTTAAAATTAATAAAATTACACTGTCCCCAACCTAATATATGCTGTTCTTCCACATATTTGTTGAAGAAGAATGTGTTGTCAGCAGTGGATTCTTCTATTCAATGTAAGGATTACTGCACCAATTGTTTTACTGAAGTAACAACAACCACAACTACTTGTCAGAATTGCGAAGCCAACGTAGGAAGATCACGTTTCATCCAACTTAGCATTGAAGAGCAGCTCAAGTGTCTTTTCAGAAGTAAGCCAGACTCGGCATGCGTGCACTAACAGTATACAGTTCACTCCCATGAGGAATTGTGTGTTCTTTGATGGGAGTTAATGATATACATGCACAAGAATTCTTGGTACATGGTGTTGTAGCCTGTATATAGACACAAATACTACTGTAATGGATGATTTGTGCTGTATTTTATATAATATATGACCTGAATGTGTGGTGATTTGATGTCAGTGATGATTGTGTATCTCTTCTATACAATATACGTACACACACAACTTCTGTTTCTTTTTCTTGACAATCAGCAGAAAGATTCGCTGCAGCAATTTCACATAATGCCAATACAGTAGCATGCAGTACAACATACCATGATGCCAGAGATGGTGCCTGTTACAAGGATATCATGCGCAGGGGCTTCTTTGATGAACAGAATGGAACACATAATTTAACGATACTGGTGAATACAGACAGTGTGCCAATATTCAAGTCGTCTGGTTTTTCCCTCTGGCCAATTTTATTTCAGATAGTGGAACTCCCTTTCCATCTCAGGTACATATTATACATGCAGGCCCGTAGGCAGAACTTTGTCGGGGGGACTTTCCCTGATGTGAGCATACATATTATGTATGTTTTTGTGTAATGTACAGTTTGTGAACGGAAAACTGGAAGTATACATAACCTATTAGTTTATACTAAATCTTGTAGTGTTTCTAGATGGAGGAGCATGCTTATCTGCTTACAGATATAGAATAGAGGTAATTCTCTACCAAGCAATACCGTAAATTCTCTAATTATTCGGCACTCTTATTATTCGGCAACCGCCTAAATAGGGTCGAATTGCGTCTAATTTTTGCCGAAAAACGGGCTACCCTAATATTTAGTCTATGACTCTAATTATTCGTCATCACGAGGCTTTGTTCTTTTATCCAGCTTCTTTATCTTGTGCCACTGTTTTCTTTTCCTTTGTTGTTTATTCTTGTATCATCTAGCTCTGTTAGGTGCAGTGTGCAGATTGAGCAAAATTATCTAGTAGATTTCTAGAGTCGAAATGGACAGCCAAGTTTCGCCAACGCCCAAATCGCCCCATCTTCCCGATGACAATAGTCCTAGCAGACCGTGGCCAGCAACAACTCCATTTCCTCCCGAAATGTCCTGGGATAGCGACTCAGATGGACGATTCAGCAACAGTGAGGAATCGGTTAAAAAGAATTCCGCAATTTTTTCCCCTATTATTTCGGCGCTACTCTAATTATTCGTCGTGGTTTCCTAATATTTTCGTCATGCTTCCGATTGTGTCTATTTTAATTCTAATTGCCGAAATGGTCCTGGAATTTGCTCTGCTGAATAATTAGAGAATTTACGGTATCTCAGGTTCCTAGAAAAAGGGGGGAAGCCCCCCTCCCCCGCGTACATGTATGAGCCGGATTATAAATATTATTAATATATGCTTACATGTGCATTTCAAAGTAAATGAAGTGGCAATTTATGCACATTCCTAATGGTTTTAATATTTACTGTATGCTATGATATCTATCTCATATCTATCTATCTATCTATCTATCATCTATCTATCTATCTATCTATCTATTTATCTATCTAATATATATATATATATATATATATATTAATGCAACTCCTGCAGGGCCAAACCTGAATTTACTCTTACCGCTGGGATTTGGGCTAGTACAAAGAAACCTGATATGTCACTATTGTTGAAGCCATTTGTGGAAACAATGCAGACTTTGTTCACAAAAGGTACTGTAACATTACATAAATTTTAAATTGGCAACTATCACTCGTTGCTTACTAATATTTCAATATTGTTATATATCATGCTGCTTAACTCTGAGCACTCAACATAATATATTAATAATAATATGATCGTAGTTGCTGGTACAATATATTTATTGAATCAGAATCTATAGTCATGCGCACTTTGTAGTCTTATCAGCCAATTTGCATTTGATTGTATTGTATATGCACATGCGTACAGTGGAACCTGTCTACTGCAGTCACCATTGGGGAGAAATTTTCTGGCTGTTTCAGACAGGTGGTTGCTTTAATGAGGTAGCATCTCATACATTACCACTGATTGGGACAAGAATTTGCATGTGGCTGTTATAGACAGGTGGTTGCATCACATAGTGACCACTACATATGCTAGACAGGTTCTACAGTAACTGTATTTTGTTGATATTTTAAGATTGTGGCTGTGTCAATTATGTGTACACTGCAGTGGTGCTTTTATCATGGTGCTAGCTTAAGTTTCAAATTTACAGGAACTGAAATGCAGACTAATGATGATAAGACAATGGTTTGCAAAATGTGCGTGGTTGGATGTGCTGTGGATCTTGTGGCTAGGGCTCCAATTTTAGCAATGAATCAATTTAATGGATTGTATGGTTGCCCCAAGTGTCTGCAGAAAGGTTATTTACGTATGTTATACATATGATTGTGTGTGTGTGTGTGTGTGTGTGTGTGTGTGTGTGTGTTTATACATGCAGTGTTCTCCCTTCGTGGTTGAATGAGATTGGCCAATATGCCTCGGTTTTATGTGGCTGTGTTTGCAATATTGCATTAATACAATTTAGTGTTTTCTGACTAAGTGAAATAGTTACAAATGTACAGAGTGACAGTGTATACAACAATCAAAATCATGTTTGAATTATGTAACCTGCCTATATACTAATATACCATGATCGTCACTATACAGATTGTTTTCATTGTTAAGTCAATGTGTATCAAACTCTACAGAGACATTAGAAATGTAATGGATGAATGCAATTGCAGAAAAGCCAGATGCATGTGATTATTTATTGTATTTGCGAACATAGCCATTACTTGGAACAGTAACTGCTCTCCTTCGACTATTTCGTACCAATCTGAAGGATTGTTTTTCTCTTTTCAATAATCTATTAATTTAGTTCTCCGTCTGTTTTCGAAGCATTTTCTAGAGTCCAGTCCGAGATTCTATCTCATTACTATAATTCCGCGGTTGGCACTTGCGGAAGATTTTCGCAGAAACCTGGGTTGTTTTCCGCAGAAATCCAGAACAATTTATGCATAAACTTATAAAATGATGTCTGCGTCTAATAATAATAATAATTACAGATAAGCGTAAGGAACTTGTGTCATGTATACTGTATGTGTGAAAATATTACATGCCAATGTGAGTTGAAAACGTATTTGAGTAACAATAAATACTAAGGCATGTGCATACATAGAGGAACGCAAGACGCCTCGCTAGGATAGAATATAGCTATTGGTATGCTATAGGCAAAATATTAGTATATAGCCATGAAGATTCTGCCATTTTGCATCAACAGTGAAAATGGAGTAGCCAGAAGGGGATCGTCGACTCAGCTGATCTTCACCAAGGAGCCTGTCCAGCAATCAGGAGAGCTATCCCTAATTCTGTCTCTTCTACGCTTAGTTGTGATAATTTTTTGCTGTTTCAACGTTGAATTGAAGCTGCAGTTCTGTAGTGTGTTTGTTGCAGGCACTGATTCCTATGAAGAATTCATGATACACAAACAGGCTGATACCAAGGGACCCTGCAGCGTCTCTTGCCCAAAGTACTGATGTTCCTGCAATAAATACAGGAGGCCGTATCTTTGAGTGAAAATCACTGAAACTCGCCATCAAATGAGAAATTTCACCCTACCAACCCCTAAGTGACTGACTGGAGCACCGAAGACCCTCAGAATCGATTAAACCCTTTCGGGGAGTGTTGAGGATTGTTCGGGGATATGCTACGGATATATATACATATAAATATACGCAGACCATGAAGCGAGCGCACACAGATTACTTGCCTCACTTTCAGCTCAGCAGTTATCAATTGTGTATTAATACTACAATATATTATGTAAGATTTATTGTTTAGTTTATTACATGCTACACTTCTATATCTCTCCATAAGGGAAAACTATACAAGTTCCTAATGGTAGAGGACATGTTCATGTATATCCATACAATGAAAACAATCACTCACAATCTCTATTAACTTTATTCATCACCCACAGTTAATATTATTCATTCACCCTTTCGGGGAGTGTTGAGGATTGTTCGGGGATATGCTACGGATATATATACATATAAATATACGCAGACCATGAAGCAAGCGCACACAGATTACTTGCCTCACTTTCAGCTCAGCAGTTATCAATTGTGTATTAATACTACAATATATTATGTAGTTAATATTATTCATTACCTCGCATCAACAACTGTCATACACCACTATTTAAGCTCAGGCACTGTCTCTTGTATCATACCACTGATGAAGGTAGCAGTTGGCTGCCGAAACGTTTGGTGTAAATAATCTCCTTTGGCTAGTGATTTCCGCTAAGATCATTGACTACAATGCTACCTAGCCGTTCAAGCCTTTTCTCAACCAATGCCTTCTTCTTCTGTATCCCTTGGATAATTTATTTGGGAGTTTCAGGGAATGTTCCATCATTTGCGTCCAGAGTGTCACACATTACACCTGTTGTGAAGGAGAGGTAAGATACGTTCTTGTATTGTTGGAATTTGATAAACTGTATAATTGTACTGTTACCTTGTTTTTCATGCCCTTTGCTGCAGTATGCAATTGCAAGACTTAGTATGTATTGATGCTGAGAGTGTTGTTGACAAATGCTTATACTTACAGTTACCAAATGACAGTTGCTTTGTTTGTACATTTGCCAATAGGTTGAGAGAGTGCTAAAAACCTTTGTTTCATGTAATATGTAATAATTTAAAATTTTATATATGCTGTGCATTACAGTAGTCCAGCCAGCTGTGACCCACGCTTGTATGCAAGTGCCAGGGTGGGAAATGTTTCCCTTTCCCGCCCCCGGCACTTGCGTACAAACGTGGGTCACAGCTGGCTGGACTAACATTACTGTAACAGTAACAGCTACGTAATTGTCACTATGTTATTATAACTATTAATAATAGTCATATGATTCATTGTTATACAGTATCTATGATATATTTTTTGTTTTCAATATCTTTAAATTTTAAATTATAATGAAAAAATAATTATAATGCTGAATTTGTCTAATGTGTTTATAGCGTATATATATATATATAATATACTTATATGCGAGCAAGGTTGCACTATTATGCATGCAATTGCAAGATGAAAATGTTGTGACAAGTTAAATACAAGGTTGTAACAACCTTGTTGGATTATAATAAGGTTTTGACAAGTTAAAACAAGGTTGTAACAACCTTGTATGAAATGCACACCATCCTACAAGGTTGCTACAACCTTGTGACAACCACATTACAAGTAAGGCACAAGCATGTAACAACCAATTCAATGTGCCACAAGCTTGTAACAATCCTGTACAAGGTTGTAACATGATTGTTATAAGCTTGTAATTTTTATATGGGTATGACATTTGGTACTACAGTGGAACCTCTGTATTAAGGACACCACTGGGACCAGTGTTAACTGTCCTGTTTATGGAAGTGTCCTTATTTAGGAGGTTTTTTATTATGTACACATGTCATTGCAATGAATATAAAATGAAGCTAGCACAGCAGTGGTGCTCTGTTTATGGAGTTTTCTGCATTTCAAATTCTGAGGTGCGACAGTCTTTTAATAGAAGTTTCACTGCATATAACCTTTGTTTTCTTCATAGATACAAGTGTCCTGATTTTCAAGTGTTCTGATTATGAATATCAGGTTTCCCTAGTAACTGATTTTGACTTAATTATTCTATATTCATGGAGACATAACATAATCTGGGTGCATGTGTGATCATTGTATTTAGGTAGATTAATTATTAATAAGGAATGTGTATAATATGCAATCTTCATATTATTAATAGTGTACATTGTTGAGCCTCTTATAGCACTATGTTTGTATGTGACTTGTTTTCTTATATTCACTTGTCCATAAATATGTATAGGGAAGGGAGTTCCAAATCAGAAAATGCTGGAAAATTGTCGAATTTCTCCATTGAATGCTGAGGATGTTCCAACAACAGCTAACATAGTTTCTGATTATGAAAGGATAGGTGGTGTCTTAGCACATGACATCAAGTTTGGGGTAGACCCTTTGGATAGGAAACCAGCTGCCTCCACTAGGGAACAATTATTTTTACAAAGATTTGATTTTAATGTCATATTTCATTCATTAGCA
>CAUJGJ010000397.1:11089300-11104300 GCA_963170055.1 Halisarca cf. caerulea
AAAATTAAATCTTGCAATTATATCTATACATGTAGTAGTGTTATGTCATATGGAGCAATTTTAGCACTGCTTTTTGCCAGATGTATTCAAACTCGAGCTCGATGATCGATTTACACAAAAACTGGACTTTTACCACAAATACAATCCTTTCTGGCAGTCTTTGTCTTTTATAGAACTCCAAAAGAGCCGTTCGATTGTAAAAACCTCCGTATTTTGCCTCTGTACGTGTGAAGCGTTGAACTTTTCTAATGCGGCGGCCATTTTTAATGACGTAAGAATATTCACGAAGTGGAGGAAAGAGAAGCGCGACCCAGTTTGGTACTTTTAAAGGGCTGTATCTTGCTAATTATAAGACGCATGGTAGTTAAAATCGCTAAATACAAGCAGTGGACACTAATCTTTCATGTTGTGTAAAAATCTCGATTTAGTCAATCTGGTCTAACCTTTGATTTCTAACCTCAACTGTCACATATATATATATATATATATATATATATATATATATATATATCGGACGAACATTACACACCAAAAGTCCAAATGAAAACAATATAGGGGCTGCCTGTGACAGCCCCTAAAAATTAAATAACTAAAAGTTAAAATAACCAAAAATATATTAAGTTATTTTGAATTACCTTGGTGAAAATGACAATCATTTTTTGCAGTGTTCTCTGTAAGTACCCATGTTTGTGGCTGGATGTCTTCATATTCCATTTCACAGGCCCCTTTGTGGCAGCCCCTAAAAAGGAATGCTTCCTCGATAGATTGGTTGAGACTGGCATAATCTGACAGTGCTGTCTGTAATCATGGGGAACTGAATGGTAGCAAAAGATATCTAGAAGCACTCCTGAAAGTAATGGTAATGGCAAAATGCATATAATTATTCAATTAAGTTACTAATCAAAAATTGTAACATTAATGTAATATACAAACACCTTTCATCAATTAGGGGAAAGTTTGCAGATATAACAACATTAGCTTCTGGTGTCTTTTGACCCCTTGCAATGCTGGAAAATGATGCTCCATTGTACAAGCTTACAACAATTTCTTCAATTGTTGACTTCCCATTAGGGTCATCAAAGCCAACTGGTACGGATGATTCCAAGCAGATATTGAGAATCAACAGCACGGTTGCTCATGATAGAAGTCTTCTAGATAGCCCACTGGTTACCCCTATAGCACATCGCAGGGCAGTAGTTTTACCTGTGCCAGGGATTGCTGTATAAAAGAGGTAAAGGACAATTGGTCATGTTTCGTAGCATTGTATGATAATGCAGACTGATCACACCAGATGCTAGAGCCAGAACACCTGCAATTATGAGTCAGAGTACATGAGGTAAATGACAGATACATATTAGCATTTATACACATGCAAAAACACATTGCTATGCATGCAAAACTAAGTTGAATATTATTACAATAGATGTACATATGTATAATATTATTATAGCACTATATACATACTAAAAACAATCAAGCAAAATACATAGTTGCTACCAAATTCAAAGTATTATAGTGTACGTTAGTACTCCATATGTAAACGGCTAAAAATATACTGAAGCGGAAACAGTCGTCAAATAGTCCGATCCATAATCATATCTGTATACGACTGTCATGTCATTGACGACTGGAAGTTCTCCTTCATTTACAAAGTCTTACTTTACGTATCGTTGTTACATAGAAGTACTTCTTGCCAACGATGTGTAAACTTGCATGGGCTTTATTTGGCGGCAGAAAAGATGAGCCTCAATGAGCTTTTCGCGGATGACTGAAACAACACGGAGACAATAGGCTACAGCCAAACTGAACCCACTGCAATGGCAGTAAACGAAGACTCAACATCAAGTCGAGGACACAATACTAGGTCGAGATCGCCTATTATTGGCACTCTTCCGTATTGACAGCAAATTGACAGTACTTCTTCAGGGAAAGACAATGTGCTTAAAAGAACAGCCTTGGAGACTATCACTACAAATGATCAAAAATCATCTGTCAGTGATTCGATAAATACTCCTTAACAACGTTTGCTGTACATAGAAAGGTCTATAATGGTTAGATTACGGGGATTGTGATTGCTGAAGGAATTACATCACCTAAAGTGCAACGGCATCATCACAGCCAATGAGTTTACCCAGCAAAAAGACCTAGTACTGTCTCAGATGTTAAAATTATAATTAGTTACATACATCCATGGCCATGCTCAAATTCCATTATGATATTCCTGATTGTACTTGCATGACCATTAATGTTGTTACAATATTATATATATGACTTGATTGCAATTATTGAAATTTAATTATAAGTTAATGATTCATGTTTAACTTATTCAAATTGTCAGCTGCAATGTTAGTTGTATTATTATAATAGTAGAAACACAATAATACACAGTAATACCTGCTAATGCTGCTTAATATGGCTTTAAAGTTATAGATATCCTTGATCTATGGTAATTATAAGCTATATTAAACCCAATAAGTTATCATCTCTGCATGCATGAAAGTCAGCTGGTGAACAAACTCCGTACGTCCAGGGGAGTCAAGGAAGCAATTCCACCAATGTTTCCTAGGCCTGTTCCAGTACTGAGTCCACTTGTATCTGATGGATCACTAGATGTTGATTAATCGTATCCCCCCTTATCATGCAAACCATCGCTACCGTCTGATGTACTGGTAGTTGCATGGAGAATGGCCGAGGTTGGAATTCTACATGCACACCAAAAAGAAAGTCACTATATAAGGTGCAGTATATGAAGCATGCATGCAGTTGTACATAATAATTATTACATACATTAATTAATTATGCTAAAAAATATGCAATGCAACATTTATTTTGCACTAATGTGAGTTTGCATGTGGTTTGCATGCACTGATATAACTTAATACTGAATGCATGATTTCAAAATTGGTCTTATAGACTACATAAAAAATAATTTTAAATTATAAACATAATCATTACTATATATATTTACAAATTGAATGTATGTTGCATCATACCTGTTATCTTCTTCCATAATCTGTTTCCATTGATCATCATCTGGTTCTTGCTATCCTTTGTCACAAATCCAAATGGCGAACTTTTGTGCAGATCAAATGACAGGTCATCTGACATTTCCCGTATAAATTTATGCTATATATGCATGAACAAAAATATGTATAATATGTGATAATTTACATATAAAATAAATATAATTATTTAAATATACTTCATCATGCACTACCCCCGCACATGCATATATATATACACACACATGTACACATACACACACACACACACACACACAACACACACACACATGTACACATACACACACACACACACACACACACACACACACACACACACACAACACATATTATAATTAAGCTTAATATAATACACACATGCATGCATACACATGTCCGCGTAGCCTTGTTATAAAGTGCATGTGCATGTATGTGTGTGTGTGTGTGTGTGTGTGTGTGTGTGTGTGTGTGTATGTGTGTGTGTGTGTGTGTGTGTGTGTGTGTGCTTTTGTCACAATCAGTTTCAATTTGTAAATATGATATGGCATATAATATAATATTAGATCCATGTCAACTGTTATAACTACAACCACTATATATATGTAACAGCAATGGCACATGCATGCATGTATGGCTAGCTAGCTGAGTGAAGATTATATAGTCTATAGCTATAACTTTCAAATTGATCATGCATGTAAGTTATAGGAAATAGGTATAATAGGCTATATATATATTGGATTAGGCCATGCAAAATTAATTTTATAAATGTTTCTGGTCCCCTCCTGGTCAAAAAATTAGGGAATAAAGAAAATCAAAGAAAAATTAGTGAGCATGCTGGGTTCAAACCTTGACCAAAATATTGTAAAGTATCGAATAAAGCATGCATGTGTGGTAGTCAAGAGTAGAAAAGAGGCGTTAGGCACAGTTGCTAAATGTCGAGAATTTCAATTTTAAATTTCCCTCGCTTTGAATCTCAGTCATTTCATGTGAAGGTAAGTGATATGGGCATCTATTTGAAGCCCAGTTCATGTAGTTCCATTTGCTCTGTGTCTCAAAATTTTCCTGCCTTTTTTTGTCGAGAAAGAACTAGTTTTATACAAGCGTGTGGGTTCCATATTTTCTTCGTGTGTCGTACTGCCATGGATATTGAGGTATCAATCGAGGATGTTCGTGATATTGAAGAGGATGAAGGGCCTCTTACTTCCACACCAGTACTGAGCCGTCCCAGAAGACATTCTGCTAGGAGGGAGATGCAGGCGAATCATTTTTTGGACGGCACAGCACGGATTGGTCTCAGCCGTATCTCGGACAGCCTAAGCCACTGCTTGTCTGAATCAAGCTCATCCATGGACACATCTAGTTTCAATGACATCCAAAAGAAGAGGGTCAAGCTCTGCCCTGTCTGCCCATCTGTTCTGCAACGTTTGTCGAACGCTTTTGAAGCTGCAGGATGCCATAGCAAAGAGCTTCTTAGGAGGAAATCATCTCACAAGAACCCCAAGAAATCAACATCTGCACAGCATCGCAACCTAAAGGAGCAGAATGCATGGATCAAGTGCAATCTGTTTGACAGTCAGGGAAACTACAGCTACTGCCAAGCCTGTATACTGGCCTTTTTGAGATCAGCAAGAAGAGATTGAGTAGATTGAGGAGTGTGAAGAGGAAGGAAGTCCACTCACCTTTATTCCGTATGGTAAAGGCTGAGGTGTGTGAACAGAAGATGGTGGATTGTGTAGTTATGCCCCAAACTGTTGACCAGTCCTTCAAGCAGTGGTGGGATGCTATCAGTTTGGATGAAGAGGTTGATGTGAGGATCCCTCATGCCGAGCATGGCCTTTCCCGTAGAACATCCAATCAGGCCAAAACATCCGTACCCAATGTGAGCGCTTCTGCCGTACATAATTGTGACTAAACATTCAACATGCATCATCGATCACATTCAGTTTAGATTGAACGAACACATGCAATGATTTGCACAAGAGTAAAAGAAAACATACAATGCAGTACTGCAACACCAAATCAAATTTAAAACAAAGTAAATACCCTTAATTGAGAAATTTTCGCGACCAATAATATTCGCGTTTTTCGTGAATTGACTCCACTCGCGAATTTTTGTGTCGCGAATATTAAATTTTTTTCACACGTTTGGGCTTTCGTCTTCCAGCTGATCATCGCTTCAGCTGTCTATTGTTGTAACTAGAGATAATACAAGCTAAGTCGGACAAAACCTTATGTTTCATTCGTCTTTGTAATTGCCGACGTAAATGTTAATAGCAAAGGTCATAGCCCATTTTGGAATCGCGAAGTCGAAGGATGTCAGATATTCGTAAATACTTCACCGCTGGAAGCAAAAGACCCCAAAAATCTGATGGTTGTGGGTCTCTACCAGATCCAGCAGGGTCATTGTCTAAGGAAGTGCCATCTCAAGCTATTCGACAAGCCAACCAAGAAGTCACTGCAACGCTTGAAAAGAAAAGCGAAAACGCGGACCTTACCGAACGAAATCTCTCTCGACAGAGGAGAAAACAAAGATAGCAAAGTACGCCTCCATCCACGGGACTGCAGCAGCGATCCGCCTTTACAAGAAGGAGATGCCTGGAATCGAATTAAAGGAAAGCACAATCAGGACATGGAAAAAGATGTATACTACAGAGCTACACAAGGCAAGCCCACACAACACCTTGGAAGCTGTGGAGCCAGTAACGCTGCCAGCTAAGAAGAAAGGTCGCCCTTTTTTGCTTGGAGACGAGCTAGATAGGCAAGTCCAAGCATACATAATGCGTCTTCGTGATGCAGGGTGTGTGGTAAACTCGACCATAGTCATCATAAGTACAGCTACAGGAATGGTCAAGAAGCACAACAGCAACCTGCTAGCAACCAATGGAGGGCCATTGACATTGAAGAAGTCGTGGGCGAATTGTTTGCTTTCTCGTATGGGGATGGTGAGGAGAAGTACAGGCAAGTCAAAACTGTCACCTTCAGAATTCGATGAAGTCAAGTCACAGATGCTAATTGACATTAAGTGCAATGTGGTGATGGAAGACATCCCTCCTGAATTGATTGTGAATTGGGATCAGACATCAATAAACTATGTACCACAGTCGCAATGGCCAAGTCTGGATCTACAAGGGTGGAGGTGGCTGGACTTGGTGACAAACGGCAAATTACAGCAGTATTCGGTTTTACTCTAGCTGGAGATTTCCTCCCAGTACAGTTGATGTACCAAGGAAAGACCAATGCTTGCCACCCACAAGTGAACTTCCCGGAAGGATGGTCCATAACCCACACTCCCAACCACTGGTCAAATGAGAGTATGATGAAAGAGTACATTGAGAACATACTGGTACCATACCTAGCGGCGAAGAAGGAAGAATTGGGGCTACAGCCAACCAACTCAGCTTTAGCACTGTTTGATGTGTTCAGGGGACAATGCACAGAACAATCATGGATGATTCGTTTCTATGACTACATTCGAGCCAAACCCACCATCATCAAGAACGGATTTAGCAGTGCAGGGATTTCTGAGGCATTGGGGATCATGGATCAATGAACTTGAACACATTTACATATTATTTAATTTTAAAATTAATATAACATCTTATTATAATGGAGGTAGGCCGATTTTTTGTTCGCACTAATCTAACGAACCGTGAGAAGAATTCACAGCGGACTTTTAACAACGTTCCTAGCGCTATTCGGTGGGTAACCTCGAAGGGGTTTCTCTCCGTTTGCTTGCGAAATGAAGGATTTTAGAAATTTGCCCGTACTTGGCTACGAGGCGCCATATTTAGTTTACGATCGAAAGCGGACAAATATACGGCTTCTCCTTTACAATCCTTTGTCCGGTAACTCCTCCTAGGAAAAGAAAGCGATCACTTTATGGCCACCTTATATTATCGATACGACAGTCTGAGAGTGATATTAACTATATAGCGGAAAGCGGTCTCTCCGCAAAATGTGAGCGGCTATAACCTGCCTCGGGGAAATCGGCCATTTTCAACGTGTGTGGTATATGGAATTTTTCGGGGAATACACGATACGCTGCGCTGACACGCATGGGTGACAAAACTTGAACATTCTACAAAATGACTGATTCATAAACACGACAGAAAACACACACAGTCAAAGAAAATTAGGCTACAACACCAATGTAACAAGTATGTGTGGCACAATACTCTGATTCTATCCATATAGCAAATCGCAGTGGGATGTGGTGGTGGTGGTGGTGGTGGCGTGTGTGTGTGTGTGTGTGTGTGTGTGTGTGTGTGTGTGTGTGTGTGTGTGTGTGTGTGTGTGTGTGTGTGTGTGCACGGCATGCATGTGTATATAGTGTGTGTGTATGCATGCATGTGTGTGTACGTGTGTGGGGGGAGGGAGGGAGGGAGGGAGAAAAGAAAGGGGGAAGGAGGGAGGGAGAGAGGTGTGTGTATGTGTGTATGCATGTGGGGGGAGGGGGAGGGAGGGAGAGAGATGTGTGAGAGGTGTGTATATGTGCATGTGTACGTGTGTGTGTGTGTGTGTGTGTGTGTGTGTGTGTGTGTGTGTTTGTGTGTTTGTGTGTGTGTGTGTGTGTGTGTTATGTGTAAGTGTATATGTGTGTACATGTGTGGTGTGTGTGTGTGTGTGTGTGTGTGTGTGTGTGTGTACCTGTGTATGTGTGTGTGTGTGTTTGTGCGTGCGTGTGCATGTGTTTGTGTGTGCATGTGTTTGTGTGTGTGTGTGTGTGTGTGTGTGTGTGTGTTTGTGTGCATGCGTGTGTCACATGTGTGTGTATCTGTGTACATGTGTGTGGTGTGTGAGTGTGTATGTGTGAGAGTGGAAGAAAGAAAGATGGAGGGAGGGAGGGAGGAAGGGAGAGAGGGAGGGAGAGAGAGGTATGAGAGGTGTGTGTGCGTGTGTACGTGTGTGGAGGGAGGGAGGAAGGGAGAGAGGGAAGCTAGGGGGAGGGAGGGAGGGAGGGAGAGAGAGGTATGAGAGGTGTGTGTGTGTGTGTGTGTGTGTGTGTGTGTGTGTGTGTGTGTGTGTGTGTGTGTGTGTGCGTGCGTGCGTGCGCATGTGTGTGTGTACATGTGATACTAAAAGCAAATTTGAAGCAATTTTGAATGCAAGAACTGCACTTCATGTAACTGCTATACACTTGACATACGAGTTGCCCCCATGTGACTAACTAACTAGCTTACTATGAGCTTATTCTTGATGACACTCAAAATAGATTGATTAATTCACTTGATACAACCTCTTCACTCGATAGAAGGGTTGCACCCGCCACCCGAACTAGGGGTGAGGCGGCCGAAGGCCGCGATCACCCCTAGTAATAATAATAATGATTGTATTTTGAATGTATGTTGCATTCTCATACATGCATGCCTTAATTCAGTCAAAATTGAAAGAAAGGTGTCAATTGTGTTTTCTCAATACATTCCTTCAAATGGTCTCTCATGCTTGTTTGGTGAAAACTAAAACATCCATGGCAGCCAAAAGCAAGGGCAGTTGCAACTGCTATAGCAAACACTCCACAGTCTGTACCCCCTGCCTGATGGGCCATGTTACCCATATCTATTCTTAGGTTTCAGTATCAGTCAAGTGCCTCAATGTCTTCTTTGTTGTCTCATCCACTTCCTGGTAAGAGCTATCATATACTGCGACAGCATTCTGCTCACAGCGGAGTGTAGTGGCCACAATCCAGTGGTCGTTTCGGCAAAAGATTATTTGTATCCCGTTCTTCCCAAGGGATCCCACTGTTTCGGGCTTGGACAAGTAGTGAGTATTCATGAGACCATTGGTCTTGGGAACTGGTGCCTTAGAAGAGTTTGTACAAAGTTTATGACGTTGTCTGATAATTTCTCTCCTTTTGTCAGCTGATCCCTGTCAAGCAGTGTGAGGGTCCACTTCTGGAACTGAATCCAAGGAGACATTGGTGCTTCTTCACAAGATGATACAGATGTCATTGAATCTTTCTCTACTTTGTCCTCTACCTTTATTTGCCTATCTTGCTCAGCTCTTTCCCTGGATGTTGCATCTACACTCTCGACAAGAGATTGGGTCTTACCTAGCTTCAGCTCCTCAATCAGGTGCTTGACCTTCTCAATTTGCTGCTGTAGTCCTCTGAATGTAAGCAAGCATGGTATTTCCAGGCCTCCCTGTGGCAGGTCGTATGAGCGCTGGCGGTTTCCTGTCACTGTCGCAGTAATCTTTCCTCCCTGACCCAAAAACAAAGAACACAAGCACGAGATATTCTTTGGAACATGGCCGACAATTGTTCCTTGAAGAATGGTGCTTACTGCATAACGGTCGCACAAGTTGTCGTTCTGTCTTTCACAGGAGAGACTTTCTCCAAGTACAGGAGTCCTAATGGTGCAGTAGACATGAAATCCTCGAATGCAAGAACGCACTTCATAAATCCTAGCGCCGTCATCCATCTTTTCTCAACGTGGTGAGTGAGACTCACAAACTTTTTTGTCGCAAATTTTTCTGCCTACCAGATTTGACCCCACATCGCGAAATTTACTGTTCGCGAATATTTCCTGATTTAGGGTACATGCAACATACATAGTACATATACTTTCCCTCAGGTGTATCATCATATCATAAGTACTCAGTACAACAATACAACATCATAAATACATTAGTAAAGGTAAAATTCAGATAGTTGTCACTTTTCATTTGTAGGATTTTCAGGCCTTTGTTGACAACAACATCCAGCCAACTGGAAGGAGTGAGACTTCGTATGGTCCGAAGTTCTACTTTAATTGTAAGTTTACACGAATTGACGCTCCCAAAACTGGTGAGGTCAACTTTGCGGAGAAGGCCAAGTCAAGTGTATGTAGTGAATTTAATCGCGTCAAGTTATACATGTCAAGCATGGTTGAACAAGTTCTACAGTACATCTATCTCACTTTGCCCTCACATGACGGACTACTGCGATACTTGCAAACATCTCAAGGAAGAGATCCAGCGCCACACTGCAGTCATCCAGCGAATCCGAGACAGTGGGAACATTGTACAGTCTCGCTTGCAGCAGTTGGAGAAGGAGAAGACAACATTCACCAAGGATTTGGCAGACCACAAGGAGGATGCAGCACAGGCATGTCAGTTTTTCCACAAGATGACAAAGAATTGTGCTGAGGACTGGAAGACCATTGTGGAACTTCAGGGAAGAGATGAGATAACGGATGGAGAGCGGACTAGGTTGGCTAGGATGATGAGGAATTCCACTCTGGTGATAAGTTGCGACTATCAAATGTCAAAGTTAATTCCCCAGTGGGGAAAGACAGAACAGCCTGGCCAAACCTATTACATGATGAAAGTGAGCCATGATATCTTCGGAATTGTCGACCATCGAGAGAATTTGAAGTATGTGCACATCTTCAGTGAAGAAATCGGTCCCAAAAACACCGATCATACCATTTCGTTCCTGAGCAAGCACCTCCAAACTGTGCAAATGCAGTATCCATGGATACGGCAGCTTTCTATCTTCATGGACAATGCTGGCAGCACCAACAAGAACCGATTCATGTTTGCATGGACAATGGATGTGGTACAACTGGACACACTGGATTCAGTTCTCACACTTTTCATGGTAGCAGGACATACCAAATTCGATCCGGACAGAATGTTCTCTAGCATTGCAAATGGCTACAAGCACTCCGACATCTTCAACATCGAGGAGCTTCGTACCCTCTGCCAACTCTACACCAATGCATCAGTAACAGACGGTAGTGATGTGTATCCATGGAGAGATTACCTCAAAGACAAGTTCAGCGATCTTCCTGGTACAAGAAGGTACCATGGATACCTCACTACCCGCGACCATCGCGGCAAAGTGTCCATTAAAGTACGCGAGAAATGCTACAAAGGAGAATTCACAAACGCCACCATGAAGAGGATGAAAGCAAACCCGAATCTTGGACCACCTTATTCCACGTGCAAAAAGGTCGTCCCTACAGAGAAACTGCAAAACATAAAGACAATGTGTAGACAGTACATATCGCCAAATCGTTGGCCCAACTATGCAAAATGACTCACTTGTATCGACTTGTATCGTCTATTAGTACTAAAACTTCATGTTCACTAAAATAATTTCCATTCATATGCTTAAACGACTCTATTCTATCCACGTGGCAATGATACCACTTTTGCGGCGGCCATTTTTTGTTATGAGGTATACTCGGGTATACTGAATTTTACCGAATATCGTATTACTATGATCGTCGAGGTAAGGATTTGCACCTCAAAGACCACTTTAAGCTCAGAAATTTAGTGTGAAACTTACAGACATGAAAGAACACATACAGAAGAATAGTTTTATCCAAAAAAACAGAAATCTGTTAAACGAGCCTAATGCCTCTTTTCTACTCTCGACTGCCACATGTGTGTTCAGCATGAACACACGCACAACCATAATTGTATTATAGTTGGACTAGTGGCTGCATGTCTTGTTCCATACAGACATGTACTGCCTAATGATTGATAATATGTGCTTTATAAGTTTGTATCTTTCAACTTGCATTGCTTCAACGTTCTTGTTAGCATAGTATCAGCTCACAGTGGTAAGGAATATACCTGCATAAATGCATTAACTAGGCTGGAAGAAAGAATTAAAATAAAAACCCTGGTTGACTGGTCAATTGTCAAAGATGGCCTACATACACCAGAAATATATTATTTGCTAGCTTTGTGTGGCCTTATGCATGAATTATTAATTTTTGAAAAGTGCCACTGTATAGGAACGGTATACTAAATTCTATAATACTTATAACATGCAGGTAACCATTGTTCTATATACATGCACACAGTTTGTGTGTGCATGTTTTGCTGCTAAATGTCCACTGCTAAATGTCCACATCATGATCCAGCTTCTAATACAGGCTGTGACATTTGCCCTTGCAGTTGAAAAGGCGAACACACCCACGCAATGTACTGTGGCCCCACCCTGTGTATGCATGGGCCTGCATGCATGCACATAACATGACACATGCATGCAGTCTTACTAGCAGAGCCACGTGCTTTGCGTACAATTCCATTTGGACTTGACTGAGAGAGTACTTTTTTCAAAATAAGATTGGCCAAGTCATTTGTTTGCAGGGATGCTGCATTTTCAAAGGGTTTCCTGCCGAACACCTGTCAGAGATACAAAAAATAATAGTCATACATTATGTTGATTATTAACAGATTGAGGGAAGGAGGGAGGGGGAGAGATATATACCTTTCTTCTCTCTTCACCTCTGAGGGTATTCAGAAATGTTTTACAATATTTAGGAGCTAACTCCACTTTGTATCTGTCTCGAGTGGCAGTTCTAAAAACAGAGGACACAACTACCTGCAAACTAAATAAACTACTGTGCATGAATTAAACATACATAATAGCCAGGGAACCAAATAAAAATCCATAGCAATTTCAAACCAATAAAAACAGCAAAAAGCTAGCTACATACAATATATTTTTAAATTAAACTGGACTAATATCTGCATGTGTCCCACTGAAATTTGCTAACTTTGAGTTCACTGTCATTTACTTGACGCATGATGTTAGTTGCAAACTTTTCAGCCATTTTACACTCCAGAGCTCTCTAATTATAAAAAAGGTACAAACATTGCATTGCTGCATGACTACTGAATATTATATATAGCTAATCACTTTCATTGGTGGATGGTTCAGACTACATGCATTTTATGTATAAAAGTTACCCCCTGTACAAAAAGGCTACATAAATCAAGTCAGCAATCATGATATTAATAATGTAGTAATTAGTACTAATGTAGGTTTTGCCTGAAAAGATGAGCCTTTTATTTTGAAATTGGATTCTTGGTTAGACTTGAGAATGGCTGTACGGAACTACGACAAGTCAAGTTCATAACTTAATGGCTCTCGGGTCCAGGCATTAACTTGGCCTGCACCGTATGCCATGTATGGCCCGGATCTCTCCAGTTTATCGACCCAGGCTTTTTCCTGGATTTCCATCAGTCCCCTCACCGTTATCGGGCACGTCTTTCAGCGCCTTCATATCAGTCAGAAAAGATAGCTCTGCCTCGGATATGGGAAAAGCGGTCCTCACAGGTCGGTGACTAGCGGCAGATCCCCATAGGGGTTCAGGCCACCAGCTCGGCAGCTGTAAGATGCGTCCTCAATATCTGTACAGTGGAACACAGCACAGAGCGCTGCATCCCCGTGACGCTTTCCCACGCTTTAGCGACTCCATACGGAGGTAGACGGCATAGGTCCTCGACCAAGTGGTTGGACACTACACCTAATGAGCCGAGGACCACCGGGACAATAACCACGGAATAACCGGGAAACTGCCTTCGGAGGTCTGCGCTAAGGGGGCCGTACTTGGACAACTTCTCACCACGCCTCTCTGTTTGTATAGAGTCCCAGGCCACTGCCATGTCAATAATGTACAGTTTCCTGGTCTCTTTATCCTGCAAGAGGATGTCAGGTCGACGGGCAACAATCTCAATGTCCGTGGGGATGGGTACGTCCCACAACACCTTAGCTCGCTCATTTCTGGTTACAGGAACGGGACTCACTTCCCACCATCTCAGCGGCACCTCAAACCCATAATGCCTACAGATGTCGTAGTACACGACCTGCAAAGCCTTATTGTGCCTCTCCATGTAGAGATTAAATCCCTTCTTCTTGCACTGGTTCAAGATGTGCTTGATGGTCTCAATTCCCTCACCACAGTGACGGCAGTGCGTTACGCCTGCCTGTTTCATGCAATTAGCCTTAAACGATCTCGTGTAAAGGCAGTCGTCCTGAGCGGCAATGATAAGGCTTTCTGTTGTGCTTCGGAGCTGACCCTTGCACATCCACCGAAACGACAAGTCAACATTTAGAGACGTGTTTGAACGCACGTCACTCAAGAATTTCCCCTGATGACTCTTGTGAGCAGCTCTAAGTTGCAACTGAGACATCTGAGCCTTCCGAAGCTCCCGAAGGATCCTCATCCGACCCAATGTAGGGTTAGCTGACCACTCCACCTCACGTCCAGTCTCACGCAGGATCTTGCTTGCTGTTGGAAACAAGCTAAAGGTACTCTTCTCCGCCCACAGAAGCGGGTGCTTGCGCACTGCCTCCATGAGCGGATCCCGTGACGACACGAGATAGATGGCATGGCTCACGATCTCCTGCTCTCAGACAAGCAGAAGGCTCTGGAGCCCCCTACCCCCCTGTGAGCGAGGAAGATACAGCCTCTCCGGGGAGGCGTTCAGATGGTGTGATTGATACCTGCGCAAGACCTTCCGTGTGAGAATGTCCAGGCCCTGCAGCTCCTTCCTAGTCCACTTCACTGTCACAAAACAATACCTCAGAAGAGATACTGCCAAGGCGTTGGTGGCATCGACCTTGTTCTTGGAGTTAAGTTGCGACTTCCATATCTTATGGAGCCTCTTCCTATACTCGCAAATAACCCGGTCCTTCACCAGTTTGTCGTCCGTTTCAAACAATTGGTCAATTCCGAGATACCTGTACGTATCCTGGGGTGACAAACACTGCATTGAATCAGGTTCCGGATTAGGGTTGTCAGGCCCCGGTGGTACCTTCCCCTTCTTCAAGTGTGCTGTCCCGCACTTCTTCAAGCCTAATTTCATGCAGACCGCACTCGCAACTCTATCCACTACAGATAGGGTCTCATTCAGAGCAGCTGGGGTCTCGGCATAAACTTTCAAATCATCCATGTATAGCATATGCGATATGCTAATCTTCAGTGTGCTGCGTCTGATTCTGTACCCTGTGCTCTTCCCTAACGCATGCGATAGAGGAAGAATGGATAGACAGAACAGGAGGGGAGACAAGGAATCCCCTTGGAACAGACCACGCTTGTAGGCAATTGGTCGTGTTCTTACAGTCCCCCCCTCCTGCCTAACCTCCATTACCGTTCTCCACTGTTTCTGCAGGCGACCGACACTGGCTTTCACCCACTCGGGTGCTGAGACGGTACTGAGCACCGAGTTAACCCACTTGTGGGGAACCCTGTCGTAGGCCTTCTCGAAATCGATC
>CAUJGJ010000397.1:11114300-11129300 GCA_963170055.1 Halisarca cf. caerulea
CACACATACACAGATACACACACATACCCCATACCTACCCACACACCCATTCACACACACACACACACAAATGCACACACACACACACACACACAGGCACAAACACACACATGCACACATACACACACACAGGCAAACACACAAACACACACACACACACACACATGTACACACACACACACACACACACACACACACACACACACAGGCACAAACACACACACACATGCACACACAGGCACACACACACAAACACACACACAACGCACACACACACGCACACACACACACAACACACACACACACACACACACACACACAAATCCTGCATAAATTTCAAACCATTGCTATACAAAACACAAAATGTTTTCATAATGGTCATTCATTTTGTTGGTGGCCAACTTTGCTTTCATTTTCAGGATAAGTCTTCCATGCACTATATAGCCAACAACACCCACCAACTATTGGTGCACACACACACATGCACACACACACACACACACACACACACACACACACACACACACACACACACACACACACACACAATTAAATCCTGGATAAATTTCAAACCATTGCTAGCAATGCCCAAATATTTCAATATGGCCAATTCATCTCGTTGGTGGCCATCTTTGCTCTTGTTCTCAGGGGATGAATATTCTGCTATATAGCCAACAACACTCGTCAACTATTGGTGCACACACACATGTACAATACACATACACACACACACACACACACACACACACACACACATACACACACACACACACACACACACACCATAGGCGTAGGAACCAGGGTGGGCCAGGGGGGCCCTGGCCCCCTCACATTTAGTGAGTAGGGTCCAAAATCAAACACGTGTCTAACATATTGCAGTACAAAATGCTTCATCTATAGAACCTTTGGCCCCCGCACTTATACGTATGAGTGTTCTTACGCTGCTGCACACACACACACACACACACACACACACACACACACACACACACACACACACACACACACACACCATAGATCACACACCATATAGATCATACACATACACACACGTGTGCGCGAGTATGCACTCACGCACGCACGCGCACACACACACACACACACACACGCACACACACACACACACACACACACCACACACACACACACACACACACACACACACACACACACATACACACACATACACACACACACATGCATACTCATATTATGTGCACAAATACACATAGACACACCAATTTTATCACACATACAAACTGTAAAGGAATCCTGCACATGTATGTTCCAAAAATAAATATCTAACAGGATTCTTCGTAGTATTTATGGTACTGAGTTAGCAGCATAATGGACACACACACACTAATTTTGTCACACATACAAACTGTAGAGGATTCCTGCACGTACATGTTCCCAAAATAAAATATCTAACAGGATATACATATTTTGCAGCACGACAGGATACCCACATACTTACTACGGATATCATTGCGCACGAACATGGCTGTTGACATCCTTTTTGCCACCGATGCCACTTTAGTTTCCAACGCGTAAATCATTCCGCCTTATAGATAAGGACACTCACCAAGTTTATTTTGGAACATTCGCCGTAGTCGGAAGTACTCGCATCTTTTTTTTTCTAGGAGGAGTTAGCAGACAACCGTTTTGAAGGAAAAGTCGTATTCCTGTCAGGATTCGTCCGTAAAACAAATATGGCGGCTTGTAGGCTTGTACGGACTACTTTCGAAATTTTGACACTTTGCAAGTAAAAGTGAAGAGGAACCTTACAGTCTCTTTCCAGATCCTACAGTTGACAATCGTGAACAGTCGTCCGCAGTCAGTCGCAGTGCGCATCAGTGAACTGCGAACAAAAAATCGGCCTACTTTTATTATAATAAGATAGCCCCTTCCCTACTAGAGAAGATATGCTGTTGTATCTTCTGGTGAATGGAATGAGACAACTTGTGAGTCCCATCTGGCAGTGTGAACTATGTACTTTTACATTTGTTCAATTATATGTATGCATGCATGTACATTATGTCATACATGCATGCAATGCTATGTCTATAGGGTGAGGCAACATTAAAATTCATTTGGTTCATCACGAGGAAATTGAAGGCTGATCTTCCTACCCTTCATTCTATAAAATCATTCAAACTCCCCAATAGTTTGAAATTGCAAAAGGTACATTCCATGCAGGCATTGCATGTTTGACTGCTATTAGCCTTAATTGCATATTGAATTTTGAGCCATCTTCATTTGTTTAGTTTTACGCAGGTGATGGTATCCCATATTATTCGATCAGTCTTGTTGAATTATTAAAGATGATTTTCATGGTTCCATCATTCGCTAAAGCTATTGGTATGGTTAGCTTTGGCATGGAACTATGCATGGAGGCATAGCCCCCTCTTTTTTGGGGACTATGGGGCCATGTAGTCTCGTTCCCAGACCCAGCTCCGCCATTTTATTTTTATACCCGCTCCGCAAGGGTCTGGTGACATGCGCATGCCAAATCGGTGCAGGGGGGGCGTGGGCTAACTTGGATATGATGCAATAAAACGTAAACTAATGAAATGTATCGCGTATTGTCCGCCATGGATCGTCCGCGCCAGCAGAAGTGCTGGTTATGTCAAGAAGAAACGAATCCGAAGAAAAGGCGGTTGATGAACTCCCCTTCCAGCCATTGAGCAATAACTGCTTTAAAAAATCTCGGCACACCAGTCAACATACTACCCACTCGAAGGGAATCGGATTCTTCAGCGGAACCTGTCAGTGAGTATCTCTGCAAAAGTTGCTATTGTGAATTGGAGAAGGTGTGTAAACTTCAGGAGGACATGAGTGAGCTCATAGTTGCAATAAAGCAGAAGTTGAGTTTGAAGGAAATTAGTGTAGACAGTGAGATAACTTCTGCAACATCACCAGATGAACAGGTCAGCTCTATATACTTGGCAATACATATATTAGTTGACAATAACACTTAATATAATACATAATGCACGTCTGCCACACATTGGATATGCACATGCATGATCTTGCCTTGTGCATGAAATCCATTGCATGCAAATGGTCATTTCATTTTATAGTTTGTGCCCACGACGAATTTATTACTTAATCTATAATATTATGACATTGTCGTTATTATGCTCTAAAATTATTAGATTGTATACTTGAGACAGTGCGCATGTGTGCCTCAATAACCATTAATAATTCTGCACTATGTTCATCATCATTTCCCATGCTGACTTTGCACTCTGTGATAAACCACTGACATTGAATGTCATTATATAAATTATTTCCTAATAATGTGCATAGGTTGGAGGCCCATTGTTTACTCCCACTAGCACAGCTGGTACCACTAGCACAGCTCATAACCAACAGAGATCACATGTACCTGGCCCGGCAATACAACTTCCAACTAAAAGAAGCCCAGCTGTTACTGTGAGTTTAATTTACATGCAGCTAATATAATATAGTATAATGATGTGACTATGCATGCTGTTGTTGGTTTTGTCTGATTGCATGGAGAATATTAATCTTGTTAATTGTATGTACTGGATGCCATGTGGTATCTATAGCTTATCCTCTTCTACATGCAGTGTACTGTGTCATACTCCAAGCAGCCAAGAACATATCCTCTCACTCCTTCTAGAAAGTACATAGGCAAAAGCCTTGCTAGGAGAAAGCCATCAGCATTTGCTAAAGAAGCTTTAAAGAGCGAGGTATATAGGAAGTCGATATTCCATAAAGTTCAGTCCATTATCTCTTTGGAGGCTCAAAGTCTTACTTCCACAAGGACACCCTGTACCCTTCGTTTTCACCAATGGGATTCACTAACGCAAGTTAATTGGGATGCACTGTACACTGAATTGAGTAGCCGGGCTCCTGCAATCTTCAACATTATGAGGGCACTATTTGGTGGACCAAGATCATCGCAGTTAAGGCCAAAGCAAAAAGTTGCTATGTGCACTGCTATTGCAATTCTACTCTTCAGCAGAGACAACTGTATATCTCTAATCCAACGCATCGTGTCAATGATACTTTATGCTGGCCATTCATCGAAAAGTGTGAGTTATAAATTAAATACACTGTGTGCATGCTTGCATGTGTGTGTGTATGTGTGTGTGTGTGTGTGTGTGTACATGCGTGCGTGTGTGTGTGCATTTATTTAAATATACACAAAATGGAGTCACGTCATATACAAATTAACACACACACACACACACACACACACACACCCATGTTGCTGCATATGCATGTGACATTTCAATTTATGCAGGTTTATTCGAGACTCAACAAGCTGGGACTTAGTGTCTCATATCGGCAGTCTTTACGCTTGCTAGAAATTTTTGGTAAAGATTTTGACAAAGACGTTTGTGACTGGTCAGAAGCACTCCAGACAGATATCACCGCAGACACAACAGTAAGTTTTATTAGCCAGATTAACCACAGGCATACAAGACACATCCACATATTAATGTATTCTATATATATATGGCTTTTTTGGATTAATCCACAATGTATAGCAACTTTATGTTCATCAAGGGCCAGCTGAATTCACTGAATCAGGAGAATCTGATGATGAAGTAGCTAAGGTAATGCAGTGGCTAGATGGTGGTAGTTCAATTGGAAGTGATGAAAGTATTGTTGGAGGAGATTCGGATGAAAACACTGATGACTTTGATCAAGACATTGAATATCCTGATGGTGATGTTTCTGAATCCGATGCTGATGATGAATACCTTGAACCTGACATTCCAGGCGACCCGCATGTACTCTGTGAAGAAGGAGATACCAGCATGCAAGGTATGCAAATGGGAACAGACCCCTTATATATAATATATTATATGCTTTTAAATTAGTATACGTTATTCACAGTCATAACATTGTTATTCTTATATGTCTTGAAAGGAATCAGTGAAGATTTTTCCAGTACATGGTATGGATTTAAAATTGTTGGTGACAATATAGATAAGAATGTTCGACCACGATATATGCGGAGTGACAAACAAACGAGAAGCCTTCACTACTTCAACAGCTATGCTGTACTAGATCGTGTTGACTGCTCCAAGCTGAGTGCAACTGCTCCACACATCCATCAACCTATGGATTATGAGAAGATTCTTCCAATGGAGGACGATTTGCAGCAACTCATGCAAAATTGTACTGTACTGGTTACTCGCATTTTGGTTGAATTTCTTCCTTTCCTCGGTCAGTTGAAGGATGCAGTCTGCCATCACATACCGCATGCTGAATCAAAGGCAATGGCAAAGAAGTCTGTTGTGGTGAGATACATAGCATAGTACATGCATGCATAAGTGCATGGTATATATATTGCAGACTCTGTATTGTATGCTGGTCATTGGTTATATCCAATTCGATTCAATTCAACTATTAACGTGCATCGATCATGCCATATTATATACAACAATAATTTTATATGTATACTGCACCTATACACTGTCAGGTACCATTGGGTGTTCTCCTGAAGAGTGAGCAAACTACAGTAGAAATGGTAGAGATAATGGATAGCCTCCACCATTATGTACCCAAGAGGACGATAGAAGGGACAGTGCATGGGCAAGATTACATAAAGGAGTTTCTCCACCCCATATTTTTTGGAGGTGATCAATTGACATGTGCCCGTGCCCGCAGCTCACAGAGAGCAAGGACGAATGCTGATACCAGCTCGGAGGCACTTTGTGGTCTAGTACCATGCTGTGAGGATTGGCATGCTAAAGTTTCCTTTTTGTCGGTTAGTCGTACGTCCTACATGCATTATATACCTGCATGCAGATTCCTGCTTTATATGCCAGTAAACTATTATAATAATTATAACATCATTTATGCATGTAATGCATATAATACTACCCCTTGCAATTGTTATAATATTTATAGGTCATCTGGAAGAGGTTATACAAGGAAGCATCATTTCAGGATTCGGGTACACTCTACCATCTCAGAAATGTCATCCATAGAACCAATGTCACCTCAGTGCCGAAGGACAGCTTTAATCAGTGTGAAGACTACTTTAGAACAGTTGTGACAGCTCACATAATCTCGGCAGCACTCCAGGTACTTGGAATGGCATCTCCTGATGACACTCCATCAAAATACCAATTTCCACCGAACTTCAGTAACCTGACCACTGCTAGAAGGAAAGGAATTATTGATACAGTAGCCAGAGATGTCGTGGAGGCATTCTTCAAGATTGGCCTAGAATCAGGTAAACATTATTATTGTACCGATGCAGACTTTAATAATTGTTGGAGATTTCACAATATGTCTTTTATCCAATGCCATGCATGTAGATATACCATCCTCTGATTCTGTGCTGGAGTATGCCAAAGAGGTATTTTCCATGGGCCTCCTTTACTTTGAATTTCACGATGCTATTAAGGAGGGTGACGGTGATCGTCTGTTACGTTGCTGGAAGTACCTTTTCGTAATCTTCAAAGCATCTCAGCGCACCAATTACAGTATCGAGGCATTCAATTTATTGTGTCAGGTGCATTACTACTTGTCACCCCAGATGGTCCACCAGCTGAAATATTCTAGGTTCATCAATGTTCATGGTTGTACAGGTTACAATATTCCCTGTGATTTGTACATGGAGCATTTGAACAGAACCATCAAAGATACTTTGCAACACCTAGGTGCTAACAAGACGGAACATGCCATCGTACGCTCACGCAAGTGCTCCTATGCTCTATCCACAATGCTTTCTAACTTTGACCAGAGATCAGGAGTCAAAGAGCAATTCGGATCTCACACCCGAGCCTCGGAAAACATTGACATATCAAAGGCAGTTGCAATACTTCAAGCGAACAAGGTATTCTTGGATGAAGGACAGAGGCAGCATAGTGCATTCAAGTCCTTCAAGTGCAATGGACTCCTTTCATCATTAAAACTAGATAAACTGAAGGCTTGGATGGAAGAACATTTCCAACATAAAACTGTAAATATATAACAACTGCCACACACTCGAGTCTAAATTTTGTGTTACCATTAATATTTAATTTATTAAGTATATTAATTATTATGCATATTTCACACAATCATATCATATATTTGCATATGTTTTCATGCATGTTTCATTTATCATACATGTTCTCATGCATGCATGCAATTCAATTTTAGCATTAATTAATTGCATACCTCTAAACACCTAGGTGCTAACAAGACGGAACATGCCATCGTACGCTCACGCAAGTGCTCCTATGCTCTATCCACAATGCCAGGCTTGGATGGAAGAACATTTCCAACATAAAACTGTAAATATATAACAACTGCCACACACTCGAGTCTAAATTTTGTGTTACCATTAATATTTAATTTATTAAGTATATTAATTATTATGCATATTTCACACAATCATATCATATAT
Organism: Halisarca cf. caerulea; assembly: GCA_963170055.1. Classification (NCBI taxonomy): domain Eukaryota; kingdom Metazoa; phylum Porifera; class Demospongiae; order Chondrillida; family Halisarcidae; genus Halisarca; species Halisarca cf. caerulea. The sequence continues at coordinate 11,121,685 of CAUJGJ010000397.1, forward strand.
TTGCATATGTTTTCATGCATGTTTCATTTATCATACATGTTCTCATGCATGCATGCAATTCAATTTTAGCATTAATTAATTGCATACCTCTAAACACCTAGGTGCTAACAAGACGGAACATGCCATCGTACGCTCACGCAAGTGCTCCTATGCTCTATCCACAATGCTTTCTAACTTTGACCAGAGATCAGGAGTCAAAGAGCAATTCGGATCTCACACCCGAGCCTCGGAAAACATTGACATATCAAAGGCAGTTGCAATACTTCAAGCGAACAAGGTATTCTTGGATGAAGGACAGAGGCAGCATAGTGCATTCAAGTCCTTCAAGTGCAATGGACTCCTTTCATCATTAAAACTAGATAAACTGAAGGCTTGGATGGAAGAACATTTCCAACATAAAACTGTAAATATATAACAACTGCCACACACTCGAGTCTAAATTTTGTGTTACCATTAATATTTAATTTATTAAGTATATTAATTATTATGCATATTTCACACAATCATATCATATATTTGCATATGTTTTCATGCATGTTTCATTTATCATACATGTTCTCATGCATGCATGCAATTCAATTTTAGCATTAATTAATTGCATACCTCTAAATTGTGATACTGCATGACATGTATGTAACTATTACACAATTTTAATAATTGACTATAGCTATAAGTCTTGCAATTGCCTGAAGTCATCGATGCTTTCCAGCATGGGATTGCATGTGCTTCATGATCATGTAGTTCCTCGATCATATTATAGATTCTATATACACTACCATTAATACATACATGATCATGAGAGTATACATAATACGCCAATTTCCAGCTCGCGCAGAACACGATCTACGTAATTGTTACAGAAGTATCAAATATTAATAATAATATAACTTAAAGATTATGGTCACGCGAAATGGCGGAATCTATTCAGAGTCTTGAAGAAGTAGTTCGGTCAGCTGGCAGTACTATCGGTATTTCAAATTTAACAATGGATCAAGAAAACGCAATTTGTTCTTTCGTTAGGGGAAAAGATGTATTTGTATGTTTGCCAACCGGCAGCGGCAAATCGCTTTGTTACGCCATCCTTCCTTTAGTCTTCGACACTATTCGTGGCCTCAAAGGATCATTATGCTTAGTTGTGTCCCCACTTAACGCATTAATAAAGGACCAAGTAGCAACTTTTCGATCAAAGGGGCTCCATGCTGGTTTTGCTGGAGCAGCTCAAGCAGATCGCAACGTATTATTGGACATTCGCCAAGGGCGCTTACAGCTTGTATATGTAACTCCCGAAGCCATTGTTTACATCGACAAATGCAGAAGTATGCTCCTGGAAAGGGTGTGGCAGGATAACTTAGTGGCTTTTATCATTGATGAAGCTCATTGTATAAAGACATGGTGAGCAGATATTATAATACAATATTTTATGTTATAACACAATATTTTATATTATAATACACAGTAATATACTATATTTGTCAATGATAAAAGCAATGACATACAAAAATTATTGCATGGTTATAAGTAAGAACAGTTCACATATTCTTAGGGTCTATACAATAATGAAACTGTTTGTTTTACAGGGGTCCAGAATTCAGACGAGCTTTTCTAGGTCTTCGAAACATCAGGAGCATAATAGGACCAGATGTACATACCATGGCCCTCACAGCAACTGCAACAGCAGATACACGAGCAATCATATTAAACACGTTAGGCATGAAAGATGTGCACATTGTAACTCAGTCCCCTGACCGCCCAAACTTCACATACTCAGTGCATGCAATGTCCAAACTAGAAAGCACATTTGGGCCATGCATTCAGCAACTTAAGGAGAAGAGGCGAAATTTCAAAAGACTGTTAATATTCTGTAGAACAATTAAGGATTGTTCACAAATATATGAAATGTTTCTGCAACAACTTGGTAATAATTTTACAGAGCCTCCAAATGCACCAAATTTGTCACCATTCCGCCTCGTTGATATGTACACAAGTGTGACAACGCCATCTGTGAAGAAGAATATAGAAGAGAGCATTAAGGAAGAATCTGGCATACTTCGTGTACTTATTTGTACAAATGCTTTTGGGATGGGAGTTGACTGTAAGGGGGTACATGGTGTAGTACACTGGAGGCCACCAAAGGATTTAGAATCATACATTCAGGAGACCGGGAGAGGAGGTCGAGATGGACAACATACTGATGTGCAATTGCATTACATAGAGAAGAAGGACTTCTCATCTTGTGACAATAACATTCTATCTTATTGCACCAGCACCACATGCCGAAGGAAATATCTAATGTCTCATTTTATAGAGAACTACACATTGCCTAATTTCGGAGGCTGCAAATGTTGTGATATATGTAAACTTCAGTGTAAATGTACACTTTGCCAACAAAAGTAATGCCGGACTGTACATGTATACTGCATTGGTTTTGTTCAGTGATTCATGATAAAAGAAACGGTTAAATTTGTCTGAAACGATAGGTACCATTACCGAGAATAAAGAATATACCTGGTTCCAAACAAGTATCTTATAAAGTATAATGCATACAAATAAAACATACCGTGGATATTCACTCGCTTCCAAGCAGTGTGAATACGTTAGTATGCGTTTTAGGCGTTCGGCGATCTGATTGGAGGGCTGAAATCTGGAGATCCCTGCACCGATTTGGCATGCGCATGTCACCAGACCCTTGCAGAGCGGGTATAAAAATAAAATGGCGGAGCTGGGTCTGGGAAAGAGACTAGGGGCCATGCCATATTATATGTCTAATATATTCCTGTACATATTATTCTTAATCTACATAATATAGAATCTTAATTCTGTCCCCACTCACTCAATTGCATGCAGTGTGTGCATTCCTATGCACCCCTGTATATATTTTGTATATTATATTGAAGTTCCATTCTTCTTTCTTAGTATTATACATTTCATGGGCCGGATTGGCTGTTGGATATATGGTGCCTGTACGCAGCCCCCCACCGTGTACATATATATAGGCTTTGGTGCAGTGCATGCACTAGGGGGCCATAGGGTTCAGGGGGGGGCAAGCGAACCCCCTTTTCTAGAAAACTAAGGATTGTTTTGATAGAGAAGTACATCTATTCCATGTTTGTATAACCAGATAAGTATGCTCTTCTAGCACTGATAATCAACTATAAGTAACTGTGTATAATATCATATTGAAACACTTTCATTCAAGAATGCACATTGAATAAATACATAGTTAAATATGCTCACGTCAGGGCAAAGAACCCGGCCCCTGACAAATTTCTGCATATGGGCCTGTATGGTACATAAAGTATCGACCCCCCATATATAAGTTTACTGAATCAGACTGAGTGTTTTGATCATGCATGGGGCAAGGTTATAACCTCAATAATTTATTGATTTCTTTCGTTTTTCATATTATTATAGCCTGTCACGTAGTATCCGGACCCCCCAAAAATCGGTTCCGTAGGTTCATATCTTTCGAAGAATACGTTCCACAGGTCCAAATTTTGATGCAGAATATGTTCCGATATGAAAATATAAGGACTGCCCCTTCTTGTCGCTGATTTGCGCACCAAACTGCAGGAACAATGGAAGAGAACCTTGAAGAGAAAGGAGTAGACGAAATATTGGACTTTGCTATTGAATACAATTCAAGTGGACAGTATCCTCAGGGCCTAACTGCAAATAAGAAGCGTGCTGTTCGGAAACGCGCTACAGGCATCACTGTGAAGCAGGGGGAAATATTTCTACAGAAGAAGAAGGGCAAGGTCGATGTAAGAGAGATATACCACATTATTGTCAAAAGAGATTACAAAAATCATGCATGTTGCAACAACAACGTGAGTCTGCTAAAGGGTTAAGTACCCCGGACACAGAGTTCCCGGTTGGGAAGAAACAAGAGCGCTGGTTGAAAACCAATGCTCTAGTTGATTCTTCTGCTCTGGCAGGGCTGAGAGAAGGAGCTCATCCAGCTACTATTGGCTCCACTAGCTGGCCACTAGCGTGAGTGGGGGTTCAAGCTGTAGTGTCCTTGCCGCGCAGCTGGTATCTTCTAAGTCCTCAAAATCATTTCACATCATTATCCTCAAATCTCCAAGCCTTCTCGTACCTCCCAAGCTTCTCCTCTCTCCCCCGTAGCTGACTATGTATGTAAAGGTATACATTTCTAGAAATGACTCTTTAGTATCCTCACTCCTCACCACCACGTGGTCGCCGCCATCTTGATTTTTTAATATATAAATATAATAATGTAATATCCCCATGACTAATGTTTGCAACTACTGTTTACTAGTCATTTCTTGTTAATAATATGCAGAGAGTCAAAATAGTCACCGATGGCAGTGAAAAGATTAGGATTATGAAAGCCTGCCATTCTGCACCTACTTCTGGGCATGTTGGGATAGTAAAAACATGGAGACGCTTGTCAGAAAGATTTTATTGGAAAGGGATGTATGGTGATGTCAAAAAGCTGGTCAGTGTTACCTCTGATGGAGACATTATATTGCATGCATGCATGATAATTGTTAGCATATTGTAATTCTTACAGGTTTCCACATGCCATGATTGTCAGGTGGTAAATAGGAGAGTTCGAACGGAGCGCCCTGAACTGTATCCTGTAGCTGTGAAGAGCCCATGGTACCATCTTGGGATTGATTTTGTTGGGCCAAACTCACCACAGTCACTAGGAGGCAACAAGTACATATTAACAGTCTGTGATTACTTCACAAAGTTTGGTTGGGCCAAGGCACTCCCTTCTAAAGAGGCTGTTCACGTTGTTTGTGCTCTCCAAGAAGTATGTATGTTCATCTATATACATATGTCGTGACCATGTATATGCTGTCTCTTAAAGAAATATGTACGTACATGTATGTACGTATGTATGTATGTATGTATGTATGTATATATGTATGTACATGTATGTATGTATGTATGTATGTACGTACGTATGTATGTATATACGTAATATGTACATGTATGTATGTATGTATGTATGTATGTATGTATGTATGTATGGATGGATGGATGGATGGATGGATGTAAGTGTGCATGACAGATTGGCTAACCTATGGTGTATTACCTCCAGTGCATATGTCACTCTCATCCACAGCTGTTTTTCATCTTGGGCTTACCATCAGTAATCACCACTGATCAAGGTACAGAATTCCGTAATTATATGAATGCTGAACTCATGCAGCGGTTTGGCATTCATCATTGATTGACATTGCCATATCATCCTCAAGCTAATGGCTTAGATGAGCGGTTTAATCAGACAATTTCTAATGCCCTGGCAAAATTTGTTGACAAGAAACATGAGTTATGGGATAGATGCTTAAGTGACATTGTGTATGGATATAACTCAGCTGTGCAGGTTAGAATTTATCCTGCTTATAATTGTGCTGCATGTATGTCATAGTAAGCCAGCCACTAGCAAAGTCCCACTATCATACTGTATGCATTGGTATATATCTTGCAGGAATCAACCAAGCATACACCATTTGAAGTTATGTTTGGTCGACAGGCTCGACTGCCTATTGACATTGACACAGAGGCTATTGCTAATCCTTCTGAGAGGCTGGAGGAATTCAACCATCGACAGGAACCTGACCAGGTCAAGATTCAGCAACAAAGGAGAGTAATGCAGACCATAGTGAAGTCAAACATTGAAAGTGCTCAAAACAAGCAAAAACAGCATTATGATCAGAAACATAATGCACCTGGTTCAGCTTTTAATGTGGGTTGTCTTGTCTTGAAAAAAGACTTCACAAGAAAGAAGAGGAAAGGTGGCAAGCTAGACAGTAGGTGGCTGGGGCCATATAGGCTTGCTTCTTCATTAGGCAAAGGCCTTTTTGGGCCGCCGGAAGGCGGCCCTATATTGTTTTTACTTTCACCGGAAGTGTCCGGAACGTCCGGAACGATGTCTATATATATATATATATATATATATATATGTCAACAACATGGCGGACGCAAAGTCGGTATGTAATCTTTCGGCTATATTTTGGTAAAATTCATTCGTTCGCTTCTGATTTTATCAGCGAAGAGTCTTTTCAACCAGAAGAGTTCTTCGAAGACGATTTCCAAGCGATTCGAGTTTCCAGGGCCGTGGGCGGCCCACGAGTTTTTTAAACTCGAATCGCTTGTTCAGTTGCAACATGTCGATACTGGCGAGGTATGTATCTCATTTGATGTACTACATGTATAGATCTACCATGCATTTATGTGTTGCATGTTGTTTTAAATTACTTATTTAGGTGATTAAGCGCGTTAATGGCTTTCATTTGAAGAGGTACATAAGTACTCCTCAAAGTGCAACTGCAGTCTCTTCTGTAGAGTCTGATGTTGATCAAGTAAATTTACAGTCAGCTTTTGATGATAGTAACATGCCATCGACTTGTGAAATGAGCAAAACCTCCCTAACTGCAATAAGCTGGCAGTCTGAATTTGAGCTGGACTCCTTTGGAGATCCTAATATCTCCCCCCAGCATTTGCAGCAATCCATCCCCAGTTTTATAACAGATGATGAGGGCCTTACTTTCCCATCAATTCCCAACTTGCCAACTATCACTAGTACGCCTGATAAGCAAGGTGGCTATTTTCCAGAATTTTTGGGCAGCCTTCCGGCGGCCCTATATTGTTTTTACTTTCACCAGAAGTGTCCGGAACGTCCGGAACAATGTCAATATATATATATATATGTATGTCAACAACATGGCGGACGCGAAGTCGGTACAAAATCTTTCGGCTATATTTCGGTGAAATTCATTCTTTTGCTCCTGATTTTATCAGCGAAGGGTCTTTTAGACCAGAAGAGTTCTTCGAAATATTATTTTAGTCAATAACGCCGATTTACAAGCGATTCGAGTTTCCGGGGCCATAGGAGGCCCACGAGTTTATTAAACTCGAATCGCTTGTTTCGTGATAATATTACGATTCCATCACCTATCACTGACCTTAAGCATTCCAGTCCCAGGCTTGGTATCACAAGGAAAAGTTCAATGAATTTGAAGCTCCTCTATGACAAAAATGTGACTGTGAAGCACATTAATGCAAGCAATCCAATCGACATTTCTGATGGGCCACCAAGCCCTCCCACCAATCAGTGGATTCCTGCTCTTGGGTTGAAAGATTGGGATCATAATATTTTGCTAAGCAGAACAGCGTGGCTGTCTGATAGTATAATTAATGCAGCCCAAATGCTATTGACAACCATGACACCAATCCCTGGTTTTCAGTCTGTTTTATTAGGATCTACAATGACCTTTAATGCTATGAGTGGCGACTTCATTCAAGTGCTTTTCGATGGCTCGTCCCACTGGTTAACTATTTCTACCATATCTGCGCCTCCAGCTACTGTATTCGTCTATGACAGCCCTTATTCCAGAGCAGGGAGTAGGGTGCAAGGGCAAATTGCTTCAATATTAGCAACCAGCCAGCCAGAGATTACTCTCAATTTCATTGATGTCCCACTTCAATCAGGCACTAATGATTGTGGGTTATTTGCAATTAGCTTTGCACTGTGTCTAGTGCTTGGGAGACAGCCTGAAGAGTATCAGTTTAACAAATCAACCATGAGACCTCACTTGATCAGATGCTTAGAAAGGCAAGAAATGACCATGTTTCCGATTCTC
>CAUJGJ010000397.1:11136800-11146800 GCA_963170055.1 Halisarca cf. caerulea
TAAAATCATCCTTCCAACAACGTTTCCGTCCTAAATGCTTCGTCAAAGTTCTCTTCCTTGTTAGATGAGTCGGCTTAAAAGCTTTTGTCAGTTTTCGAGTCCTTTCACAACTTCTAAAACGAAGACAACAACTTTAAACCACTCACTCTACCTCTAAAAATTAAAGGCCCACGGAAATTCTCAGAGCGAGTTGAATCTTCGTGATTAACTCTCAATCCAAATCTTTAGGTCTGTAAGATTCTTCGTTGACGAAAACAGAAGCAAATGCACAAAATTCACTGAATAATACCAACGACTTCGACTACCACCTAAAGTCCGCTATGTTGTTGACACATATATATATATATATATATATATATATATATATATATATATATTGACATCGTTCCGGACGTTCCAGACACTTCCGGTGAAAGTAAAAACAATATAGGGGCCGCCAAAGGCGGCCCAAAAAGTCCGTTACTGGAGCTGTCATTTGATCCATTCAAGTTAGAAACTGATGATCACCCTAGCTTGAATCAGTTTTGATTTGATATTTTTCATTCATTCATGCAGGTCAACACCTGTGGAAGTATATACTGTATACAATCCTTCTGGGCCCATACAAATATCTAACAGGCAAAGTCATGAGTTCTTTTTCTACCGAACAGAAACTTGAGATCCTAAGTAGGATAGAAGGGAAAATGAGTAGCAATGTCACAAACTACAGCCAGTCGTTTGTAGGACGTGACTTTAAAGTATGGGCACAGATTGCTCCATTCATTCTCAAACCTTTTTTGTCTTTTAATCTGCTCAACCTCGGGATCAGTCTTTCACGTGTATGTTTGCATGCATATAAAATGTATGTGCATTTGTGTGACACTGTGTACCTATTATACACGTACAATTTATAACAGTTATGTACAGGGCTCATTGAGGGGGGGGAACTTGTCCCCCCCTCAAGAGGTTTATGTGTGCCCTCCCTAGGCATCACGAAGTCAGCATACCCACCCATCCCCATGCAGGGCTGATTCATGTATGCACCCCTGATGTGTGTACATATATAGGCTTTGGTGCAGTGCACGGGCTATGCCCCCCCCCAGCTCACATTTTAAATGAGAGTAGGAAACAAATGTCATACATGTGTCTGCATAATGCTATAATATTATAATTGTAAGTTGTACAACAAGTATATACTATAGCCAGTCCCTCACTTCAAATTTGTAAGAAATTATATGATATATATTTGACTTCATTCAAACATTGATGAATGTTCCATTCCAAATGTATGTATGGGTTACATAATAGGTTAGGTTGATATTTAGAACTTACGACTAATTACTCCAGGCCCTGGAATATAGATTTTATACAGGAAAATTAAGGTTCTAATTATTGAGATGCTTCTGTAATACTCTTGCATATTATGCCAAATCACTATTTGCAGGTGTTCAAATTGTGCTACTCTCGCTAGGTAAGTAAAGGTGACCGAACAAGATTTGAGACGATTGTGGATGATTTTGTCCATCAAGTGCACTTAACTGCTCCAGAGATGCTTCAAAAGGTCAAAGTGCATTTGCTCCTTCACTTGCCACAGAATATTGTAGACTTTGGGCCCCCTGCAAATTACAACACTGAAAGGTACAAGCTATATAATTATGTAAATGCATGCATGTATGTACTCTTCTTGGCATTGTTCAGATGTGAATCATTGAATTCAAAACTACGAACATTTAATGTGTACAGCAATCGGCAATCTCCTAGCCTTGATATAGGACAGTTCTTTGCAATTTCAACAACATTGCATATTCTTTTGAAGAGTGCTGAAATGTACGTGGGTACAAATGCTTAGAACAATGTTGAATAACTGTATACATGAGTGTCTATGCATGACTGTTTTTGTTTTTTTTATATCACAGTACCAGGGAAAGCAATTCTAGAGCTGAAAAGTTTGCTCAGGTAGGGCAAGGCTTTGTGAATCTTGTGCAGACTCCCATTGTGGCATCCTACCTTTTTGGAACACCAACATCTGAGATTGAGGACAAAAGCATTTATAAGCACGGCACATTAAAAAAGGTAAGATAAATATTACATATTTCTAAACATTACATGCAATATTTTAAATTGTTCATGAAGTGGTTTACATTATCTTTTCCTGCTACAGTGTAACACTAAAGAAATGCTAGTTGGTGATTTATTTGTACATCTCCCACGCCCTGGATTACTAAGTGAATATGATTTATCAGATTCAAATTTGGACATAAGCAAGAAATGTATTCCTGGAAAAGCATTGTGTTGTGTCAATACAGAACATCCCCATCTCATACCAATCAAATCACATGTGAAGTACATGTTTTGCAATGAATCAGTATGTGTATACATATATGCTGTGTGTGTATGTGTGTGTGTGTGTGCGTGTGTGTGTGTACGTGTGTGTGTGTGCATGCATGTGTGTGTGTGTGTGTGTGTGTGTGTGTGTGTGTGTGTGTGTGTGTGTGTGCATGCATGTGTGTGTGTGTGTGTGTGTGTGTGTGGAGGTGTGTGTGTGTTTGTGTGTGTGTGTGTGTTTGTGTGTGTGTGTGTGTGTGTGTGTGTGTGTACATACATATGTACATGTTTGTGTGCGTACGTAGAATGAACCTCTTTAATCCCAACATTCTCTCTAATCCGACTGTCTAATGAGGTACAGTCGCCATATTAAAATATGGTTAGAGGCACTCCATAATCTGACAACCTCCTAATTTGACATACTTTTTAGGTCCCATTGAGTATCGGATTAGAGAGGTTCCACTTGTGTGTAAGTGTGATGCTATACTGAAATTACATGCTTGCATTATCTTTCTTTCTTCCACCCTATAGCACTTTGGTACACTTGTGGCCTGTTTTAACCCTTTATCTTGCATGGAACAATATTTTGACTCTACTGATATTCTTGCACGATTGCGTAACCTCGGCCAATTTCAAAACGGAAAACGTCATTTGATAGAGCTTTTCGTACTACATCCATTTGTACAGTTTCATAGCTATAGCATATATATAATGTGAGATATGAGCCATAGAAGTGTTAGCGTATACAAAAATATTTGTGAATATTCTAATTATGCGCATCATGAATATTATAATGAGCCAAAAATGTGGAAATAGCTTCATGGATTGCACAGAAGAAAGCTGATTTTGTTTTAATTTCCCTGCAAGATCAAGGATAATTCTCATAGATTCAGTTTTGTAGAATGGGCGTGTTGTTTTGTGGATGGTTTGGAGTGCTCGAATTCAAATCGTTTTTGCGTGTAATCCTTGAATACGAAGCAGAAGTTGGTAACGTTTAGAAGATGTCTTCGGGAACAAAGAAAAGTTTCAAACAGATATTTTGGTCAATAAACAAAGAAGAACAGGTAATAAATGGTATAGCAAAGATTATACGCAAATTCGTTCACGTAAAGTTTGTTCTTCTTTTCCGTCTTTATTTGTTAACCGGCAAAAGAAGCAAAATATCCTTGAAAATCAGCCGAAAGGTGTTATGCTGTAGCTTTCAGCCCAAAACAACAGAGTTCCCGTCGTTAATGTCCGAAATCGAAGCAGTTTTCCAACTCTAAAGTTCGCAGACAAAATATTGTCCCGTGCAAGATAAGGGTCATGCGAAAAAACGTAACACGCACGAAAAAGGGTTAAGATGGGAAATGATGTGACCATGGTACTAGTACCTCTTGTTCCCCTGCCCAACCAGACAAGCCTGGGCTGCCCATTATTTATCAGGTGTCAACACCTTGTAGCTGTTCCCTCTACTACCCTGGTGAATAATGTATCCTTCATGCACCGATGTGGGAATGGATCCACAGTTTGCAGGGCAAAAGAGAACTGTTGAAAGGCAAACTGTGGAAACTGAGGCTGGTTTAACATTTAATCATGACAATAGTAATGAGGTATTTTATTTCAATAACTTTTGCCTGAATAACTGATACTGTTACAGAATTTGATTTATCTGATTTTTTCATTTTGGAGTTGGAGAACAGTTCAAACATTCAGTAAGAGGAGTGGCATATGGGCTATAATAGGTCCATATAGCGCACATCCGCGGGTGTATACGCATAATGAAGTACAGGTGGTAATCACATCTGCAGAGGGTACGATTGTATGCAATACGTTCCCTAAATGTTCAACCACATATCCGATTTCGTACGCTTACGGATAGTATACTGCTTTTTAGAAATTGGTCAGTTACAGGTCTGTCTGCGTATCAGTAACGAGGTCTCGTTTTTGGCCGTGTAGGATTGACACAGAAAACATGGCCGCCATACATTATTGCAAATTCGTTTTTGACCAAAAATTAACGGCATGGAAAGTCAATGGCTTTCGTAAGTGGATTTTGGTACATTTTGACACACCAACTGCAAGACGGAGTAGTTTAACAAGTAATTCGGGTAAAAACAACATGACGCTGCTGCATTTTGGCAGTTTCAGCCATGGTTTTATCCTTCAGGATAAAACCATTGCTGAAACTTCGCCAAAATGTAGCGAATTTTCTTCAAAATTGCAACAAAGGCGAAAAATACAAAGCCGAAGGATAAAACATCTTCGTAAACCTGATACCATTGTTGCAGAGATAAACAGTTGCTTGTTAAAGTCTTCTTTTCTTTCAGCAGCCATTTTTATTCACCTACTTCCTGTTGCATATATATATATATATATGAATGGAGCATTACACTTCCGGAATTTGTAATGAAAATAACATAGGGGCTGCCGTGACTTCGTAAACCCAAGTCCTTAAAGAAATTTGAAGCACCAGCAGCGAGGTATGGGTCTGCAACACCAGCAGCATTTTAAGATTATTCTTCTTGTCTTTTTTGGGCCACCGGAAGGTAGACCTATATTGTTTTTACTTTCACCGGAAGTGTCCGGAACGTCCGGAACGATGTATATATATATATATATATATATATATATATGTATATATGTCAACAACATGGCGGACGCAATTTCGGTACGTAATCTTTCGGTTATATTTCGGTAAAATTCATTCGTTTGCTTCTGATTTTATCAGCGAAGAGTCTTTTCGACCAGAAGAGTTCTTCAAAGTAATATTTTAGTCAATAACGACGATTTCCAAGCGATTCGAGTTTCCAGGGCCGTAGGCGGCCCACGAGTTTTTTAAACTCGAATCGCTTGTTTTCGAATAAAGCTACAGGTCGCCAGGAAGGTTCTATGAGTTCATCTCTCACTATTGAGCTCGAATTGTTAGCGTCAAGTGCCTTTTGCAGGTTTTGAAGCAGTATGTACATTTCTTAACAAAGAATAATTTTATAGGCAAATCCCATACATTCGCCGAATCAGCCATTTTCAGATCAGCAAAATGGCCACGGGAGACTAGGAGTACAAATACAATATATACACAAGGACATATATGTACTGTATAATGCACTGCATGTGCAGGATGTAGGAATTTGCACTTCCTCTATGAATTGATTTTTCATATGTAATGCATCCATGGTTAAGTAGCATCGCCTATATGATTACAGTCGAGAAAAATTTTAATAATTCCATCCCAACACAGGCTACTGTCAGGTTTTCCATCCAAAATTTAATGGATACCCAAGAACAGCATTGTCTATGATTAGGATACAAAAACAATCCCATGCCTGCACCCCAAGAAGAGCAACCCTTTTTTCTTCAAGCAAGAATTATCCAGGTGGATCTTTTGATCAGCATCTCAAGGCTATATGGCAAAATCACTACAGCGATTATCGTGTGAAGCCATGTATATAGCCAACCTGCCAACCAACTCTTCTCCATGTAACACTCTTGTGTTACATCCACTAATTATCCGCTACTACTAGAGTTACAGTGAGACCTCACTTATCCGCACCTCAGATAACCGGTTCCCTCAGTATCCGCATCATTTTCTGCTGAAACGGATCTGCACAATACATTTTTACCTCCACTAACCGGAAACCTCGCTATCCGTATCCGGTCACGCTTCTTGTATACTAATGTACACTATTCCGTATAATTTACCCTCTGTTGTCCGCAACGTGTTACAGTGTCAGCTAATATTCGTTTGCAAATTTGTTTTGAAATCTTCTTCGCCTGCTGAGATGGCTTCAATGTTGCCCCTGAAATGACCGAGAAAAGCTTTGACTGCCAGTAACAAGAAGCAGATTTGTATTTACAAGCAAGTGAACCCGAAGGCCACGTACGATGGTATTCAAGCTCACTTTGAGAAAGACTGGGGCTTCAAAGTTGGACTTTCCACAATTGGGGACATCTGGCGTGCTCGTGATGAGTGGCTGAAGGTAGAAGATGACAACAAGGTTTGCCGTGCTAGGACACCGAAGCACCAAGATGTTGAAGACGCACTATGGCTTTGGTTTTGTCAGGCTCGTTCATCCGGTGCCGCCATTAGCGATCTCATTCTGAAGACCAAAGCCCAAGAATTTGGTCAGCGTCTTGGAGTAGCAGATTTAACATACTCAAACGGTTGGCTGCAAAAGTTTAAAGACCGTCACAACATTTCGAAGAAGAAATTCGAAGGTGAGAGTGCAAGTGCTGATATGCAGCAGGTTTCATCGGGTAGAGAGTCATTGCGTGCACTTACCACCTCGTATGCACCTTGTGATATCTACAATATGGATGAGACAGGGCTGTTTTATCGCCTAACACCAAACAGCACCCTGGCTACAGGTGCGGTCAGAGGAACGAAGAAATGCAAGGACAGGCTTACTGTTGCATTGTGTGCCAATGCTGATGGCTCCCACAAATGCAAGCCTTTGGTCATTGGAAAATCGAAAAGACCTCACTGCTTTGGAAGCCACTTTGACCCAAGTGTGTATGTTACATACACAAGCAACACCAAGGCATGGATGACTGGTGTCATCTTCCAGCAGTGGCTCCAAAGCTTCAACCTTATTATGAAGATGAGAAAACGCAAAGTTCTCCTTCTGATTGATAATGCAGGCAGCCACACTGAGCCCCTCACACTCAGCCATGTTACTGTGAAGTTCCTGCCAGCCTACACCACAGCACATCTTCAGCCTATGGATGGTGGCATCATCCAGAACTTCAAGGTGCACTACCGCCGCTACCTGGGTCTACATTTTGTGAGTTGCATTGACAGAACAGAAGCTCCAAAGGTGGACTTGCGCCAAGCCATAGGTCTGATTGCAGATGCTTGGAAAGATTTGAAGCAAATTACAGTGGTCAATTGTTGGAGGCATGTGGGGATACTGCAGCCTAATGGGGATCAGCATGATACTGCTGATTCAAGCTCTGAAGACATCAGGCCTTTACTGAGCACAATTGACGACATGGCTCATCGCTTAGAAAGTGATTCCTCGCAAAGGATGACAGCGAAGGACTATGTCGCTGTTGACAACAATGTTGGAACAGAAGAGACCCTTTCTGACAACCAGATAGTGGAGCTGGTCAGTGGGGTAAGCACTGAAGAACCATCTATTGAAGGTGACTCAGAGCAAGATATTGATGACCAGCCACCACCACCAACAGTTACTGAAGCATACACTGCTTGCCAACTTCTCATTACTTTCTATGAGAATGAAGTGGCAAAAGATGAGGGGTACAGGCCGAAATTGAGTGAAATGCGGAAGTATATGGAATTCATCAACATGAAGCGAATAACTGGGTCGAAGCAAACAAGCATTACTGACTTTTTTCATAGCTCCAACTGAATCAAACTATAGTGCTCTATTCTTTCTTACTTGAATTAGCTAGTGGTATATCAAATTGTCTTTTGACTTTTTAATAATTGTTATATTATTATTGTCTTAGTTTTTTTAAGTTTACAATTAATATGTGATCTTGCATGCAGAATTAATGTACAGTACATGAGTATATAATATCATTATACGTATACCTTATGAAATATTACATGTGTAATTGTGCACTGGTACCCTCACTTATCCAGTTCCCTCACTTTATCCGCAAATTGTCCCAAAACGCATGTGTGCGGATAAGTGACGTCTCACTGTACTTGCTACAATACTCATTTTTATGTCAACGCTAAAATCCGACGCTGAATGACACCACTTTTCCTTTGTAATATACATACCGAATGTATGGCGGATGTGATTGTCGTGACATCTAGGTGAACTGTATGAACAAATACAAAAGATTATGATGAAACATGACCATAATGGTTACACTATGCTTTAACTTATTAAATCTCAAAAACGCTCAATTTACAGCAAACCTGGAAGCCTAGTCTGCATGGACTCTGACTCCTCTGACAACATTGTATCATTGACAGATTCACTGTCTGCATCCAACTCGCAATCAAAAGGGGAGCTCTCCTTAACAAGCGATTCGAGTTTAAAAAACTCGTGGGCCGCCTACGGCCCTGGAAACTCGAATCGCTTGGAAAATCGGCGTTATTGACTAAAATAATATTTCGAAGAACTCTTCTGGTCTAAAAGACCCTTCGCTGATAAAATCAGGAGTAGCCGAAAGATTTTGTACCGACTTCGCATCCGCCATGTTGTTGACATATATATATATATATATATATATATATATATTGACATCGTTCCGGACGTTCCGGACACTTCCGGTGAAAGTAAAAACAATATAGTCAGTATACTATAGTATAGTTATAAACCAAAAAATTCACCATGATCCGCTCAACAAAGATCAGCATTACTGGGTTGAATACATTCAACAGCTCAGCATTACTTGAGACCAACCTAGGTTAGTCTATGCAAGTGAGCTGGCATTTTTCAAATTTGCTATAATTTGCATGTTTCGCAACATTTTTAGGGGCTGCCTGTGGCAGCCCCTATATTGTTTTCATTTGGACTTCCGGTGTGTAACGCTCGTCCGATATATATATATATATATATAATATAGATTTGAAGAAAAGTCTTACGCATGTGGAACATGTCCGAATCTGCCCTGGGTGCTAATTAGTTGGAATCCGAGCGAAAATGTTATTCAATGGCTTCAAGTCATGTGACATGTGCATGATAAATCGTCAGGCTATAATGCGTACGCATTGAGTTTGTTTTTCCTGCAGCAATCATTTTGCATTTTCTGTGCACTTGCGAACGTTCATCCCTATATAAATCGTTCAATCGTATTCGTTCTGGGAAGAAGATTGGCTAAAGCGCGGTAATAATCAGTATTTTAATATCCCTGAAAACAAGACGTACCGAGATGGCATGCTATTTTCTCTCAACGGGTTCAATTCCAACCCGTTGAGGAGAAAAATGAAGATAGGCCTTCTGTTCTAAAGTAAAACATTCGTTATTTAGATTCAAAAGTAACGGCTACCGCTGGATATTACGCACCTCACTTCGACTCTGATATCTGACGTTAAAGTTCTGCACCCTTCGAATCGTCGTCAAAAGTTTCCTTCTTCTGTTACAAATGTCCTGACTCCTTTAAAATGTATTTCGTTCGGCGTATCATTCACTGCCATGCTCGTCATGTCTTCTGACCGAATTTATTCCTCACGTCCACTGTAGTACATCACGCGCATGTCATGTGACAAAATGGCCTCAGCGAGTCTTTTGTTAAGGTGTATCTTTAATGACCGGGAGCCAAAAAGTTAGGGCCGATTAGCCTAGTCTTTTTAGATTTTTCAATTTATCATAGGTAACTTTAGACTTTCCATGTGGGGGATTTTGATTGTTGACTTCCTACAAAAGTTACAAGCCAAAATGTGAGTGTCTGTTGTGTAAATTTATGGTTTTCAGTGATTTTCTCAGTAACTGTTTCAAGTACAAAAATCCCCCACATGGAAGTTTTAGATATTGCTATAAGGAACCTACTGACCCTTTTTGGTGTCCATAGCTTTCAATCTCCAGTGGCTCCCGGCGTTTTTGTGCCTTTAGATATGGCGAAGAAAACTACTTATAACTTCGTCTTCACATACGCTATTGTTTCGATTTTGGGCTTAAAATGGAGACAATACAACACGCTACACCACAATATTTCTTTCGAAGAGATGCAATAGACCTACTAAAAGAAATGGGACCAAAAGCTAACCTAAATTTTTTCGCAACCTGAAGACTTACAA
>CAUJGJ010000397.1:11151800-11156800 GCA_963170055.1 Halisarca cf. caerulea
CTGCTGACCTAACCTGCCCAAAGCCATCACTTTCCAAGCCAAGGAGTCAGGTTGACAGAGGAGAAGATGAGGACAACACATCAACAGCAACATCATCTGAGTCTGCTACCAAACGAAAAAGGACTGTCACCTGCAGTTGCTGTGGGCAGGAAGGCCACACTAAGCGAACATGCCCCTCTAAGTAGTTCATGTCTTTTGTTTTTGCAGTTTGTAGATGCCACTGTCATACATTATAACCTTTCTTCTCTTATACCTCGATTAAAATGACTATTATAATTAGGTATGAATATTATAATTAGTTTATGAATATTCATGTTTGTGTGTTTTCATTTCTGTTCGGGCCCAATAAAATGGAAATGAAAACTTTTGAGTACTTTACAAGTTGGCCAGTGCATAGAAACTGCGAAAATTGCAAAAAATGGAAATGCCAAATTTGACCCGACTACACGTTTTCGCTTGGACACCCACATATTTGGATGTGTGTGTGCACGTGCGTGTGTGTGTGTGTGTGTGTATGTGTGTGTGTATGTGTGTGTATGCGTACGTGTGTTTGTGTGTTTGTGTGTGTGTGTGTGTGTGTGTGTGCGCATGCGTTTGTTTGTGTGAGGTAGAGCATGTATGGAATGTGTGTGTTTGTATGTATTTGTGTTAGGTAGAGTATGTATGGTGACTGTGTGTGTGTGTATGTGTGTGTGTGTGTAGGTAGTGGTAGTGTGTATATATATTTGTGTGAATTGTGTGTGTGTGTGTATATTGCATGGCTGGGTGTGTGTCTGTGTGTGTGGGTGTGGGTGTGGGTGTGTGTGTGTGTGTGTGAGTGAGTGAGTGTGTGTGTGTGACCTGTTTACAATCACTTGATACACCATATTGGTTATAACAGCATGGTGTGGTTGAACCAGGTGTGTAGAG
The DNA here is from genome assembly GCA_963170055.1 of Halisarca cf. caerulea. Lineage (NCBI taxonomy): Eukaryota > Metazoa > Porifera > Demospongiae > Chondrillida > Halisarcidae > Halisarca > Halisarca cf. caerulea. Next base: position 11,152,710 of record CAUJGJ010000397.1, read on the forward strand.
AAGAGGTTTGACTGTGTGTGTATGTATGTGTCCTTTTGTGGTTTCATTGTTTATTGTTTTTTTGGGCCGCCGGAAGGCGACCCTGTATTGTTTTTGCTTTAACCGGAAGTGTCCGGAACGTCCGGAACGATGTCAATATATATATATATATATATATATATATATATATATATATATATATGTCAACAACATGGCGGACGCAAAGTCGGTACAAAATCTTTCGGCTATATTTCGGTGAAATTCATTCGTTTGCTCCTGATTTTATCAGCGAAGGGTCTTTTAGACCAGAAGAGTTCTTTGAAATATTATTTTAGTCAATAACGCCGATTTCCAAGCGATTCGAGTTTCCAGGGCCGTAGGCGGCCCACGAGTTTTTTAAACTCGAATCGCTTGTTTCTTTCATGTTCAGAATATAGATTAAAGTACTGATTCTGAAGACCTTTGGTGAAATTGTAATTGTATATTTGGATGTGTGTGTGTGCACGTGCGTGTGTGTGTGTGTGTGTATGTGTGTGTGTATGTGTGTGTATGCGTACGTGTGTTTGTGTGTTTGTGTGTGTGTGTGTGTGTGTGTGTGTGTGCGCATGCGTTTGTTTGTGTGAGGTAGAGCATGTATGGAATGTGTGTGTTTGTGTGTATTTGTGTTAGGTAGAGTATGTATGGTGACTGTGTGTGTGTGTATGTGTGTGTGTGTGTGTGTGTAGGTAGTGGTAGTGTGTATATATATTTGTGTGAATTGTGTGTGTGTGTGTGTGTGTGTGTGTGTGTGTGTGAGTGAGTGAGTGTGTGTGTGTGTGTGACCTGTTTACAATTACTTGATACACCATATTGGTTATAACAGCATGGTGTGGTTGAACCAGGTGTGTAGAGAAGAGGTTTGACTGTGTGTGTATGTATGTGTCCTTTTGTGGTTTCATTGTTTATTGTTTTTTTGGGCCGCTGGAAGGCGACCCTGTATTGTTTTTACTTTAACCAGAAGTGTCCGGAACGTCCGGAACGATGTCAATATATATATATATATATATATATATATATATATATATATATATATATATGTCAACAACATGGCGGACGCAAAGTCGGTACAAAATCTTTCGGCTATATTTCGGTGAAATTCATTCGTTTGCTCCTGATTTTATCAGCGAAGGGTCTTTTAGACCAGAAGAGTTCTTCGAAATATTATTTTAGTCAATAACGCCGATTTCCAAGCGATTCGAGTTTCCAGGGCCGTAGGCGGCCCACGAGTTTTTTAAACTCAAATCGCTTGTTTCTTTTCATGTTCAGAATATACACTGAAATACTGATTCTGAAGACCTTTGGTGAAATTGTAATAGTATATTTGGATGTGTGTGTGTGTGTGTGTGTGTGTGTGTGTGTGTGTGTGTGTGTGTGTGTGTGTGTGTGTGTGCATGCATGCGTATGTGTGTATGTGTGTGTGTGTGTGTGTGTGTGGTGTGTGTGTGTGTGTGTGGTGTGTGTGTGTGTGTGTGTAAAAATAGCTATCCCATAATGTCTTCCATATTGCAAAAAAATTAGAAATCTCAATATGCCCCTAGCCCCTAATTGTGTATGCAGCCCTGATGTGTACCTCTATAAATGTATGTGTCTTCAGTGGTTGTGGGGGGGTGCATGGTGTGTGTGGTGTGTGTGTGTGTGTGTGTGTGTGTGTGTGTGTGTGTGTGTGTGTGTGTGTGTGTTTGATTACACACATTTAGCATGTGTGAGGATGTCCATGTATAGTGAATATTCATGTTTGTATGTACTTCATGTGTGTTTATTACATACTATGCTAATTTATATTGAACTTTGCAGGAATTTGATACACAGAAAGTACAGTGTATTGTATGCTTATGCGAAGAATCTAACTTGATTCTAAAAAACTACTGTGTACATGTTTTCTATAATTGACTGTATTATGCATGGATTTATAATTTGTTGAAATACTGTTATATATCATTTTAATTTTTATTTTATTGTAATGGTTTATTAATAATTAGTATGTAAATGATGTCATGAATATAATAATATATACAATTATACTGTGGAATTATAATGTAAATAAATTAATATATAATAGGAATAAATAAGAGAGAGTTAATAATAATAATAATAATATTGATAAAAGGAATAAATGATGAAGTTTTACTTGGAAAATGTTATTGCTACCATGTGGGCTGGTTGTTGGTTGCCTACATGGTTAGAAAAGGAACATAAAATATATTAAATAGACATGCTGAAAGAGTACGTAGTACACACACACACACACACACACACACGGCATGTGGGACATGTCCATAAACTTGAAATCTCAGTGGAGGCACTAATTAGGAAGAATTTCGCGACTTTAGATGGCTTCGCGACGAAATGTCATGTGACCAGCCCGTGACTTAGGATATGTTGCTGTGCACGTAAAGATTCCAAAACAGCCTTACATGATGTTAAAACTGCAAGATCGACAATTATTCCAGTCAAACGGCCTTCGGCTAGAGTGAATCCTAGTCTGGCGTCTCCAGCCCCTTTCTGTTGATGACATCATAAACATTCTACAAAATTTCTAACAACATCAAGGATAAAGAGGCTGGCTATGCGAAACTAAGTGAATCTTAAGCCTTTGATCAAATTTGAACATGTCAGTAACTTTCTGGTCTGGCTTACCTAGCTTGAGTTTCTTCGATCTTTTCTCCTACCAAAAAACACCTTTGAAAGCGATTCGGTTTGTATACAAGTGCGACCAAAGCAGAATTTAAAGAGCTATCTGATGGCGAAAGGTTATGTATCAAAGATCAAAGGTACAAAAATAAAAGAGACTTCGTCTGTATTCCACTTCACTTGCTACTTGACTCAACTTTTAGGTGACGTCACTTTAAATGTCATGCGACGGTCATGTGACGAAATGGCTACCAGCTACTTCTAGGCTAGTCAAAATTTAATGGCTGGGCGGCAGTGGGAAAAAGCCTATTGGCATACTTTTTTACATTTATTGGCTGTATTATAGGATAATAAATAACTTCCATGTTGGGGATTTTGATTCATTGCCCCATTCAGACGTTACAGGCGAAAAGGTGAGCTACCATAGTTTGAATTTGTGGTTTTTACCATTTTTCTCTAAAACTCTTAGAGATATTTAAATCCCCAACGGGGAAGTTTTAGATACTTAGGTAAGGAACCTGTATACCAACATTTGTGCCCTTAGCTTTGAAGCTGCACTGCCGCCCAGCCGTTTTTCGTGTTTTTATATGTTTAACCCTTTTCGATTCACCGTCCACTATAGTGGATGTGCATATTCACGTTCGCGCGTATAGAATTTTTATACGCGTTCGCGTTTATCGTCCACTTTAGTGGATCGTTGTTATTGTGGCTTGTTTTGGGCGCAAATACGAGCGAAATCGCCTTCTAGAGCACTGTTTGTGAACTTCCAGCTTTGCTTTGTTACTTTGTGAATGTTTTATACCTTAGTTTTTTCGGAAGGTACGTGTACACCAGGTTTTAAGTATGCATACCGTGCGTAAGACCCGGCAGACAATTTGTAGCCACTGGGCAACGTGTGCTAAGCTTTTATTGTTTGTAATGTTTCGAGATTGTGCTGTCTCGTTTGCAATGGTACTGGCGTGTAAAAAGAACTCCATGATATGCAATATCCTTGATACTCTGCACTTTTATCGCATGTACAAATGCTACAAGCTATCAATAATACTGTAGCTATGTATATACCGAGGTATATACTACACACACACACACACACACACACACACATGTGTACAAACACACACACGCACGTCAATGACTGAAACAATCATATTTATAATAAGAATAATATACAAAATCCATACATGCGTATAACACAAACAATGTTTACAGATGGCTCAAAGAATGGATGACATTACAGCGTTAGAGCAAATGATGGGAAATGACTCAGACTGGAACGATAGTGGTGAGGATGATGATCTTCAGGACGAGGATGACTGTGATGACCAGTTGGAGCCATTGGATATTGCCCAGCTAGATGAACCTGCTGACAAAGGTAGTGATGATGAGACCGAGTGCGAAGACAGCATACTAGATGACGACTCCATGGATACTAGCAACAGTTT
>CAUJGJ010000397.1:11161800-11221800 GCA_963170055.1 Halisarca cf. caerulea
CTAACAAAAACAGATTCACTAGTTTCATCATCTCATCATCCATATCAGACTCTTCCTCAGACATGTATTTTGGAGATAACATTTCCCATGCTTTAACTTCGCTATCACCTTTCAAAACAGCACTTCGCCTCTTATAAAGCTGTAAAAGTAGACATTACCATGCACAGCATAAATCATATAAAGGGTGACCAACAATTCACTAAGATAATTCCCACACATACTCGTTTCTGCTGATTGTACACTTTGGTTGCCACACGGTTTTTCTCTGCCTGCTGAATTCGACTAGTACTGCTGTCAAGCACTAATATCCTGCATGATTCATAGTACCTATATACAGCACCTATCAAATTGAGTTTAAAAATAATTATTAATACCATACACACTTCTTTAAAGGATTGAGCACCTTACAGGAAATTTGGGCATCACTATACTTTTCATTAAAATCAAGCTTCAGTTAAGAGCTGAGATAAGATGCCACCTCACTGTTGCAGGGTTCCTTGAATCTATAGGATAAAGGAAATTTGATATTTGGTAGCAAACACCATAAAATTCAAAAACTGAGTGAATTTAAAATGAGGGCAAAGCACTATACATATACAGTTTATAACAGTTATGTACTTGCCAATGGGATAACTTACAATAATTTTTGGCAAAATTCTTTGCTGCTATGTAATGTGAGTTCCATTCATGAAAGTTATGGTGAAAACATATTCGAAAGCATCCACTTGCCAAACTTCAACTACTTGTAAGTTACCAGAGACAACATAGTAAGCGGTGTATGCAAAGCACCGTACTCACTAGATGGTGCTAGCTCTGAAATATGGTACTTTCCATAGAAATCTTAACACTCTCGATCGTTTGATCAGTAAATCGATCAACAGTTGTTCAGTGGTCAATCATCAGCAGTCACACATGTGTTATCGCAATATATTCGTAAGCATAGTTGTAAAAGTCACTTTTCGGTATAATTGCAGTCAAATGTGAATTTAGTCAACATTAGTGGTTTCTTAAGTTAGTGATTATGGACTATTCTGATTATACAAAGCATTGGATATTTTATCCAAAAGTTGCAAACAAATTCTTGAAATCTAACTTACATATTTCATTCTCAGATGCCTTCATTGATAGCCGCAGGCTTCAGCTAACAGGATAGGAATGTCTTATCTTCCTGCAACAAAGGTTAATAACCGCATTCGCATCAAGTGGATCAAAAGTAAGCAGTGTAAAGGCTGCAAACAAACTAAAACTCGATTCATGGCCTTGTGCAATTAGCCCACACACACACCGTGGTCGTGACATAGGTGATAATTCACCCTCAATCAACAGTCAGGCAGGTGGTCATCATCTGGTTAGTCGACCAAGGATCATTAAACTTCCTATGGAATGTACAATAGAACATCACATGTACATGACTGTCCATGGCAGAACATGTTGAAACAGATGGAATACATATTCAGTCACCCCGAACAAAGAAACTCTCAAATCTGACCAAAATCAAAGACAAAATTCTGCCAAAAAATTGTTTTGAGACATGGCCTAGTTCTGTACATTAAGGTGTCAAGTGCTTCTCTAAAAGCAAGCTATTCGGCAACAGGAGGTATGTATGTAGCTAGTGAGGTTCTTAGCTTTTCTTTATGGAACAAGTGATTCGAGTTTAAAAAACTCGTGGGCCGCCTACAGCCCTGGAAACTCAAATCACTTGGAAATCTTTCTAACGGACTCAAAAGATCACTGTAAGAAATGCATGGTTTTGTGTAGTGGTGTAGTAAAATATGTGTGTCTGTGTGTGTGTGTGTGTGTGTGTCTAGTTTTAGCATTAAATAATCCAGAGAATATATTGGGATCATGATCTAGTCAGTTTCATTAATTATATATGACAGTGACAATTTCAATAAAAGTTAATATGCATGCCATTCTGCACTACTATACAGTGAGCTCTGATTTATCCGACCTTGATTTATCCGGAAATCTGATATAATCGGTTATATAGTGAGGGAACAGAAATTTGAGCATACATAAATATGGTAAACTATACAGAGTTATCCGGAACTGGGTTATCCGTATCCGACATGGCCACGTGGGAACTAATTGCTAGATCTCTGTATGCTGTTCTACTTCTATATCCGTCAAACGGATGGCTACCAAAGTTTCTTCCAAGCGTCCCAGATTTTCCATTTCAGTAAGGTTAAAAAAGATCTGTAGCTACAAAAAAGAATCATCCTAAGGCTACACAAGAAGAAATCCGTATGCTTATTTGCGAAGAAGATTCCGTGGAGATAGGACGAACGACCATCAGCGACATCCTTCATGTCTCGGACAAGTGGCTTAGTACTGATGATTCTAACTCCACCAAAAAATCTGAGGGCCATTTCACACAACTTGAGGAAGCTCTTTGGATTTGGTTCGGCAATGTTCGTTCACAAAATCTGGCCATCTCAGATGACATGCTGAGGGTGAAAGCCAAAGAGTTTGGGGAATCTCTGGGAATTGTTGGACTCACTTATTCTAGTGGGTGGCTGCAGGGCTTCAAAAAGCACCATGGAATCAAGGTACAAGTTGTTCATGGTGAGTCAGCCAGTGTGAATGCTGAAATTGTTGAGGATGGGAGGAGGAAACTGAGAGAGGTCTTGCGTGAATATTCACCAGATCGTATTTACAACATGGATAAGACTGGTTTGTTCTTCTGATTGGAGCCCAACAAGACCCTTGCAACAGGACCGGTTTCAGGTACAAAAAAGTGTGAGTAGTGTATAGCAGTAGCTCTGTGCTCAAATGCAGATGGGACAGACAAGCTGCAGCCTCTAGTTGTTGCAAAGTCTGCTAGACCACGATGTTTTCCCAAGGCATTTGATGTACAATCTGTTGTCCAGTACCACCACAATACAAAGGCATGGATGACAACAGTTGTTTTCACAGAGTGGTTGAAACGTCTGGAGAGGAAAATGGCTGCCAGGAATCATCACATTCTGCTTTTGCTTGATGATGCACCAAGCCATATCCACAGCCTTGACCTAACCTATGTGTGCATTGCGATGCTACCACCCAACACCACATCTCATATTCCCTTTTGGGTATGCTCTGGAAGGGTCAGGCATACATTGATAAGCAGTTACCCTTTGGGCTCAGGTCAGCTCCAATGCTCTTCAACAGTTATGTAGATGCTTTGGAGTGGATTCTATGAGAGCATGGAGTTAGTGGAGTCATCCACTACTTGGATGATTTCTTAGTTGTGGGTTCAGCTCACTCTACTCAGTGTGCAGGATTTCTTTGCACTATGTAGCAAGTCTGTGATGACTTGGGTATCCCTTTGGCCTCTGACAAGACTGAAGGCCCTACAAGTAGTCTGTCTTTCCTTGGCATTAGGCTGGATAGTGCTCACAGCCGTTCACAAATAGAAACTTAGTTTCCATTTCTATTGGGAATGGGGACGTAGAAGGTGATCACTTCAAAAAGTGTAGGAACAACAAAAGCTGCAACTTGTGGTGGAGAAATGACCCCTGAATCTCAAACATTATACATAGATGAGTTATAACACTTATTGCTCATAACCCATTTCATTTCTAGTAGTATTAAGTGTAGCTGGCGTTCACAATGTATTATATGCTAGCTTTCAAAGCATATTTTTACCTTCCTGCCAACTATACGAGCAGTAGCCTCTGGTATCGAAAAACATATTCTGACTTCATCTTGCTTCAGTGCGTCACGGAAAAGCTTTAGGAAGAGTATTTATGACCATAATATTATATTATAAATATAGCACATTATGTAACTATATTATGCAGTACAATCATTAAAACAAGAAAGCACTAGACTATGCCAGGCTGCCTAGTCACCTTGAGCCTCAAGGCCTTTCACGTACCAATGGAAAACACCCTGATGGGATGACCATTGTGCCCTGGAAGGATGGCAAGTCATTAGTATGGGATGCAACTTGTCCAGACACACTTGCTCCCTCCTACACAGCTATGGCCACGAATGAAGCAGGAGCGGTTGCTGACCTGGTGGAGAAGAAGAGGAGGATCTACACAGACCTTGAGCCAACTCACCATTTTGTACCTATTGGCATAGAGAATCTGGGTGTTTTCGGGCCGGAAGCAAAGTCTTTCTTTGTAGACCTTGGTCACAGACTGCGGAAGACAAACTCTGATTCTCTATCATACACGCAGCTCATCCAGAGAATTTCTGTGGCTGTACAGAGGGGCAATGTTGCCAGCATCTTGGTTGCTTCTGGTTCAGAGGCTTAACTCTATTATTTGTTATACTTATATTACATGTCCGTTTGTGATTGTTGTTGTATATCTGTGTGTTTAATAAATTTATCATTATGTTGTATTAATTGTTTTAATTATAATAATATTTTTTTTCTTTCATTTTGTGTTGTCTGTAATAATAATCTGTGTTTAGTAATTTCCGTTTGTGTTTGTGACTAGCATATTATATTAATTATCTATGTATCAAGTGTTTAATTTTGTTGTACACACCTGCTGTTTTTGTCTCATCCTTTAACATTATTATTAAATTATAATGTAATAATAATATTGTAATAGAGTTGTTTGTTGCATAGGGCTGAACAGGTATAGATATAGACATACAGAGGGTTAGGTATACATTGGGCTAGACAGGCATGAGGATGAACTATGCATAGGTCTAGGACTGACATAGTGCAAGGCATACATGGGGCTAGACGGGTACAGAGCTTGACTGGGTAAAGGGCTAGACGAGTTAATTCCCTGCATCCCTTGTGATACCTTTTGCTAGCTTATACAAACAGGTTGAGGGACTGGTGACTACATACTTTTAATATGTAGTCACCAATCTACCAAGAAAACTAGCAGACAGCTACAATTCAACACCAAACACAATGGGAGAAAATCTGAATTATACAAACAAGAGAGATCTTTCAAATCCAAAACTCCGATCACATGAAATTTACACCACGTGTATCAATGTCAGTCCCAGAATTACTCTTGTATACTTGTCTAACACAAATAAAAAGCTGTAATTTGAGACAACGTACTGTACATGCAATTCCTTCTAGAGTGGTCCCCATTCCCAAATGAAATGAAAACTAAAGATTTCATTATTGGTAGGATCGGAACAGCCATGTGCTACATGGAGGCTAGGCTCCCAGAGGATAAATTGGCCAGGTTGTGTTCTGAATGGAGGTTAGGCAAGACAAAAAGTCCTGTGCTTGTAAAGAGCTGGAACATTTGATTGGTGTGCTGCAGTTTGCTGGTCGGGTGGTACCACAAGGGCAGCCATTTGTCCGTAGGCTTATCAATTTATTGTGCGAGGCTCAAAACCCTGCCACCCAGGGTTTGTTTGTCAAAGGAAAGCCGTTCGTATATTCTGTGGTGGCTGCATTTTGCCCAAGTGTCGAATGGGTCGTCTCTAAGCAGTCTGTCTCATCTGGCTATTCCATCTGCCATTTTTTCAGATGCCTCTGGTAGCTTGGGTTGTGGATTAGTGTGGGGTACTTGGTGGTTTCAAGGCCAGTGGCCTCAAGAGTGGTCTGGTCTTAATATCATGATCAAGGAGTTAGTCACGGTGGTTGTTGCTGCAGCCATGTGGGGTTGTCATTGGTCTTTTCAGCATGTTCATTTCCATATAGATAATGCATCTCTTGCAGTGCCTCTCATTCTTCTCCGCATATCATCAATTTTCATACTCAGCCATTCATACCCCAAGAGTATGTAATATTTTGGCAGATGACATTTCGAGAAATCATGTTTCTTCTTTGGCCTCTCAGGTCCCAATGATCAATCCCAGTCCCACACTTATCGCTCTGGCACTGTGGGCCCTTCTGGTCTTGGAGGCTCAAGACTGGACCTCCAAAAGGTGGAGGATGCTCTTCAGCAATTTTATGCTAACAGTTTAGCCGCATCAACCCAGAAGAGTTATTGTAGCGGTCAAAAGTGGTATTTACCATTTTGTAACAAATTTAACCTTGTGGCAATCCCACCTTCTGAACATATACTTTTGCTATCCATCTCTCCATTGGGTGTGGATGGTTTGTCTTTGGCAACCATAAAGAGCTATCTCTCCTCTGTCTGGAATCTAATGATTAATGCAGGTATAAGCGCTCCAATCATCTACACTCCTAGAGTAGAGTTGGTCATAAGAGGAATTAAACATTCAAAGGTTGGCTTTGGGGCTCCAAATTGGTGTCGTTTGCCTATCACTCCTGATATTTTGCTGAAATTAAAGGGAGTGTGGAGCCTCTCACCCCTCATAGCAGACAAAATGATGCTGTGTGCAGCTGTATGCCTTGGATTTTTTGGTTTTTGAGGTGTGCTGAGTTTACGGTTCCCTCATTGGATACCTTGATGTCAACCGTCACCTGTCATTCCAGGACATTGGTCTGTGTCACCCATCTAATGTTAATACGGTATCCATTCACATCAAATGGACCAGTTTGGGAAAGGTGTGCAAATCTTTCTGAGTCGGACCAGCAGTGCCTTATGCCCAGTGTCTGCTCTTCTTGAGTATTTATCAGTGCGGGGCACCCATGAAGGTCCACTGTTTATGCGATCTGGTAGTCTACCTCTTTCTTGGGCTTTCTTAGTGGCCCAGGTGCAATCTGCATTGCAGTCTCAGGGTATGGCTGTGTCCCATTTTACTGGGCACAGTTTTTGGATTGGTGCTGCTACTACTGCACTACAGGTCAGTATTTCGGAAGCCAAAATCAAAATGCTTGGCAGGGGGGAGAATTCAGCCTATCAGAGCTATCTACGTACACCTCGTAAGGTGTTGTCCAGCATCAGCACTACATTGGTTCACACTCGTATTTTGACTCCTAGATACACGGCTTATACAGTAATTGTTTGGTTAATTATATCGATTACCTGTAACGTGTTATAATTAGACATTATTATCCCATTTCACTGTAGTCTCCATTCATTCTTTAATCATTGTATTCACTATTACAATAAATTATATGCATGTTTGCACTTTCTGTCTGTTGCCTCTTATATAGATAAGTTGGTATATTAGAATGTTGATGTATTCAAGGTTATTGCTTCGTTTGAGAGTCTTATTGAATGTTATATATGTGACGTGCGCAGCGAAAAGGTACCCCAACCGTCTACAGTAAACAATGCGAAAAAGGCAAAACCACGAAGAAATTTGAACATCAACGAAATCGTTTTTATTGCAGAGTTTTATTTCGTACACTTCGAAGAATGACTCGGGCGATTTTCAGGTCTATCCGCCCTGTAGTTTGTTAGTTTCGAAGACTTTAAGTTTTTCGCTCGGTGAGCGCAGCCATTTTATAATGTCGATTACGGAGAACACATCACAGTCACAACGTTATGAATATAATTATCTCGCTAGCCTGCCATTGTATATCCCCATACACGACATGAATCATTGCGAAATAATATGCCACGTCGCGTCCACGGACAGTATACTAAAGAACGAAAATAAAACTTTGCGAAGCCTTCCCCAACAATGGCTGATTTTGTGCTACGGTTATAAACTTGGTCAGTTTGACGTTTCCTGTAGGAATACGGAAGCGAAACTTGCTCACATGACTGATACATCATTGTAGCTTAATATGGTAGCAAAAACTCGATTTCAAAAAAATCGGTTTGGGTACCTTTTCGCTGCGCACATCACATATGGTTCAGTGCTTTGGGGGAGTCATGCCCCCCTTGCCAGTGGTCCATGAGTTGTGGCGGTATGTCCTCATAAGTACATTCACCAAAGCACTGTGGTGGCTCTTTGGGATGATGTCTATAACAAGTGCCATATACTGAGATGGCAGTTTCGCAATATAGTATAATGTTCTGGGTAGAATGTGGCGGCCATTTTACTGGTTGACAATTGCCACATGTTTAATTGATTTATTAAATTACAGCTATTAAGCTCATAATTTTTGAGTGGTATGACATCATCCTCTTAGGGGAGGCAGCTACATTAAAGAGGCTAGTATACTGCATACCCTGGCCTTCCATAAGCTCAAAGCATTTGCTAATGCGAGAGTGAAAGGAAACTATGCCATCCCCTTATCCTGGCCAGAGGTATGCAGGGGCATTATAGCGTATATTAGAATGTGGGGATTTTAGGTGACAAAGTATTGGAATGTAGGGAATTTGTCACCTTTTTCATACACGTCATGACTACCTCTTAGGAAAATGTCACATGTGTCATCACAAGTTGCATAATCTCTGTCTGTAGCGGGAAATGTTTGCATATTGCGGGAGTTACGATTCGAACTTTTCCGCCGCCAAATCTGTCATTTTAAAGCTTTTAAAAGACGGATATGGTGATCAAAGGTATCAAGTACCACATATGGGCAATTTGCATACACAAAAGTTGCTATCAAGAACCATTTGTGCAAAGGTATTCACCCAAAATCCCCGAAATTGGTATCTGAAGCCTAGGTATTTCACCAAAGTATCCAAACAATATCAGAGTTATATGATAATACCAAGAGTTACCCTATTAATAGTGATGGTGAGAGGATTTTACAATAAAATAATACGAAGATCATTCAAAACGACTGTAACTCACCCATAATCGTTTGCGAACGAAGATCGATTAATCAGAATCAAAGATTCAGTGTCCAACTTCCTTCGTTGAGAAAAACTAAACAAAATGACGAAACTTACTTTGATGTCAAAACTATAACATTAACATAGCAAATTTTCATGCACGCGACCATCTTGGAATGATACGTAACGTCATCAATGATGTCACATTAAAAATGGTGGTTTTGAACTTGTTTCAAAAAGAATGTAGAATCCGCACGTCTAGATGGCCCTTCTTTGCGACGGAGACTGCAAAAACTATTTCAAAGTACACTCAAACTCCCCTTATCCGGACGCCCCATAACCGGGCACGTCTGTCTACCGGGCACCTTTTGTATTACAGTGTATTGCGTAACCCCATCACGTGATAGACCATACCGGATATATAGATCCTTCAGTGTGTGGTGAGAATTCACTGGGAAAGATGGCTGATTCGAGTAGGAGTAGTGCAACGTCTGAACCGCAGAAGCGGAAAAGATCTGTCATGACGCTGGAGACGAAGATGAAGATTGTTTGCGATAGTCAGTCAGGAAGTTCGCAAAGGTTCGTTGCTGAAAAATTTGGGGTCGCCAAGTCTACGGTTGGTGATATTTGGAAGGACCGTCAAAAGTTTCAGGACTGTGTTTCGTCGAGTGAGTCACTAACATTTGCCAAGAAGCAATGCATAGTTCGTGAGCCAAAATTTGACTTGGTTGATGTGGCTTGCTGGCAATGGTTTTGTCAGCAACGTGCCAAGGGAGCCCCTGTGTCAGGTGTCTTCCTTCAAGAAAAGGCACGAGTATTTTGAAGGATTGAAGGATTGTCACGAGATCAAATCTACAATGCAGATAAAACAGGATTATGGTGGTGTCTGACTCCTTCATCATCTTTAAACTCTACTGGCAGAACACGGGCTGCCAACTTCAAGAAGGCCAAAGATCGCGTAACCCTACTTGCGTGTGCTAATGCAGCTGGAACACACCGCCTTCCACTGATGCTCATCAATAAGAGCCAAAAGCCGAGATGTTTCAAGCACATGGACATGAACAACCTTCCTGTCCACTTTTATGCCCAAAAGAAGTCATGGATGGACATAAAGTTGTTCTCTGATTGGTTTCACAAGCACTGCACATGAAGCACAGCTGCAACTTAACAGGAAAGTTCTCAAGTCCATAATGGCTACTGTAGAAGTTTGTGCTCGTCAGGGTATTGCTTTGCGGGGACATAGAGATGACACAAAATACCTTGATACTGATAGCAATCCTGGGAATTTTCAAGTTCTTCTGCAGTTTCGGTGTTCATCTGGTGACACAGTTTTAACTGATCACTTACAGAAAGGTCCTAAAAATGCAAGTTATCGTTCTAAAATGGTGCAAAATGAGGTTATTGAACTTCTGGGTGACATGATAAAGGACAGTATTGTAGCTGATGTGAAGAAGGCTAAATTTTTTACCATTATTTGAGATGAAGTTCAGGATGCAGCATCAATCGAACAAATTACCTTTGTGCTACGCTATGTGCACAATACTGATAATGGATATAGTGTTAGGGAAAGCTTTATTGGATTTAAAGAATTGCATCGTAAAATGACTGGAGATGCTATAGGTGGTGCAATACTTGAAAAGCTAGAAGAGCTTGGATTGAACTGTGAAAATTTACGTGGCCAAGGCTATGATGGAAGTGCATCAATGGCAGGAATTAGGAAAGGGGCAAGTAGCATCATTCTGTAAAAGTATCCTCTAGCAACCTATGTCCACTGCTGCAGCCACATTCTAAATTTGTCAATTTCCAGTTCATGTTCTCTACCACTGGTCAGAAATATGATGGGAACTGTTAGTGCAGTTAGCAAGTTTTTTGAGCATGGAAAGAGGCAAGATAAACTTGTAGAAGGTGTTGAATCTACACTACCTGATAGTAAGAAGAAAAGAGTTAAACCTCTGTGTAGAACGAGATGGGTTGAACGGTTTAGTGCACTTGAAGTATTCATTGACCTGTATCCTGCCATTGTGTCAAGTCTTCAAGATATTGCTTGTGGAGAAGATTCTGTTTCTTGGAACTGGGAAACTGTTGCTGATGCAAGTAGTTTGCTTGCTGCAATTGAAAAATTTTCTTTCATTCTGTCCCTAGTAACTGTTTACAATATTCTCTCATATATCCGTGGTGTGACTGTTATGTTGCAACAAAGGTCATTGGACGTTATTCAAGGAATATCATTAATTCAAGATGTGCAAATGCAGCTCAAGGATGTACGCAAGGGAATAGATGACTGGCACAAGAGTTGGTATGAATTTGCGTTGAAAGTAGCTGAGGATGTAGGAGTAGAACCTTCTATTCCCCGTAGATGCAGTAGACAGACACAGAGAGACAATGTTGAAGGTGAATCACCAGAGGTATACTACCGCAGGTCCCTAACTATTCCTTTCCTGGAACACTTGGAGAATGAGTTGGATAACAGATTCTCACACAATGCCAAAATTGCTTCAAGTGGACTCTGTTTGGTACCCAGTGTGATAATGAAGTCAGACAACTGGACACAGAAAGTTTCTGACCTTGCAACACTATATGAAGCTGATTTACCAGCACCCCTTTCCTTGCAAGTAGAACTAGACTGTTGGAAACACAAGTTTCTACATTATACACCGGATGACCTACCAACAAGCCCACTTGTTGCATTAAATCAGTGTGATTGTAGACTCTTTCCAAATTTATCAACTCTATTGCGGTTGATATGTACTATCCCTATTACATCGTGCGAAGCTGAACGGACTTTCTCAGCACTTAGGCGAATGAAAACGTTCTTGCGGACAACAATGAAAGAAGACAGACTAAATGGACTGGCCCTCATGCATGTTCACAGACAGATACCTATTGATTTTGACGAGGCCATGGAAAAGTTTGCACGAAAACATCCGAGAAAGTTGCAACTATTATAAGACTTATAGTTCGAACTCACCATGCATGTTCTACTTATACTGCATGTGTATATCCCAGGTGCATGTGTGTGTATGATTTCAGTCAATTATTATTAGAATTCAATGTGCTAACATTTCAATGCACTTTTTAAGTTGTATTCTGCATTGCACATACGTCATGTGCAAATATCGTGATACACGTAGTATTACGTATATTGGTAATACATGGTCCATGAACTTTATTACTAATAGTCTTTACATTTAGCCCCTCCCTTTGTAAAATCCTGGATCCGCCCCTGTATTTACTTATTTTCACATACAACATGGGCTTGTTTTTTGGTTTAATGTTCAACAATAAGCATTAGAATGTGTAGAAGATTTAAAATGAGCAGAAATTGTTTCTGGGAGTCAATATCGTGATGTATTTGTCACCCCTTCTTGGCGGCAGCCATTTTCTTAGTGGTCTAAAATCTGCTTTAATGAGCCTGTGTATGAGTGGCAAGTGGAAAAGCTGTCATCACATCAGGTAACGAATGGAATACATATAGCCTGGTCAGCCATTGCTAATGTAGGACATTAATGAATAACTACATTCAGCACGCTTATTGGCATTTTTCAAGACAATGTCAAAAAAACTAAAAGTGCATCACTAAGTGATTCTGAGGTCACATTCACATGGAGGTTTATGATGTAGCTTTTATACAAGTGAGTATTATAACTTTTAGCTACATAATCCAAGATAAATGCCATTACTTCAGCTTTTCCACTCTCTAGCAATAGTCAGCGGAGGGAGCAATAGCAAATATGACAAGAGATGAGGTGAATTCTCCCAAAGAGAGGAGATTTTAGGAAAGAAGAAGTACTGGCTGGTGATAGTGTGAAAACATAAAACTCCACTTGCCATGGACCTGCACAACTAGTACTTGAAGGGCGACTGAGCAACTGGTGTGTAGAGTTTTGAGACACCATTTGCCCAACGAGGGGCTCTGATGAAGAATTGTTCTTTGTTCTTTGGTACCAAAGTAACTCACTTGGCTGAAGATATCGAAGAATTTGCCAAGACATGTGGCAAAGTGGTTCACCTAACTCCCACAGCAGCCAGAAAAGGAGTGGCAAATGCAGTTGCAATGTCTTCAACAGATGCAACAAAGTGCATTGTGAATGCCCATATATGACACTCATCTAAAACAGCTGACAATTATTACACAAGTCTAAATTCTGCTGAGTGCCACATACTGGCTTTCAACGTTATTCAAACTGCTCCGGGAAAACAACAAGGATGTAGACAAACAGAAGATCCACCAAACAAGTAATTCGAGTTAAAAACTCGTGGGGGCTGCCGTCCCACGCACTCGAATCACTTGCAAGGCATTGGAGTGTAAGTGCACAGCTGAACATTCATAGAACATACTGTTTATTGTAACTGAACAATTGTTTTGAAAACAATTGCCATATTTGGCAATTGTTTTCAAAACAATTGCCATATTTGGCAATTGTTTTCAAAACAATTCCTCTAACTCCTTCCTGTATAAATTCATACTTATCTATTACTATTATATAAATTCTCTATTATAAGACTTTTCTTCAAATCCATATTATATATATATATATATATATATATATATCGGACGAGCGTTACACACCGGAAGTCCAAATGAAAACAATATAGGGGCTGCCTGTGGCAGCCCCTAAAAAGAGGAAAAGTACATGGATGAAGAAGTACAGGTCCTAAAAGATGCATGCAGTGCAAAGGCATCTTTAGAAGATTGTCAATTTTGTTTGGAGGATTCCACTGTCAAAAGAACCCCTAAGAACGTCCAAGATAAACTAAGAGCAATGTTTTCTGATTAGCATGTGCTGTGTGTGACTCGATACTATAAGACTAACAGCTTGTAAGTAGATTGTTACTTGTGTTTATTGTAATATTTGCTATTTTGTGTTATTGCAACCATTGATGTTAGAAACAATACATCAGTTTTCTCAGTGATATGCATTAGTAACCCACGTAACATTACATTACTAACATATAATATAATGTATTCAACCACATACCCTAAACTGAGAAAATTTCGCGACCAATAATATTTGCGTTTTTCACTAATTGACTCCAATTGCGCATTTTTTGTCACGAATATTTCTGCCTACCGGATTTCACTCTAATTTGCGAAATTTAATGTTTGTGAAAATGTCCCAATTTAGGGTATTTTTAAGAATGGCTGAAACAAGTATTTTGTATTGCCAAATATGGCAATTGTTTTCAAAACAATCGTCCAATTACAATAAACAGTATGTTCAATGAATGTTCAGCTGTGCACTTACACTCCAATGCTTTGCAAGTGATTTGAGTGCGTGGGGCAGCAGCCCCCACGAGTTTTTAACTCAAATTACTTGTTTGTGTCGTATTAACTCGAATAGGACCATTGTCACCCCAGTATTATAGTTAGTATGGTATAGAATGCCATGGGGGACAATGCCTCTTATGTTCCCCATGCCAGGTTGGAATGCCATTGGGGCAACACCTCCCGTGTCCCCCATGCCAACATGGAATACTGTGGATACAACGCCTCCCGTGTCCCCACACTGAAAAAAACTAATGGATTGCTTCAATCATCAGTAGTTAAAGTAATCAATATAACAATATGTAATTATAACATTACTGAGGTTAAAATACCCTGAGAAGTCAAAATTAATTGTATAATGTTATTAGGGGCTGCCACAGGCAGCCCCTATATTGTTTTCATTTGGACTTCCGGTGTGTAACCATAGACCCTCAATTCCATGGACTGGAAACACTTTGTACAATGTATAAATTCAATACATTGCAACACGTTTGTTTGTATAATTTAATCTAACTGCAAAACGGAAGTGTACACATGCTCATGAATTCTCCGCCGAAGAAGAAATCAGAAAACCTGCAGTTAACTTTCGAATGTTAATCTACGAAGGATATTGAAGACAACCACTGCATTACCTGTAGTCCAAACTATCCGTAGTTAACATTAAAAGTGCGGAAACGGTGCGCAGCCGGTGCCGTACGCGAAAGTTGTCTTTCTTCATACTTCACTTTTTGTGTGCAAATTTTTAGATACCGAGAAGAGCTGAGCAGGTTCCTGCCATAATCGAAGAATAGTTCCATAGTTGTACTTGAACACTAAAAGGGTGGCTTGTGCGTAATCACTGGTAGGACAATGTTCTTGTCTCTGGAG
Source organism: Halisarca cf. caerulea (assembly GCA_963170055.1). Lineage (NCBI taxonomy): Eukaryota > Metazoa > Porifera > Demospongiae > Chondrillida > Halisarcidae > Halisarca > Halisarca cf. caerulea. Next base: position 11,176,429 of record CAUJGJ010000397.1, read on the forward strand.
TGCAATTTCGCGATCTAAAAGTGTCCGCACTTGTGTACAAATTTTCTGAGAGCTCGACGGGCTGAATCCCACAAATGAGATACCAAGTGATTCCTTAAGAAGTGTACTACAAAATAAGAACTGTCATTTTTACGGGCAATGGCCAGTTCCCGAGATATTCTGGAATGATAACTACCCTAAACTCCTAAACCTCGCCGGGCAACGTAAAAAAAAGACGGTCCAGTCGAAGTTGCGGTAACAAAAATGTAATTGGTTATCATAGAGACAATGAATAATAATGAGTACAGCTGGAATGTATAAGGGTAAGCGCTGTATAGCTACGTAGCTATTGTTGCAATCTATCTTCACCCACTGTGGGAAGCTGAGGTGTGGACAAAGAACTTGCTGAGGATTCCCCTATAAAAAGAAGGGAAGAGTGAATGTGAACAGCAACAGCAGTGAGATCAGTCTGTGTAGTAAAGCTATAAGTATGTCATCAACTCAGTACAAGAAACGAGGGCCAAGAAGTTCCAAGAGGCTAGCACCTGCTCCAAAAAGGAGAAGGGATAAGGTGACAAGTGTAACAGTCTAAGCATAGTTTAGAAGCCATAATTATAGTAACTGTTATATACTTTGTCCAGCAGCAACAATGTACCACATCAGACATTCACAATATTCTGAAGAACTCTTCTGGATACAATGCAGTAAGTACATATGAGTAACGCAATTGTATACGGTATGCATATTGCTGTCAACAGTGTATATTTCTTTTTTGCTCTGTCAGTGGTACGACATTTCACAAGACACTGCCACCAGGCTTCGTCTCATCCAAATAGATGACAGAGAGGACATACCTAGTGGTTTTGACCCTATTACAAAGACAATGTCTTTGATCATAGGGAAAGACAGAAAGTGGCACCTATATGTACTGGGTTATGAAGTGACACATAAAAATTGCCCAGCACTCCAATCAATACCAACCCAGCTAGATATCAATTCAGCTGAGGGGTTCCTAGCATCTATTGACAATTATAAAGTGTGTCCAGGAAATCCAAGGAGAGAGCATGTTGACATCGTCAAGGCGAAGCATGGGTACATCATCAATACAAGAGGAGAGAAGACTGCACAGCTTGACTCAAACGGCCGCACTGAAACAGTTCGCCACAAGGACTGCCATAGACTGATATTGCCAAATGAAGTGCGTTGTATGAAATGTCGATTCAGTCTAAAGATGCTGTGCATGAGATTGGCAAGAGCAAAAGGTTCGGTATATATACATCTGATTCATGCATTACAATGTACCAACTTTACTAAGACATAAAAGTTGACTCTTGACCTGAAAATGACTTTGGAAGCAGTACATACCTTGGGGCCATAGGAATTATAATAAAATCAGTCTTGAATTCTAAGACTTAGGAGTCATACATTTCACACATTAACACCTTAAAGTTCAAGTTGACATTAATTAGCATCTATAAGTGCAAATCACATACATGCACAACAAGGCTTCATATCCCAGTTTTGTCATGATTATACTACAAAGTAAAGTGTGTAAGGGCTTTGTATCTTGTGAAACCACACTTATGAGAACATATTTTTACAATCAGCAAATTTGCAGACTATGAAGTACAACTATAACTATTGCATCATTCATATTTTGTATATAGAGAAAAACACAACACAGGTATCCAGAAGAACGAACTGGAGACATATGAATACTCCACAGAAACGCCAGCAACATGTGCAAAGTATGAAGAGCATGAGGAAGTGGAAACGTAAGGCCTTGTCTCTACAGTCAAAGGTTGCTGATATGATGAAGAAGAAGTGAAGTGGTGGTTGACGATGAACTGGGTGCAAGCCTAACTCCTGCCCTAAAAGATTACAGTGATGCCATGAGAAAGTTGCCCACAACAAACATAAAAAGGATTTTTTGGGAGGAGTGAGTTCGCATACTAAAAATTATATCCCACATGGATTTTTGCCACCAATTTCCTTCACCTCCATAGACAAATGAAAGCTGCATCCACCAAGGGACCACAAGGCATGCGATGGAACCCCATCATGCTGAGAATGTGCCTACAGCTGAGACATCACTCTCCTACTGGATACGAGATGCTTCGTAGGGTAGTGCAGCTTCCATCAACAAGGACCTTGAGGGACTATACACATTGGTTTAAGACTGCCCCAGGTCAGCCTATATGTATATATGAATTATGTACTGCATGTATACTTGACAAAATTTAATGCATACATGCAGTATATATATCCACTTTATACATGTACATGCACACATAATTTCCTACAGGGATCCAAAAGGAAGCATTACAGCAACTAATTGAGGCATCTGGGATTAGAGGTGGCCCACACAGGAACTGCCTGGTGGCCCTAGTGATGGACGAGATGAAAATAAAAGAGGATATAGTATACAACCACCATTCTGGTCAAATTGTTGGTTTTACCAACATAGGAGAGGCCAACAATGACATTGTGAGGATCACCCGTGAGATGCAGACAGGATCAGGTACCCCAGCTGTAGATGCAATTGCCACCCATGTTATGGCGTTCATGGTTCAAGGCATATGCAGCTCCCTTAAGTTTCCCCTTGCTCATTACCCAACGAAGAACTTAACCGGTGACCAACTTTATGGTATGGTATGGGAAGTGGTGGAAGCCCTGGAAGTTGCAGGTTTCAAGGTATTATTACTAAGAACATTATCACTCACATGCACACAATGTCATGCAGATCTTACATTGAACCACTCTATGTGCTCCATGTTTACAGGTTATGTGTATCACCGGAGATGGCGCTTCAGTAAATCGTCAATTTTTCAGGATGCATGTCAGTGATGAAGGGACCAAGTTGGGTGTCACATACAAGACAAGAAATAAGTTTGCTCCAGACCGTTTTGTGTACTTTATTTCTGATGTGCCACATCTTATCAAAACTGTACGTAACTGCTGGAGTCAATCAGGGTGGAACAAAACTCGCCTTCTCCAGGTCAGCTGATATACAATACATATAAATCACTATTATATATATATATATATATATATATATATATATATATATATATATATATATATATATATGTATATATATATAATATGTATTTATTATGTTTTACAGAACAATGGATTTTACATTATGTGGAGCCACTTGGTGAAAGTGTATGAGGAAACGAGAACCCACTCAGGGCTTTACTCCACCAAACTCAAGCATGAACATGTGCACCTAACCTCATATTCCAAGATGAGGGTGAATTTAGCAGCACAGGTAATATAGTGAATGCACCAATGCCATGCATCCTGCATGTACTGCCGGGCAGTACATGCAGGATGCCGGCATGCTTATTACATTCAGTTTTGTACTTCCTATATTATTAGGCACTGAGCTCATCAGTTGCACATGCCATGAGGTCCATCAACAGAAGGGAGGCAACAAATGACAACATGGCATCCACAATCCAATTCTGCACAATGTTTGACCGTTTTTTTGACTGCCTCAACTCAAGATCATTGAGTGAGGCCCAAAAGAGGAGGAAGCCAGACATTGCTGCATACTCATCTCACCAGGATTCACGCTTTCAGGTACGTAACACCATACATGCATGCATACATTAAAAATTATTATCCTATCCCGTGACAGAGCTATATATTATTACTTATTTTGAAATTAATAGTGGTTGGAAGAAACATTTCTTCAATATCTATTGGACTGGGAGGAAAACATTCAGGCATTACCCAATTATACAGGTTCACAAAAGGCAAGAATGCTCTTGAGCAGGGAGACTAGGGAAGGTCTCAAGATCACAAGTATGCATGTCTATATTCTATCCATGGCAATATTCAGAATGCATGGTTGTCTACTAATAATCCTGCATGTTTTATCGGTTGTACAGCATTGTCATTCGTGGAACTTGGAAAATTGATTCTACAAGAAGATGGGGTCCAGTATTTATTTAGCTGTAGGCTAAATCAAGATGGTTTGGAAGCCTTTTTCGGACATCAAAGATCCCGTGGGCGCTACAACGACAACCCATCCATTGTGCAATATTTAAACAACTGCAGCAGTCTAAGACTAATGACTGCATTATCACTGGAGACCAAAAGGGGTAACACACAGCTCCAAGACTGTGAAAATACATCACAATTGCAAATACCGCTAAGACGAAGACAACAAAGAAAACGGACGAACAGCATGTAACGTTTAATAATAGCACAATGACTCACCTAATTTTAGTTGTTTGCGTATTCCCTTTGCCCCCTTTACATTCTTTGCCTTGTGCTGTTTGTATGATTCCACAATCATACTGGCCACTGAATGGCCTCGGATCTTGATCCAAAACTCCACTATTTCCTTTAGCAGAGCTTGGCTGTTCTGCTCACTTGATATATCAAGTGATAACGTAGCCCAAAGAAATTGCAGATGTTCGTTCTCACAGACCACAGCAGCAGTAACCTTCTTATGTTGAGGCTGATTGCCCTGAAGCACACATTCTAACTGTCTGTATGTCACTTTCTCTATGGCCTGAAAAAAAGTGAAGGCGGTTGGGTTTACAAGAGTTAGTCCTCCTCTGTCCACATCTTCGAACCAATCCTGCAGGAAATCTTCAAAGCAGCTGTTTTGTCCGTGTACTTTCCACCAGCCTGCAGGTTGACTAGAGTTTCGGTAAATTCAGCTGCTGAAGCGGTGTCAATCGTGGCGTATTTGCGCTGCAATTTTCTCAACACAAATCCGCTCGCATACATTATGGCTTTCTCCTCTTCTGGACTAAACACACGATCGGCTATTTCTTCACTGTTGCAGCTGGCCTTGGAGGTCCGAGGGAGCAGCGTTTCTCCCCACTGTCGAGACACGGCTTGAAACGTTAGCGCATCGATTGGTACTTGGATAGATTGAGACAAGTTGTGCCACAAAGTCGGGAGCTCAGTTGTGCTGACAGTATGAAACGTTTGCCAAAAAGTTCTGTACTTGGTAGATGCGCTGTCGTGTACAACTTTTTGTAGAGTTTTTCGAATGTCTTGCAAATATATCCATGCGGCCATAGGTTCCCGCATCACTTGTCTTCGGAGAGTACCGACTTGTTGTAGAACGGTTGCTTGCTGAGGGGATACGACTAAATAGCAATCTTTCGTTTGAATATGTTCCAAAACACTCAAAAACTCGACGCAGATACTATCCATGTTCAGGGATCTTCAGACCAGACTTACGAATTACAATTCTGCACGGATTATGAATATCATTAGTAAACAAAATGGCGGGCAAGTGGGCGGTTCCACATTGGTAAAACCGGAAGCAGTTCACGAGCATGCGAACACGGCGAATGACGGGAGTTTCGAGTCCATGGAATTGAGGGTCTATGGTGTAACGCTCGTCCGATATATATATATATATATATATATATATAATATGGATTTGAAGAAAAGTCTTATAATAGAGAATTTATATAATAGTAATAGAGAAGTATGAATTTATACAGGAATGAGTTATAGGAATTGTTTTGAAAACAATTGCCAAATATGGCAATTGTTTTCAAAACAATCGTCCAGTTACAATAAACAGTATGTTCAATGAATGTTCAGCTGTGCATTTACACTCCAATGCTTTGCAAGTGATTCGAGTGCGTGGGGCGGCAGCCCCCACGAGTTTTTAACTCGAATTACTTGTTTTTGTACTATACAATTATACGTAAATGTATTCTATAGACTAAGCAACTATTATACTACTTTATAGCTAATATACAAGTAAAGAATAGGTCTTTTGGTTAACAAGTTCTCCAACCACTGACAGTTGAAACAATCCATTAGTTTATTTTACTTACTAATATGGAAGGTCCCCTGGTTTACTTAGGGTAAGGCGGGGTAACTTGGAAAAGCCGAGTAAAAGCAGTGCCAATAGTAAACCACAGGTACAACTTTTGGCCATTAATATCTCCGTAAATTGGGCGGTCAGCATTTCTATTACTTATGGTCACAGCAGAAGATACAGGCCCTGTTCCAAGTTACCCATGTGTTCCAAGTTTAACCCACTTTACTCTACTGACAAAAGTCAACTGTATAATGAAGTTAATACTTACCTACAACTTCTGGAATATCCTATAGCCCGTTTCAGCCATCTTCGGGGACTGACATGATTCAAAATACATTATGTCATCATCCATGTGTTATCTCAGACAAATAGCCGGCATGTTGTTCTGTGAAAGTTTTAACTCTGCCCCTTCTTTGTGAATTTTTGCTCTCAAGACAGTTTTTTTTATCTTGTGCTGTTTCCCTCACTTTTCTATAAAGGTGTAGCTGTTGGCCCATTTATTTGCAGACCAGATGTCTTGAAAAGTACTGTGCAGGCTTTAGTTTTGAGGTATGATGTATTTACATATGTGTACATACCTTACACTTTATTTGATTTTTGATAGTGTCTCGTACTATAGAGGCAATCTTTGCTTTGTGCTGTCCTATCATAGATAATAAAACTCACTGGGATTATAGGTTCAAGTTAGTACTGTTTGGTCAGCAAAGGTGCTCTCGACACATGTACAGAGCTACTTGGAGCGGGACAAAATTACATAGCTTATACCTAATACCACACTTAAGATAAAAGGAAGAAAAGGTTTTCACAAAGACATTGCACAGGGGCATTATAGCGCTTTTTGGAAGTTGGGGATTACAGGCGACAAAGTTAAGGAATTTGTGGAATTTGTCACATTTTACCTATACGTCATTACCAACAGAAGGTAGTACGTCATCGGTAGCGGGCGCTTACAGTGGTTTAGCAATAGCAGAATCTTTCGAATCTTATCGACTTTGAAAAGGCAAAAAGCCTTTTTGTGCCTTAATAAGCTTTGTTTAGGTATTTGTAAAAACACATCAATGTTCAGTCACAATGTTCAAGCTACACTAGTACCATCAAAAGGGCCAGGTACCGCTGATATCAACCTTCCCACCTCGAATGATCGTTGCAGAATGCCGAATCAATGTAAGAAAGTGCTGTGACAGGTAACTGCACTATACTATCCAGGATATCCTAGATCACGAATGAAACACTAGCTAAAATCGGCAAAATGTTAGCAGGCTCAGTCTACTTTCTGACTTTGTACTAATCGATTGATTTCACACGCAAGCCAGTGCCACTGTTTCTGAGTCTTAGTCGTCAAGTATGCCACTTTCGCCGCAGATATGACTATCAATGACAAGAATAGATGCGTAAGAACTCACCGATACTTGTTGGAACCATTTAATGAAAAGTAGAACTTTCCGCACAACAAATTGCCGACCAGATCGATTGTTCACGTAGTCGATAACATTGCAGGGTGCTTATTTCCAATGTACCATACGAATTTAAATGCCCAATACTGATGACGCGCACCTTACGTTCATCCTAAAATGGCGGATTGGAACCGTCCTGCAAATATATCGTGTTTTGGGGACGTGTACCCGGGACGTTTTCTGAATAACGAAAGAATCCAACAATTTAAAATACTTTTGTCTACTTGTTTTCGCTGAGCGGGGATTATATAAGCAGGTTAGCCCAAGATATTACCATTTTAATTGTCATTTTTAGCCATTTTTACCCGCTAAAAGTACATTTTTCGTTATAACTATTTCAGTTGGAGTTATATGTTCTCTGCTCAGCATCCATATCTTAAATGAACTTTACTCTTTTGTCTCATGCCAGTTTCATATCTTTGGGAGACCGTCTACACGTCCCCAAATCGACGTTTAGAGAAAAAGTGTACCTTTTTCAAAATCATTTTTATACTTTTGCATATGACACATGGGCCTGTTTTGTAGTTTATTGTTTCGATAAATAACATTAAAACACTAAACAGTTGTGAAAATCGACGTACATTGTTGTTTGAGCTGTAAAATTCGATGTATATATTACCATTTTGAGCGGCGGCCATTTTCTTCCCCAGTCGAAAAGCGCTATAATGAGCCTGTGTGGGCGTGGGCGCAATCTGAATCAATCACAAAACAGATCCAACAGGTGCAATATTTTGTAAACTGTCCCTAGGACAAACCTAGTATTAACTCTAAGGAATACAATCCAAAATAAACGTTCGTCCGTTCTTTACAGAGAATCATTCATGGATGAGTCTAATCGAAAATGGCCGTTGCCCGTTATTTGAGGTCATGTATAGTTTAAGGTGTCTATGGTAGCGTTATACCCTTGACATCACTCTACTGAGCGGCGTAAACTTGTACGCAAAGGGATATGCCATTGGAAGAATTATAAGAACACTAAGCAAACTCTGACTATAGTGTCTTTTGTGTTACTTGTCAAATGGATGACTTTACACATGTTAGTGAGGATATGTATTAAAGGGGAATTGACATCAAAATTTTTGACATCCTTCTGATGTTACTAAACAATACAGTATACTTTAAAAAAGCTTAAAACAAGTATTCAAACTTGCTTGCGATCATTATTCGACTTATACGGCGACCTTAAAATTCCGCCTCTCAAGCGCCATGTTTTATTGCTGTTGCGACGTCAGCAAACATCATTGGTAGCATTCTGCTGGTTGTTTGTATGGAAGCACTTTATAACTGTAAAGAATGGCATGAATAAGACGTTTTTAGTGACAAACAGCACACATTATTGCAATCACTTAGAAGGAGTGATTTGAGCATACCTTCGTGTTTGTGCCAAAAACTACCCTAAATGTGCTGCTTTTAGTGGCCATAAATGCAATATGTCACCATTTTCATAAAAGTGAGTTTTAAATTTCCGTACATTGCTGATCACACATACTTTCAAGCAGTCTTTCTTGGTGACAGTACTGCCCAAAGCTTTGATAGGTATGATTCACTGTTAAAAATATGTTGCGAGGATCACACTATTTAATGTTCACTCCTAGGTTGTGATCACTCAATCCATCGTGGTGATTGGAAGCAGGGGTGAGCGTCACCCAGATATTAGTAATCGATGTGATCCTCCCCTCCCGTCTCTGTACATCTTATTGGCCAACGAAACAGCACAAGAATAGTGGCAATTTTGAGTTACAATCCAGAATGTACGATGATAATAGTAGCCCTAAAGATAGTAAGGTTGAGCGTTATTGTATTTGGTCCGGGATTTGCTCTTGATGCTAGCTATGTTTGCTCAGTAATTGTCCTAAACAATAATGACACTCTCCTAGCATTATTGTTAATACAGTAGACTAGTATTGCATATAGGCTATTAGAATAATAGCGCACTCGGAGTAAATCGGGGGAAATGCAGGGGCGGATCCAGGATTGGTCAGAGGGCGGCTGGACTGTTTCCCCTGGATCCACCCCTGAAATGGCTGCCCTGAGTGGGCTGCTTTGCTGTCTTTTGAAGTTGACCGTTTTTGAAGATTTTTTTCAGCCAACAAAAGTGCAGGTATGGTATTAGTGGGCAAGATACTGAATACTTACTTCAGGTAATACATTTTCAACTATTTAGCCTGAATGGAATTGTCATTAACCCTCCTACCCTCCCCATACAATGACTTGCAGTTCACCTAAGTCTTTCTTGTGGATTGTATCTCAGTCATCTTATACAGAATAGCTACGTGTGAGGTACCATTTTCTTGCTCGAATAGCGGAGATTTTTGTGATTGCAACATATAGTTGATATTTTGATAAATTATTGCGCAATTGCTCGAAAACAACAAATATGACATTGCGCAATTTCATTTTCGTACTTGCGCAATTTTCGTAGACTGAACCCAGCTACGTACTACAACGAAAATGGTATCGTCTGAAAGCTGAGTTCACGATCTACAAGATGAGCTAAGAAGTGAAAGCATACGTCGAACAAGGAGTAAGTTATGCTTCGATAATCATTTGTGACTAATGTTTGAAAATTTCAAACCTGCGAATTTGGAATTCTTAACCTTATTTCTCTCGTAGGCAGTGAATAACTAAAGTATGAGTAGTTTTATACTTTTGTTTGTGTTCTTAGGTCGTCCAGCTCTTTGATAGAACTTGATTCGTCTGCCAAAGTTTTCGTGTAGAAGCCATTTTATATCAGTTATGCGGAATTCTACGGAAATATACAGAGATTTTTTGCGATGATCGCAAATGTTCTACAAGCACTGATTCGAAGGCGGCTGAAGCACTAATGCAACTTTAATTGCATGATTTTACTAGCTGGCCGAAATCTTCATAAAGCAAGCTTCCTTTTGATACCATACACTTTATAATAGCGGTTTTCATACTTCCTACGAAAATTAAAACTTTTGGGGTCAAATGTGGGTCCAGTGGAGGGTAGGAGGGTTAAACTGACTCGTTAAGTAAGCAACTAATACCCTGTTTACACTAGCCCAGTTGAGGTGGAAAAACCACGAGAACCTGGGCCAAATCCAGATTCTGTGGTTTTGCTGGCCCAGTTCATACTGATATTTTGGCCAACAGGACCTGGGCCATTGGTAATAGTATTCATGGCTGAGTAATCATTCACAATCAGGAATATGATTACTCATGCAATAAAGAACACATCCTTTACTACAGAGCAAGAAATGACTGATCCATTTTGTCATAGAACGGTATAGGTTTCTCCTATTAGTGTTGAAGCCTGTATCTCCTCATCAGACCATGGCCATATGGAAATACGCCTAAATACCTCATCATCATTCCAACTAGACATTAATTCCAAGTTTAGTAACACTGCGTAGATTTGAACCTTTATCTAGATGGTCAGGAGCAAGAGGAAAGTCTAGAGGACCAAGAAGAAAGTCTAGTAAATTGGCCAAGTTCTAACCGAAAGCATAGCTATAACTACCTCTCTGTTGTTATTGATCCCTTTATTATTAGTAAGATCTTTTAGGTCACAAAGAAAAAGTCTGGAAAGTCATAAAGATGTGAGACTCTTGCTCTGACCTGTTTATACTGGTTATTTTCTGATGGGCCAACTGGGCCAACTGGACCTAGCCCACTTGTTGTTGGCCCAGTCCCTGTTTATATTAAGAATTACAACCTCTAGGGACTTGACTAATGAGGTCATAACTGGGCTGGCCCACTAAAACTGGACTGGTGTAAATGGGGTATAAGTTGCAACCTGATAGATTGACCATAGCAAGTATCGGGTTATTTCAGCATTTCTTTGCAGACAGATGTGTTTGAGTGAGCGTCAAACCATGAAATTTAGTTTGTGCTTAAATATTCTTACCTTAAAAGACCACCTGTTTATAGAGACCCTGTATGATGATCCATGGGTCACTACAGTGATACTGCTCCTCTGTATAAGGATCACCTGCCCACAAAGACTATAAAAATTTAGTACTAGTAGTAGTAGTAGGATCACCTGCCCACAAAGACTATAACAAGTAATTCGAGTTATAAACTCGTGGGGGCTGCCGCCCCACGCACTCGAATCACTTGTAAAGCATTGGAGTGTAAGTGCACAGCTGAACATTCATAGAACATACTGTTTATTGTAACTGAACGATTGTTTTGAAAACAATTGCCATATTTGGCAATTGTTTTCAAAACAATTCCCATATTTGGCAATTGTTTTCAAAACAATTCCTCTCACTCCTTCCTGTATAAATTCATACTTCTCTATTACTATTATATAAATTCTCTATTATAAGACTTTTCTTCAAATCCATATTATATATATATATATATATATATATATGTATATATCGGACGAGCGTTACACACCGGAAGTCCAAATGAAAACAATATAGGGGCTGCCACAGGCAGCCCCTAAAAATTTAGTAGTAGTAGTAGTAGTAGTAGTAGTAGTAGTTTTTTTTCAAACAGGGCTATCCCATCAGCAACTGCTGGTTTTAACAGGGAACCCTGGAGGCCCTTGAGTGGTCGTTATAGACAGGTTTCACTGTATGTTCTGTACTGGATAATTGCGTGATTTGATTGAACCTTCCACTTATTTATCTGTTATCCTTTCTTGTGGAAGAGGAACCTTGCAAGTCTTTTCTGTACGATAATGCTAAACTTTATATCGTCTGTTACATACGTAGCACGTTTCAGGCCTGCATCTTGTCGGGACATTTCAGAGAATATAGTTATCTTGCTAGCTAAACCATATTATTGAAGAAAAGACAGTGTGCAATCTCCCAAAATACAGTTCCTAGCCTCTAAAATTGCCAAAAAATTGTGTCCGTTTTCCTGCTATTTTGTCATGACGTCACTCAGCATCATATTATGTGATGTCCAGATCATATTATGTGATAGTCCAGATACTCCACTTATTCGCCAAACAAAGATGTTTCTATGAGATACAGCATCTCTATCGTTCTCTCCAGTGCAACTACTAACCAGCATAGCTTAGAATCAATGGCCTTACCACTTGTAAAATGTTTCTGATGGCCTGCTATGATTTATACAATCATTTCATCCTGGAACCTAGTTAGTACTCTCCAAGGCTGCTTAATTTTCTTTATAGACTTGCCAAAAAAATGGCAGCCTAGTCTAACTGCTAGTCCTGTACTTTTCCTCCAACCAAAGAGGAAAAATTTCGTCCCACCCATGAGGAACAAGTAGTTCGAGTTAAAAACTCGTGGAGGCTGCTGCCCCACACACTTGAATTACTTGCAAAATATTGAAGGGTAAGTGCACAGCTGATACTTTCATTGAACATACTGTTTATTGTAACTGGACGATTATTTTGAAAACAATTGCCATATTTGGACATTGTTTAGAAAACAATTCCTATAACTCATCCCTATTACTTTTATATAAATTCTCTTTTATAAGACTTTTGTTGAAATCCATATTATATATATATATATATATATATATATATATATATATTTACATTATTAAGCAATTATGATGCATACAAAAAAAAATACAACAGCCCTAGGGGCAGTGTAACCAAAGATGACTAAATAAAAGGATCATTGACAGCAGAGCCTAAGATTGCTACAGAGTTAAATCTTTGAATAGTTACACTAATTGTTTGACATAAATGATGAAAAGATTGGGGATCAGCAGTCTTCAAACGAATACGATGTGCCAATTCCTTGAGGAAGGACATTGCACAATCACCAAAAACTCCCAACGTTTCAAATCCGATTGGCACAAAAAGTGAGATTGGGCAATTTCATGGTAGAGAGTGTTCTTTCTGCTCTCTGCCTGGTTGGCAATCTTGGCCGCTCCAGAGGCAGCAGATGGGATATATGAAGGAGCGAGAGTGTCCCAGCACGTGACATCCCAGGCAAGGGATTGGCCTCTCTTCCAAGGAATCACTGTGACACCATCCGCTCGCTTGCCATCCGATCGGCAGAGACCCACTGGCTCCAACATAGATGGAATGTTTGCTGCTGCCAGAGCTCTCTTAACAATGTCATTTAAAGCAGCGTGGCGAGGATGGCGGCCAGTGCTCTTCCTACAACTCAGTCCATGTGTTCCTGAGCTGTCCACATGAACACCACACCCGGTACATGGATGAGGGGTACAAAGGGGTAAACCAAGCCGCAAACCAACTGCCACTCTAACAGCATCATCTTCCATTCGCAGTCCAAGAGAAGATGCAGGCATGGCAGTAAGCCAAGCACCTGACTCTTTTCTCTGAACTGCTAACAATCTGGCCCTGGATCTGGGGTCTTGAGCTGAGTGCTCCAGCAAGGCAGATAAGGAGGCCTCCACCAAGGGTGTGTCCCAAGCCTTTTGACGGGAAATGGATGGACCTGTGGGTGGATCTACATTATGGCCTGCTCTCCAGTGATCAAGCACCACAGACTGGTGGTGGATTGGGGTCTCTCTCAAGGGTGATGGAAGGATCAGTTTGGCAATTTGGGAGCTGCCCGCAGCAGAAGCCAGAAAGGCGGAAGGTGCAAGCCTGGCAAAACTCCTAATGCCTAAACCACCAGCCAAAATCGGGAGGGAGGCCCGGGTCCAAGCATGGTCATCCAATTGAACATTGCAGATTGACTCCAACAACTTTCTTTGGAGACGGTCCAAGTTGTTTAAAATGGCAGACTCAAAACACGGTGCTGTACGAAGTACATAGAGTGCCTTTGGTAGGCTAAATGCATTCCTTAACAAGAGAAGGGCATCTTGAGAATGCAGAAGGGACAATCTCTCTCCCATGGTCTTCAATGCATCATACTTTGACTGCAGGACACTGTCAATGGAGGGTAAATCACCAATCGGGGATCCTAAAAGGCAAGCATTGGATGGTTCAACCCAGCGGAAGTGGGGTGAAAGTGACCTAAAGGTGCTGACAGTTGAAGGGTCACTGCAGACAATCTCTGTCTTGCTGTGATTCAAAACCAGCCCAAGATCATTTGCCACTGCTTCAAGAACCCTGAGATCCTGCATGACTTCCGCACAACTGCCTCCCAGAGTGCCATCATCCAGATAAAACAGCTTGAATTTTGATTGCAACCGAACCAACATGGAGTGAATAGACAAACTGAACAGGAGAGGGCCAAGAGGATCTCCCTGTTGAGCCCCTTCAGATGAGTTAATGATGCCTTTCCCAAAGTAAAGGAAAGATGGGATGGCATAAGCTGAATGCACCAGTGGGTAGATTTCAGGGGCATACTGAAGACAAGCTTGCAACATCTTATCTCTCTTCTGATGCTGTTGAACGCATTGAAGAAATCCACTTTTAGCAGGAGATGGTCATCCGGCATGTTGTGGAGGTAGGTACGGGCAGCATGGACTGCTGCCTCTGCACCCATGCTAATGCCAAATCCAAGCTGGAGAGGAGCCAGCAAGTTCCCCATGGCATCCCGAAGGGTATGACTGACACATTTAGCTACAAGACGACGCAAGGTACATCCGACAGCAATTGGTCTGACACCACCATCAGCCTTACTCAAAGCAACCAGGGAAGCACCAAAGAAGAAAGGCTTTGCTGAGTCCAGAACTCCTCCCTTAATGACAAAATTGACGAAAGCTGTGAGGGAATGGACCAAAAGAGCAGAACCTGCACCATTCCTTACTGAGATGAGGTCTTTAAGGTGTTGTGGCCAGAGGCCATCAGGACCCCCCCGCAGACCCAGCCGGGAAGGACTGGATTGATTTGATAACATCCGAGGTAGATAGCTCCGCTGGATTGCAGGAACCTGGAGTGGGTTTTGGGGGCATGGATAACATCGAGTGTGGTGGTGGATGTTTCTGGCTCAAAAGGGCGAAGGTATTCTCATTAGTTGGTGTAAAGGATTCATTACTGCTCACTATTCTCACCGCTCCTCCAAAATCTCCTTCCTCAAGTTTGGCAGCTACATGAGCTGCCAGATTCTTCAGTGGATCTTTTGCAGGTTTGAAAGCCACAGAATCCGACTGAGCGGGGTCTCTCTCTTCTCTAACAGCCTTTATGACAGAACTTGTTAGGTTACGCCTGTGACCACCCCTCGCTGGGGCGTGTAGGCATCTCCGACTAAATAGGAATAGACGTTCCCAAGCTTTGGCGCTGTTCTCACTTGATACGTTGTTTAAAATCTCTGATAGTTTGGTTGCGGTGACATCTCGGGCAGAGCGCGGCACTCTTGCGAGGATTTTAACACCTGGACGGCCTGGATTTATGGCAGAGGACTCACGGAATTGTGGCGCGTCTATTATCCCCGATGTTGGTTGAGAACTGCAGCCTGGGTCACCAACAGAAAGCGGCCGCATAGGAGCAACTCCTGAGCCTGAACATCTGTTAGAGAAAGGGCCGTGGATTTTAACGTTCCCATCCGAACGCAAGGGACAATCTCTCTCACAGCTCGAACAAATACCTCTGACAGCTTATGATCCAGCCTTAGGCATGATCGGGAAGACGCCAGATTCGTAAAGGAAATCTAAGAGACTTTGCTTGAGGATGGTAAAATTCTTCTGAGTATTGGATAAGTCTTCTAGTAATTGAAGGTTCCAAATCGATCCTGTAAATCCTCTCACAAAGACAAAAATCACAAATGACCAAATCGCCATCAATCCGCCATTTTTTTATCCGGGGTGTATTATGTGTATATATATATATATCGGACAAGCATTCCGCACTGAAAGTCCAAATGTAAACAATAAAAGTTTTCCTTGTGGAGGTAAAATACGGGGCTAGTGGCTAGACTAAATGGCAGCCGGGCATGTGAACACAGGACATACATATACATAATCTGAGTTTATGCAAATTGCTTGGACAACCTAAAATTTGCATGGGCTACCAAATATTTTTACCAAGTTGCCCAATGGACAGCTTGAAAGAAGTAATTCCAGTAAAAAACCCATGGGGCTGCCGCCCCTTGTCCCAAATTACTTGCGAATATAATGGTTCATCTCTGCAACAATGGTACCAGGTTTACGAAGAAGTGTTATCCTTCAGCTTTGTATTTCTTGCCTTCGTTGCAACTTCGCTGCATTTTGGCAGTTTCAGGATAAAACCATGGCTTTTCGATTTCCCTATAATTTATCAACTAATAGGTGCGGTGTCTCGGTCTTCTCCACAGCGATCGTCTCAATACCGTGGCTTGATAGGGATGAAGAAGCTAAAATAGAGCTACGATTGATGCTTCCATATGCATAACTTGATCGATACGAAGCATACGAATCGGGTGCATGTTTGCGCTAACTCACTGGGCTCGTCTGCGTTCCTCGCACCTCAATCGATACCAAATGACGAAGAACAAGCGATTCGAGTTTAAAAAACTTGTGGGCCACCTACGGCCCTGGGAACTCGAATCGCTTGGAAATCGGCGTTATTGACTAAAATAATATACTATTCAGTCCTTACATAAACTACATATTCCCATGGGAATGGTACTTAACAGTGTGTATAGATATCTTGTAGGGGACATTGTATATATATTACATACACGTCGTTTTAACTCTTAACAACAATTAATTAGAGTCATAAGATCCCTTATCGATGACATGCAGGTCTTGTATAAATTCATACTTCTCTACTATTATATAAATTCTCTATTATAAAACTTTTTTTCAAATCTATATTATATATATATATATATCGGACGAGCGTTACACACCGGAAGTCCAAATGAAAACAATATGGGGCTGCCTGTGGCAGCCCCTAAAAATACTGTTCTAGCAGTAAAAGTTGATGTCCGCATATCTAGAAGTCCTTTAATAGGGATAAAACTAGTATCAAATCGAAGAGTACAGTCAACTGCATAAGGTATTTATGAGCAGAAACTTTATAACCCCAAATGACATATATATAACCAACAAGTAATTCGAGTTAAAAACTCGTGGGGGCTGCCGCCCCACACACTCGAATTACTTGCAAAACATTGAAGGGTTAGTGCACAGCTGAACATTCATTGAACATACTGTTTATTGTAACTGGACGATTGTTTTGAAAACAATTGCCATATTTGGCAATTGTTTTCAAAACAATTCTTATAACTCATTTCTGTATAAATTCATACTTCTCTATTACTATTATATAAATTCTCTATTATAAGACTTTTCTTCAAATCTATATTATATATATATATATATATATATATATATATATTGGACGAGCGTTACACACCGGAAGTCCAAATGAAAACAATATAGGGGCTGCCTGCGGCAGCCCCTAAAAATGTACTTTTCCACTGTAAAATAGTGGAAATTAAACCATAAAAATGCTTGTATCTTTTGTGTACCTGGTTATATGTTCTCTGCTCAGAATAAACGAATGTACAAGGGTACTTTGAAATAGTTTTTGCAGTCTCCATTGCAAAGAAGGGCCATCTAGACGTGCGGATTCTACAATCTTTTTGAGACAAGTTCAAAGTCGCCATTTTAATGAGACATCATTGATGACGTTGCTTATCATTCCAAAATGGTCGTTCATGAAAATTTGCTATGTTTCTGTTATGGAATTGATATCAAACTTAGTTTTGTTGTTTTTTTTAGTTTCTCTAAGCGAAGGAAGACACTAAATCTTTGATTCTGATTAATCGATCTTTGTTTGTGAATGATTATGGGTGAGTTACAGCCGCACATTTAACTGATCTTTGTATTATTTTATGGTGAAATCCTCTCACCATCACTATTAATAGGGTAATTCTTGGTATTGTCATATGTTTCTGATATTGTTTGCATGCTTTAGTCCAATATTTAGTCGTCAGGTAGTGAATACCTTTGCACGTTGGTTCTTGATTGCAATATTTGTGTACACAAATTGTCCATATGTAGTATTTGATACTTTTAATCACCATATACATCTTTTAAAAGCTTTCAAAAGACGGATTTGGCGGCACAAAAGTTCGAATTGTAACTTCTGCAATATGCAAGCATTTCCCGCTAGAGACAGAGATTATGCAACTTGTGATGACACATGTGACATTTTCCTAAGAGGTAGTCATGACGTATATGAAATAGGTGATTAATTCCCTACATTCCCATACGTTGTCACCTAAAATCCCCTCATTCTGAAATACACTGTAATGCCCCTGTGTGAGCGACTCAAGGGACGATGGTGAACGCTGATGAAGAGGAATGACAACGACATTAAGTACCTCCTTACCATAATTATGACTTGCTGTATCCTGCACATTTGTGAGAATCAGAACGATTCATGTTAGGATGAATGGCTTGTAAGAAGTATTGACTCAGAGGATTCTTCCACGACTCCATCCTCAAGCAGCTCAGCAAGTAAATACTTCAGGGCAGAGTGGGACAGCAATTCGCGATGCACTTCGTGATTATTTTGACACACTGTAATGATTAATAACACTAATTTACAACACAAATTAATATAATAATATGCATTAATCTTTAAAATGTTATGAATATAAAAGTTTGATTTAAAAAATATAACAGTGCCTAATAGTTTAATATTATATAAACATGCATGATCACACCTCATCCTGTCTGTCAGTATAAGGGGGATAATCCTCTGGACCAGCCGCAGGGAAAGTGTGGAAGTCATCCATGGTAGGCGGTACTGGTGCCTGTGTGAATGCTGGTGGTGGTGGGTTCCCGGACAGCTGGGCTGGCACATACTGTGGTATGGGATGGAAATTTGGGGCAACTGAGCCTGTATACGAATACCGAACTGGTAAATGGATAAGCAGTAGTGGAGTGGATGGATGTAAACGCATCTTTCATTAATGAAAGGAACAACTTGTCCCTCTTGTCATCCCTCTTTCTTTGCTCCTCCTCCATTCTCATTCACTGTTCTTCCAGTTTGATCAGCTCATGCTTGGTCTCCTCTTGACTAATCAAAAACTGGTTGAACATAGCTTGGGTAGACCTCTCTACCCTGTCCATCTGGGTTGTTCGCTTCTTCTTTGCAGCAGGTTGGTTGCCAGATGGACCAGATCTGGCATGTCCAGTGAATGTAGTTGTATGTGTAGGTACAGTTGAGGGTGTACTTGTTGGCAAAGGTGCAAGTGAGAGTGTGGTTAGTGTAGGTGTAGGTGCAGATGAGGGTGGAGGCAAAGATATAGGTGAAGGTGGTGGTGGTGTGGGAGGTGTAGGTACAGGAGATGACATGTCTGGTGTAGGTACAGGTGTAGGCAAGGGTGTAGGTACAAATGTGGGTACAGGTGTGGGCACAGGAGAAGACATCTCTGGTGTAGGTACAGGTGTAGGTACAGGTGTGGGTAAAGGTGTAGGTACAGGTGTAAGTGCAGTTGTAGATATAGGGGAAGACATATCTGGTGTGTGTGCAGGTGTAGGAACAGGTATATATACAGGTGTATGTACAGGTGTAGATATAGGTGTAGGCACATGCTGTGATGATGAATCTATTTCAGAAGATTCCAGGAGAGCAGGAGGATTCACTGCAGCTCTCCCACCAATCATCCTGTGGATTTTGACGTACCATTTAAAATAAATGTCAACTTTGTCCAGATCATTGTCAGAATCCACACCAACACCGCTTGCTCGTAGACGATCTGTCTGTTCCTTGTATTGTATTTCTTCTTGAGCACCTTCAGTTTCTCCCTGCATTGCTGGTAGGTACGCGCGTATCCCTTCACTTCCAGTGCTGCTGCGATGCTCCTAAAAACCACCACCCTCCTTGTTGAATCCTTCAGCTGCCTCTGAATCACCAAATCCCCCCAAATCTCCAGCAAAGCCTTTATCTTGTTGTCAGCCCACGTTCTTCCACATTCCGCCATCTTTAACTTACTTCTCACGTTGCCTGAAGGAGGTCGAACCCTAATAAAAAGAGAAGTTCGACCCGGGTTCGACCCACTTTCCAATTATCATGTGAAAGAGCTAAGTCGCTAAAATGCGGGTTCGACCCAGGTTGAACCCGCATTTTGGTGGTCATGTGAAAGTGGTAATTATCATATGCAGTTATTATTATACAGTGTAGTGTAGCTTACATATTCTTTCACAGTTTCCATTTCTAGCAGTTGTTTTATTGAGTCCAGTAGGGGAATATGATAAAATTTATCCACTTCTTCAGTCATCCTGCTACCTTTTTGCACCATTCACCATCCCAAAATCCTCTCCTGGGGGGCTTATAGGTGTTAAAAGCCGTATAGTATAAAGTTTATGGAAAGGTCTAACCCTTAAACGTTTACTCGAATGGCGCAAGCAAATAAACCGTAAAAGTTCCATTTTTTGTTTCCGATTTTTTTGTAGGCTTTATCATAAATCCGTTCTATTGGGTGATCAGAAAGTTTTGTTACAGATTCATAGCAATACGTTCAAGTATACAAAGCACAACACAGATTGACAGATTTCTATTTTACAAGAAATTACGGTAAAACATTACGATACTATACGGATAGATAATAGTTATACGAAGTTTCGTTGCGTATACGGCTACTGCTGCCTTGTGTGGTACACGCCAAAACATGGGGAAGGACAGAGATGGATCAGTTCCTGACTTGCTTTTGTTTAGTGCTGCCAATTCAGCACTCTTGTTGTTTGGAGTCCTTCGCCAGGAAGTGATGGCCACAGAATCGTGCAAATGGAGGTCCGTCTACTGATGGACGGCCTTTCTTCTTCCTCGAGGTGTGCTGGGACATCAACTTCTTGGCAAGATCCAGGACGTACTCCTTCAATGGCATCTTGAAGCAGTCTGGAGATTCCCAGCTCAAGATGTGGGAGTTGATGACGGCGACGTCCACAAGGAAGTAGAAAAGGCGCATCCACCAGCGTCTCGACTTTCTGCTACAGCTGTAGAGTTTCCTCCGCAAATCTGCTAAGTCAACCCCTCCCATGTGCTGATTGTACAGCTTGACTGATTGAAGACAGGAGACTTCCGTTCGGGTACCGTTCTTTTCCTTTCTTGTAACTGTTATGGATATTCCTGGCTTAGCAGTGGTGTTTATGAAAGAAACTGTCCTGTTGTCTTTCCATAGGATGCACTCAACCGTCCCATTCACCACCGAACAGATGCTATCCCCTCTCTTCATTGACTTATTGAAGGATTTTTTGTCCTTTAAAGAATCCGGCCACTTTGTACGGTTTGTCCGAGTTGTTGCCACACAGTAGAGGTCATCCTGGAGCAAGTCCTGTGCAAGGTCAACTGAGGAGAAGAAGTTGCCGAAGTACAGATTGTAAGCTTTCTTCCTCAGTGCTGTAGAAAGACACTTGACAACACCTGCTCTAAGACCCTCTGATGCTCCCTCTGTTGCACCGGTGTAGACATCAAATGCTTGCAAGTACCTGTTCTTTGACACAGCAAGGCACCACACCTTGAAGCCCCGCTTGACTGCTTTCTGGGGCATGTACTGTTTGTAGCTGCTTTGGCCTTTGAAGAGTACCATGCCCTCATTAATGGAGACTTCGCAGTGTGGTACATATAATCTACTGGAATTGTTCTTGAAATCAAGCAGGGGACGAATCTTGAAAAGCCGGTCATAGCCCGGTTCTCCAGGCCACTTCGCAAGACTGTTGTCATTGAGGTGAAGGGTGCAAAGGAGAGCTTTGAACTGTCGAATAGGCATGCACTGGGATAAGGCATGTACAGCCATCTGTGGATTGGAGGACCAATAGTCTGCAGCAGCTGGTAGTTAAAGTATACCCATGCAAAGCACCATCCCAAGGAAGAGCATGATCTCGTTTGCTGTTGTAGGATACCAGCGGTATCCTTCAGGAGGTGTGTTTGCTGGGCATACATGTTGGTCTGCTCTGCTATGTATTCACATGTGTCCTCTCCAAACACCTGCAGGAATACATCCAGGGAGGTTGCATCCCTGCCCAGTGGTCGAGTGGGGCCTGGGATCTCTGCAAAGAGCTTCTGGTGAAATGGCCTACAATCATCAGAAGTGGCAGTGCCAATGGTTCCAGCAAATGCAGTGGAAGAGGGAGACGGATTATTCAATGGCAAACTACTGGGAGTTGGAACAGGTTGGCTTTGTTCTTCTGTCACCTCTACCTCTGCCTCACTGTTGTTATCTCCAACCATTCCAGATTCTGCTTGATGAAGAGCATCCAAAATAACCTCTTCTTCAAGATCTCCCTCCTCTCCTCCACAGTCCTCATCTTCAGAGTCCAGCCAGCCTTCCATCTCCTCAAGGACAGCCTCTAAGGGAACTTTGATTGTAAAATTGCTAGTCTGTTGGTGTATTTGACAAATAAAATGTACCTTTGTTTATAATAATATCCCCACATTGTACCCTTACAAAAGTTTACCACGAACAAGTATACAACGGTTGCGGACTTACCGTTTTAGTAGCCATATCGTACGAGAGAGTAAAAAGGACGACGGTACAGCTAAGTGAAGCACTTTATAGTAGTACAGCGAACGTTGAACAAGACAAAAGCATTCCAAAGTGAACTAGTCTGCTCAAAACAGCCGGCGAAATGCGGTCAAGTTGCGCACCACTCAAGTGGCATGTGAATGTTTACGCAAATTTTCGAAATGGGAATTGAAACGATTAAGGGTTAAATTTAGAACTAGTTCTGCACTGACAGTATATCCAAATGTCTCTGTGTAATACTTCTCCTGTAGGTGTTCACTGTTCAATTCCTCAAATAGGTTTAATTGAACGTCTTCTACTTTGTCTGGTAGAGCCTGTTTGCCGTCATGATCCATACATGTGTCATCCTCAACCATCTCCGTTATAGATCTTTATATCCTTCCAATTGCTGCCTGGCAAAGTTCTTCTGTTGCATTGCTGATGTCTTTCAATGCTGATTGTGTCAGCTGGCACTCATTTGAATGTCCAATCTGTGAGGAAATCATTAAAAAAAGCTCTGGTAAGACATGCGGAGATGACGCTATTTACTGTGAAGGAAATTGTGATGCTGGGATTCACTGCCGATGTGCTGGCCTCTCCAAATCCAGCTTTAAAACTTTCATAAAAACAGATGAGCCTTTCCTTTGTCCTAACTGTCGTCTAGCCAGCACTGCACGAAGTCAAAGCGTCCATCGAGATGCTAAAGAAAGAACTTGCGCTGCTCAAATCTCCTGTGAAAAAAAAGTACCCAACCCCATGAATCAACCACACCATGTCCCAAACGTACTCCGCAGGCGACCCCTGCGTCAACCAGTCCGCCAGAGTATAGGCCAGAGCCGCACGTACAGAACATCAGAAAAACCAAAAAGTTTAACATAGTCATCTAAGGTGTCCAAGAACACCAAAAAGGAACAAAACACCACGAGCGCATGGCGAAAGACATATCCAATACCTCCAAAATTCTAAACTCATTGTCCTCTGACTTATCTGACCAATCAATCTGCGACTGCACTCGCTTGGGCAAATTCAACCAAGAAGGAGATAAACCTTGCCCTATTCTAGTCAACCTCATGAGAGCCTCTGATGTAACGTCTGTTCTATCCAATAGATCAAAACTATCCATAATGCCCAACATTGCTATCAAATCCTTCATGACCCCTACTGAACGAGTAATTGAATCCATCCTCCTACACGAACATAGATCCTTAATCTCCAATGGTACGGATAGGAAATCTATTAGAATCAAAGGCAACTGTATTCTCGTTCACAATCAGCCCTACGGTAGAGTGATCGACAACATATTCCAACTTCATCCAGTTAACTCGTATGAGGATGAGGCCATCTTGAACCCATACTGCCTGCCTGAACAAACTCAACCTCAATCTGTGTTCTCTCCGAATCCATACACCCTTCACCAGTCAAACCCCTCCGACCCAGATTGACAACATATCAAGACCAACAGCTCACATGTGATCTACATAGGCCTCTAGAATGCACGTAACATCAAAAACAAATTATCTTATCAGACACTTACATACAGCCAATCTTTTGATGTGCTCTGCATAACTGAATCCTGGCTATCAGATGACATTGCTAATCAAGAAATTTTCCCATCCAATTTCAGTATCTATCACAATGACAGAAATAAGCATGGTGGTGGTGTCCTTATTGCCATACGATGTCCAATCCCATGCGTTGTTCTACCTTCTCCAAGCAGCACAGAAATCATCACCATTGAAATATCCACCACTCCACCAATCATCATCTGCTACGTTTATCATCCCCCATCAGCACACGAACAAGCTCTAAATTGCATCTCAGAATACATACAACAACTACGTATGGACCATTCTACAAAATGCATCATCATCACTGGCGACTTCAATCTACCAGGAATAGATTGGACTACCCTTCAACCACCAAACTGATGCAAATCCAATTTCTGTCAAACCTTGTTTTCAGTTGGTCTACAACAACTTGTAACTCAACCCTTCACACTCATGGCAACATTCTTGATCTCGTGATATGTGATCATGAAGACATGATCAGCTACTTAACAGTCGACAGTACAACATGTAGCCTAAAATCTGATCACTACCTAATATCTTTTGATGCATATTCTTCAATCCCCACAGCCCAAGGCAAAAAACACTACATTAATGTATATGCCAAAACTGACCAGGAAAATTTCAACACACACCTACAATCACTTCAACCTGTAGCCTCGTTTGTCAACTGCAATGACGCCTGGTCTCATGTATCCTCGAAAATTACATCTGCATGCAAACTATACATTCCTCAAGTCCTAATCAAATCCGTTCCTACATGGTTCACACCATCTATCAACATGACATCAACAAGATCTGCACCTTGAAAACTTCCATCCGACGAAATTCAACTGATCACAAATTATCTCGACTGTGTATAGCTGAATCTAATCTACAACAAGAAATGACTGTTGCAAAAACTAAATACATCTCCAACATCATGAATACCCACCACAGAGACTCCAAAGTAATGTACAAGTACCTAAGCATAGTCTCCAGCAGCAACCTTTTACCACAATCAATCACTTACCTCAATTCTACTTACACGAGCCCTGTCGACAAAGCCCATGTGTTTAATCTCTACTTTAACTCAATTTATACTCCCAGTTCATTCAATCTACCACCTATTGACAGCCTGCCAACTCCCTCCAGCCAGCTCAACTCCCTGGATCTCTCATCATCCGAAGTATATGAGGTGCTGTCCAATCTAGATCCACTCAAGACTCCAGGTCCAGATAACATCAGTTCATTTATTCTTAAGAACTTTGCTCAAACACGTCTGCCTCAACTCACTGATATTTTCAATTTCTCTCTCTCTTCCTCAATTATACCAGATCAATAGAAAATCCATAAGATGCAACCCATACCAAAACTAAAAGACAAATCAAATGTGGCTCATTTTAGACCTATTTCTCTTCTTTGCTCCATATCCAAAGTTCTGGAAACCATAATTTACAGTTATGTTATCTCTTTCATTCTTCCCTTGATATCCAAATGTCAATTTGGATTTATGCAGAATCGATCCTGTCTCACTCAACTACTCACCTCATATGCAGAGGTCTTTGATGCCATTGACCAAGGGTCATGCACAGATATAGTATTCCTTGACATGAAGAAGGCTTTTCATTCTGTTTCACACAATGAGCTTCTATTCAAGCTTTGGCAGTATGGAATTTGTGGACCCCTATGGTGCTGGTTCAGGTCATACCTACAACACCGCCTACACTACGTAGAAATCGATAGTATCTCATCATCGATGCTACCAGTACTCTCAGGTGTCCCTCAAGGGAGTATACTGGGACCACTCCTCTTCATCATTTACATAAACGATCTACCTCTGAACATTCACTTGTCATCACCTTATCTATCAAGGCTGGCGCAAATAGTCCGGCAGGTCCGGCATTCGCCCGACCACTTTTCAGCCCAAACCCCTTTTTTAAAAACTGAACCTAAGCCTTCACAAAATTCCAAAGGAATGTTAGTAATATCCTGTATTTGGCTAAACTCACATAGGGTGTATTTGCAATTAACAATCACAAATGGCAAGTATCATCTTTGCTGAAAGGAAAATAAAATAAAATAAAATGATAATGACGCTCCGGTAATCTTGAAGAAAGTGCCATATTGAGGATCAGATCATGGAATTATCATGTGATTACATTGCGCAATCTTTTATGTGGAGTGGCCTTCACTAGATTAAGATTGTTTCGAGAGGCCTCAGAGTCAGTGGGTGTCTACTTTCGGTCTCGGCGCT
This sequence comes from Halisarca cf. caerulea, assembly GCA_963170055.1. Lineage (NCBI taxonomy): Eukaryota > Metazoa > Porifera > Demospongiae > Chondrillida > Halisarcidae > Halisarca > Halisarca cf. caerulea. The sequence goes on from CAUJGJ010000397.1 coordinate 11,202,723, forward strand.
TCAAATGGCATTGCCTCCATCTCCCCATCAACCAAAGGGGTTGCGATTCCCATCGCGATCGTTTGGGAAGAAATCGATCAAGGAGCATTCTTTTCGAGCTTACTGGTTCGATAGCTGGACATGGCTACATTACAACGAGACGAAAGACAACGTGCTTTGCCACATCTGTGCTACAGCTTTTCAGAAAGGGAAACTAAAAGATTCAGCTGCCGATGCTTTCGTTTCTAAAGGTTTTACGAACTGGAAGGACGCCACAGTTACACTCAAAAAACACCAGCAGACGAAATGCCACAAGGATGCAGTGGACACCATTATCACTATCCCCTCGACAACAAAAGACGTTGGAGAGCTTCTGTATAAAGAGCACGCGAAGGAGAAAGAGATTAACAGACGGATGTTCATTAAAATTGTTACCTCCATCAAGTTCTTGGCCAAACAGGGAATTAGTTTGCATGGAGATGGAGATAAGGAATATGGCAACTTCATTCAGCTGTTGAGGCTGAGAGCTGATGATGACCCCGACCTTGCTGCATGGCTTCAGAGGAAACAGAATAAGTACACATCACATGAAATTCGAAATGAAATTTTGAAAACCATGGCCCTCTCAATCTTGAGGAACATTGCAAGTTGTCTTCAACAGTCACCGTTCCTCACTTTGATGATGGATGAGACAACTGATGTGTCAAATACTGAACAAGTTGTTATTGTTTTTCGGTGGGTGTCAGACTTGCTTCAAGTACACGAAGAGTTCATTGGAGTGTATCAAGTCAGCTCAATCAAAGCTGAAGTTCTCGCGAGCACTCCCATGGATTGCCTACAAAGACTGAACATTTCGGTCACAAAACTTCGTGGTCAGTGTTATGATGGGGCTTCTACCATGAGTGGGGCTAAATCTGGTGTTGCACAAAGGATTCAGGATGCAGAACCGAGGGCTGCTTTCACCCACTGCTACGGACATGCCATCCGTTTGGCTGTCTGCGATGTTCTAAAGCATTCAAGGCCCATCAAGTATGCCCTAGAGATCACCCATGAAATCACTAAAAAAAGTTAATCAAGTACTCTCCCCGCTGTGAGGGTATTTTCAAGCAAGTGAAAGAATCCACCTTTACTGCTTCCAGTAACGGTATCCGCGTCCTTTGTCCAACCTGATGGACAGTACGAGCAGATGCTTTAGAAAGCATAATTTCCAATTATTCCGCTCTACTTGTCACTTGGGAGGAGGCAGTTGAAGAAGTGAAGGATACAGAAACAAAGGCAAGAATCATTGGAGTGGCCACTCAGATGAAGTCATTCAAATTTTTTTTGGTGCTGTCCTTGGAGAAAGGATCTTGCGACATAGTGACAACCTGAGCCAAACCTTGCAGTCAGTAAGTATGTCTGCTGCTGAGGGGCAACAAGTTACATCCATGGTTATTGAAACTTTGGAAACAATGCGATCAGACGAGTTTTGTTCATTGTTCTGGAAGAAATCAGAGACATGGCTACACCACTTGAAGTCGAAGATCCCATTCTTCCAAGGAAGAGAAAGACACCAAAGCGCCTGAATGAGGCAGGCAACCTGGGTACAGAGTATTTCCATAGTTCCCCAATTGGACTTTATCGGCAGCTGTATTTTGAGGCACTTGACTCTGCTATTTCTTGCATTACAGACCGCATGGATCAGCCAGGGTACAAAATTCACTCCCCATTGGAGCAGCTTTTAGTGAGATCTTGCACTAGTGAGGATTTTGAGGATGTATTCCAAACAGTGTGTGCATTTTACAAGGATGACTTCCACCCAGCTGATTTACGTTCACAGCTTTCCACATTTGGTTGTCGAATGAGCATAATTATATGGTACATGTGGTAGTGAACCTGAGTAAAAGGAACTGGAGTATCCTGCTGGAGTCCCTGATATAGCTGGCATAAAAGGGCTGGGATAAAAAGGTCCTTGGCTACCACCTGCATATCCAGGATTATGTGCTATCGGCTGCTGAATAGAGGACAAAATTTTTTCATCCATTTCCAACCGTTTCTTTTCAATATCGAGAAATTTACTGTCACTGTCTCTTTGCACAGTGGCAATTTTGTCAATTATTTTGTCCATGGGATCAACCCGCTTGGCCTTCCTTGGACTTTTCCTTTGTGGGCGTTTTCGTCCTGATGTAGGGGTTGTGGAAGTAGTGGGGATCACAGTGGCTGAAGCAGTAGTGGGGATCACAGTGGCTGAAGCAGTAGTGGGGATCACAGTGCCTGAGGCAGTAGTGGGGATCACAGTGGCTAAGGTAGTAGTGGGGATCACAGTGGCTGAGGTAGTAGTGGGGATCACAGTGGCGGAGGCAGTAGTGGGGATCACAGTGCCTGATTCAGTAGTGGGGATCACAGTGGCTGAAGCAATAGTGGGGGTTGCAGTGGCTGAGGCAGTAGTGGGGGTCACAGAGGGTGAAGGAATAGTCTTCCCTGTATCCATAGACGAAACTATGGTTTCAAGTACCACTGGTGGATTCACAGCATGTCTGCAGCCAAGTATTTCATCCATAGCATCATAAAAAATCCAGTCATCTCGACTGTTTCCAGAAATGTTGTGGTCATCCTTCAGGTTTTTGTATTTCGATCTCAATTTTTTTATTTTTTCCCTGCATTGAGTAGCTGTTTTGGCAGCACCCGTCTGACTGAGCTCCCTGGCAATCTTTTCGAAAACATCGGATTTACGCCTTCCAATTTTAAGCTGTCTCTGGATTTCTTCATCGCCCCCAATACCAATAAGACTGAAAACATCACATTCAGACCAAGATCCTGCCATTGTGCACTAGTAACCACTGTAGCTGTATTTGGACTATTTGGCCCACCAGTCACTGTACTTACTACTACTATTAGCTGAGCTATTTTAAGAACACATTGGGAATAGTATTCATCATATCTAGAAGGTCAGGCTATGATGGGTATCAATTTGAAATCATTCTCTGAGATCTTACAAGATCAAGGAAGCTATTCTATTGTGAAGTCAAGTTGAAGCCACACCCTGAGACTCAATCAGGCTGGTATTACATTTGCACCTGACTGATAAACAAGAATTGAGGATATTTTGGGCACATATTTCTAGACCAATAATTCAATCTATTGTGAATGACAACTCATTGAAGCTACACAGAGAATGTGAAAGCACATTTACACATAAACCATGTATCTAGGCTGTTTTGTACTTTTTTTGCTCAATTCAAGAGTAGCCATTTTCTCAGCAAAAGGTGTTATCATAACTGGCCCAACCAAAGGCCCTGAGCTGGCCCAGGCTGTGGTTGCCCTATGTAAACAGAAATGACCATGAATCTCATTAAAATGATATACTGGGCTGACCCAGGTCAACCTGGGCCAGTGTAAATGGGGTATTAGACTCCAATGCTTTGCAAGTGATTCGAGTGCGTGGGGCAGCAGCCCCACTAGTTTTTAACTCAAATTACTTGTTTTCTACTTTACAGATCCTCTTTATGATGATGAAATTAGAATCAAAGAGGAAACAAGTGATTCAAGATATATACTCGTGGGGGCTGCCGCCCCACGCACTCGAATCACTTGCAAAGCATTGGAGTGTAAGTGCACAGCTGAACATTCATTGAACATACTGTTTATTGTAACTGGACGATTGTTTTGAAAACAATTGCCATATTTGGCAATTGTTTTCAAAACAATTCCTCTAACTCATTCCTGTATAAATTCATACTTCTCTATTACTGTTATACAAATTCTCTATTATAAGACTTTTCTTCAGATCCATAATATATATTGTATTATAATAAAGACAGGCCAATTTTTTGTTCGCAGTTCACTGACACGCACTTCGACTGACTGCGGACGACTGTTCACGATCGTCAACTGTAGGATCTGGAAAGAGCACATAAGGCTCCTCTTCACTTTTACTTGCGAAATGGCGAAATTTCGAAAATAGCCCGTACAGGCCTACGAGCCGCCATATTTGGTTTACGGGCGAATCCTGACAGGAATACAACTTTTACCTTCGAAACGGTTGTTCGCTAACTCCTCCTGGGAAAAAGATGCGAGTACTTTCTGACTACAGCGAATGTTCCAAAATAAACTTGGTGAGTGTCCTTATCTATAAGGTGGAATGATTTACGCTTTGGAAACTAAAGTGGCATCGGTGGCAAAAAGGATGTCAACAGCCATGTTCGTGCACAATGATATCCGTAGTAAGTATGCGGGTATCCTGTCGAAATCCGTTGATTATGCTGCGAAATACGTATTATCCTGTTAGATATTTATCTTGGGAACATGTACCTGCAGGAATCCTTTACAGTTTGTATGTGTGACAAAATTGGTGTGTGTGTGTGTGTGTGTGTGTGTGTGTGTGTGTATGTGTCCATTATGCTGCTAACTCAGTACCATAGATACTACGAAGAATCCTGTTAGATATTTATTTTTGGAACATACATGTGCAGGATTCCTTTACAGTTTGTATGTGTGATAAAATTGGTGTGTCTATGTGTATTTGTGCACATAATATGTGTGTGTGTGTGTGTGTGTGTGTGTGTGTGACGGTGTGTGAGTGCATGCTCACGCGCGTGTGTGTATGTGTGCGATCTATATGGTGTGGGTGTGTGGGTGTGTGCAGGGGCGTAGGAACACTCATATGTATACGTGCGGGGGCCAAAGGTTCTATAGATGACGCATGTGGGACATGTCCAAAGTCCCACTATTGTGTTAATGGGCTGGAATTTGGGCGTGTGTAAGGCTTCGATTATGTGATATGCGCGGGACATTTCCTGACGTAAAGTTTTGTTGAAGAAGCAAGGGCGATTGCGCTGCTCGATATTTGTTCTGCTTTTACAACATATGAAAGCCTTTATCAAAAGTTAATGTGACGTACATATTGTTGTGTGAGGGAGCTTGGAAGATCATATTCACGATCGATAGTGGGTATTGCGAACTGCAGTACTTAGTAAACGTCCGCCCTGCTATTTTGCAGTTGATGAAAGGCTTCAAGCGCATTTTGAAGGCTCAAACATAGATCGATCGCTCTTTTATAAGGTACTCAAGTTAGTAAAACCGACTTTTCTATTTGAATTTAAGATCAAACAAAGATTACGCACCTTGTTCTTTGATGTCGTCGATCGGGTGCTGAATATCCAGTTCGCTTCTCTTGAACCGCCGATATGATACTTTGTTAAACTGTCTCTCTTCTTTGCCTAATGTTCTTCCTCCACTGAGTTTCTCTCGCTTACGGCGCATCGATCATTACAGAGATTAAACACTTCAAACACTTCGGTAAGGGCACTATGTGATTACGTCACAACTCATGTCACATGACGATCATGTGATAATCGGCCCTTAGCTAAGCGAATCCTTCTTGCAAAATGCCATGTCGTCAAGTAAATCAGCGGATCAACGTAGGAAGCTTCTGAGTGTTTTACTGTAATCTATATCGAACCCTTTAACTTTTCACCGATGGGGATTTTGATGCCGCGAGTTTCCAAAGAGTTATTGCTGGTTATTTTAGTACATTTTTAGTATTTGTTGAATATCTTGAAAACTAGTTCAGTAAACAAAATCCCCATCTGTAGAATATTGGGTAGCCTTATTAGGGACAGTTTAGTCCATATTCTGTGTCTCTAGGCCTAAGTTTCGATTTACTTGAGAGGAATAACTGCTAAATACAGCTGCTCGGAAAAGTGGTGAGTATTTGAAAGATTGACGGAAAATTTGGTTGAAAACTAGTTAAATGTGTAGCTTAAATGTGTTCAAACAGTCTAAATGTCGTTGCTTGCCATTTCTGATACGCATTAGAGAGAAAAAGCGAATTTGTTAGCAACGAAATCGCCGACTTTCGGAAGCCATTCAAGTGCGAATGGACATGTCCCACATGCGGAAGCATTTTGTACAGCAATATTTTAGACGTGTATGATTTTGGGCCCTACTCGCTAAATGTGAGGAGGCCAGGGCCCCCCTGACCCACCCTGGTTCCTACGCCTATGGTGTGTGTGTGTGTGTGTGTGTGTGTGCGCGCGTGTAAGTGCGTACGTGCATGCTTGCGCGCGCATGTGTATGTGTGTGATCTATATTGTGTGTGATCTATGGTGTGTGTTTTTGTGTGTGCAGGGGCGTAGGAACACTCATACGTATACGTGCGGTGGCCAAAGGTTCTATAGATGAAGCATTTTGTACGGCAATATGTTAGACACGTGTTTGATTTTGGGTCCTACTCACTAAATGTGAGGGGGCCAGGACCCCCCTGACCCGCCCTGGTTCCTACGCCTATGGTGTGTGTGTGCGTATGTGTGTGTGAGTTGTGCTTGTATGTGTTTTGTACATGTGTGTGTGCACCAATAGTTGACGAGTGTTGTTGGCTATGTAGCAGAAGATTCATCCCCTGGGAACAAGAGCAGAGATGGTCACCAACGAAATGAATTGGCCATATTGAAATATATGGGCGTCGCTAGCAATGGTTTGAAGTTTATTCAGGATTTAATTGTGTGTATGTGTGTGTGTGTGTGTGTGTGTGTATGTGTGTATGTATGTGTGTGTGTGTGTGTGTGTGTGTGTGTATGTACGTATATATATATATATATGTGTGTGTGTGCCAATAGTTGGTGAGTGTTGTGTACATGTGTGTGTGTGTGTGTGTGTATGTGTTATAAATTTTATCCATGAATTTTCCTTCACTGCTGCAAAATGGCGGCTGTAACTGTTCACGTATTGGACACTTCAGAAATAATAGATCCTGGTTATCAGGCCTGTGTTTTGTAGTATAAATTTGAACACCCGAACATCCTCAGTAAATATATTTAAGTTCCTTCAAGTCAGCTTACATGGAAGCCAGGGCACGCTGTCCAACAATCTAGCTCGGAACGCTTATTTGAGCTGCTTAGGAGTGGATCAACGAGCTGATGGACATGATTCAAGCCTATAAACTTCAGAATCAGCCTTCGAAATAGCACCAAGCTTCGTTAAATGTGATATACTGCATGCGTTATCCAAGATCCTCACTTAATGAGTGAACGGAACGACGCCATACTTTTTAGCCTGGATTCCTAGACTAATAGCTTCCATGCATTTGCGTAAATAAAAATGCAAACAGTCGACTTTCAAGTGATTCGCGAAATTTACATCCCGCGAAAATTTCAGACAGTAGGGTAATCTATTAGTATGAAAGCCATTTCACCATTATACTGAGAACTGACATAATGCCTCATGTGCTAGTATTAAATTACAGTAACTTTTTGAAGTATTATGGAGTACGGTGGTACTCCATATGTAGGATTGACACGGAAAAAACATGGCCACCATACATTAGCGCAAATTTTGTTTTCGTCTGAAAACTAACAATGCAGTACAGTTAGTAACATTTAAAAGTGATATTGGTACCTTTTGACACACTAGCTATAAGATGAAGTAGTTAAAACCCTTCATAGGCCAATTTCTTTAAAGAACTTTGCAATTTTAGATGAAAATGTATGGCTACGCAACACCAGTACCATTTTAAGATTATTCTTATTCTTCTTCTTATTATTATTATTCTCGTCGTTTTTTCGAACTGGGCTACAGGTGGCCACGAAGGGTCCAGAGGTCTCATCTTTCGCCAGTGAGCTCCGATTGTTAGCGCGAAGTGCCTTTTGTAGGTTTTGAAGCAATACCTACACTTCTAAAGCGAGAAAAAAATTAATAGGCAAATCCCATACATTCGCCGGATCAGCCATTTTCGGATCGGCGAAATGACTACGCGAGACTAGACATACGCGTACGTGCACAAGGTCTGCACTTCGATGATCGTCGACTTCAGCGCTCTTTTCGTTCGATCATTTGTTTCTAGATGGGTACATTGATATTAGTCAGATAACTGCATAGATTTCTAGTTTCTTTATCTTACAAGATTTGATCGTGTTCCTTCTCAACTGTAGTGGAAACCTATTCAAGCAACCGTTTCGCTATAAAAGGAAAAACCGCACGAACAAGGGTGTATAAAACCATTTAAAAATGGTACAAGGATGTAGGATTGACACAGGATCGTGCAAAAAGCCATTATCAAAAAAGGATTCTCCAAAAACACTTGGAACAAGGTTAAGTTGCAAAACCGGTACAGGGCTAGGTGGGCAAAGGGCAAGACAGGCATAGGGCTTGACGAGCATAGGGCTACACATGCATGAGGCTAGATGGGCATAGGGCTAGACAGAGTTTAATTGGACTGAATGTACACTGTGCAAATTCCTACATCCCGCAGCACGTATGTACTGTATAATGTGCTGCACATGCGGGATGTAGGAATTTGCACAGTGTACATTCAGTCCAATTAAACTCTGTCTAGCCCTATGCCCATCTAGCCTCATGCATGTGTAGCCCTATGCTCGTCAAGCCCTATGCCTGTCTTGCCCTTTGCCCACCTAGCCCTGTACCGGTTTTGCAACTTAACCTTGTTCCAAGTGTTTTTGGAGAATCCTTTTTTGATAATGGCTTTTTGCACGATCCTGTGTCAATCCTACATCCTTGTACCATTTTTAAATGGTTTTTATACACCCTTATAAATTAGACTGTGCCAACCTACAACCTTGGGGACCACCATAACATTAGAAGTAAAGCATTCTGACCACTGCACGTACGAGGACCGTCCAGATTTTAACCACTGTACATACAATCGTTTGTTGCTACACAGCTATAGATAGTAGCAAACACTAACACTGACATGCAGGCAATTAAGATTGAACAAAGGCACAGTACAAAGTAGGTAGCATGAATGAGCTTGAGAACAATGTTAAAATTGTCAATATGTTCCAAAACTGCTTCTGTCTTCTTCCTGCCTGGTACCTTCCCTGATCACATCGTTCCACTGTAACAAAAAGTGCTACTGAAGATTTTGACACAACTCATTTTTGTTATTGTTTTTACTTTCACCGGAAGTGTCTGGAACATCCGGAACGATGTCAATATATATATATATATATATATATATATGTCAACAATATGGCGGACTTTTAGGCGGTAGGCGGTATCGCTGTAATATTTCAGTTAAATTTGTGTCTTTGCTCCTGTTTTCGTCAGCGAAGAATCTTCTAGCCATAAGGAGTTTGTTTGAGAGTTATTAACAAAGTTTCAAGTTGCTCCAAGAATTTCCGTGGGCCTTCAAGTTGTATGGGTACATGAACAAGTCTAAAGATGTTCTCTTTGTTCTAAAAAGGTTTGGAAGGACTCGAAAACTGACAAATGCTCTTCTGATGCCTCCTCTAATATGAAAGAGAACTTGGACTTAGTATTTAGGACGAAAACGTCCACGAATGGAGAGCTAAACCAAAGAATCTTATGTTACGTCACTGCGGAAGTCTATAAAAGCCAAGAAAAGGTCAAAGAAAGCTTCGGGAACAGGTGAGATGACTGCTGAAAGCTTTGTTTCTTTGTTTAACCATTGTGGAGTGTCTAAATGTGTATTTAAAGTGGTTTGGTGCCCTTTAGTACGAGTTGGACTTCAGTAAAAGAAATTCTTTAGCTTTTCTTGGATATTTTTGCGTATGTGTGTATGATTTTGTGTTCGTGTGTTTGTTCAGGCCTCGTCTAGCATGGCATTAGAGGGTTGACGTATACTTTAGAACGAAAACGTCCATGGATAGAAGAAAAAAACACGAAACTTTACAACACGCTATCACAGAAGAATTTTGAGGGGGAAGAGAAGTTTCAAGAAAGCTTCAGAAATAGGTAAGATGATTGTTGATAGCTCTGTTTTTTTAGCTAACCGTTTTCAAACGTATATGTAAAAATTTCTGTATGTATTTTCTTGGATATGTTCGCATTTGTTTATGTTCCTTGTGTCTGTGTGTTTATTTGACTATGTTCCTGTGTTTGTGTGTGTGTGTGTGTGTGTTGTGTGTGTGTGTTGTGTGTTTGTGTGCATTTGTGTGTTTATGTTAATGTGTGGGTGTGGGTGTGTGTATTTGTGATAGATAAGATGACTGTTGAAAGCTCTAATTTGTTAGCTAACCTTTTTGGGCCGCCGGAAGGCGGCCCTATATTGTTTTTACTTTCACCGGAAGTGTCCGGAACGTCCGGAACGATGTCTATATATATATATATATATATATATGTCAACAACATGGCGGACGCAAAGTCGGTACGTAATCTTTCGGCTATATTTCGGTAAAATTCGTTCGTTCGCTTCTGATTTTATCAGCGAAGAGTCTTTTCGACCAGAAGAGTTCTTCGAAGACGATTTCCAAGCGATTCGAGTTTCCAGGGCCGTGGGCGGCCCACGAGTTTTTTAAACTCGAATCGCTTGTTCAAAGGTATATGTAAGAATTTCTGTATGAATTTTCTTGGATATGTTCACTTGCTTTTATGTTTGCTTGTGTCTGTGTGTTTATTCATAGACCCTCAAATACCTGGACTGGAAACTCCTACCGTACGCCATGTTCACATGCTCGTTCACTGCTTCCGGTTTTGCTAGCTTGAAACCGCCCACTTACCCACAAAATTTTTGGCGTCGAAGCAATGATATTCATATTCTTTATTCATAAGCGTGGATAAATCTATGAACGAAGTTAAAATGGAGAGTATTTGCACCGAATTTTCGACTGTTTTAGACCGTCTTCAAGCGAAAGACTGTTATTTGGTCGTATCTGCTCAACAAGCGACTGTTCTCCAGCAAGTGAGTGCTTTTAGAAGGCACATGGAGCAAGAATCTTCTCGCCACATCGTATGGGGACATTTGAGGGGCATTCGGGATACACTAGAGAAAGTCGTACAAGACAGTGCCTCCACCAAATTCAAGACTTTCTGGCAGAATTTTCATGTTGTTAGCACTACTGTGCTCCCGAATTTGTGGTGTAACTTGGCGCGATCTATCCAGGCCTCGATCGACGCATTAACTTACCAAGCTGTGTCTCGGCAGTGGGCAGAAATGTTGCTCCCTCGGTTTTCAAAAGACAGTCATGACAATGGAGAATTGTTCGAACGTGCCTTTGGTCCAGAGGAAGAGAAGGCTATAATGTACGCAAGCGGCTTCGTTGTAAGGAAATTACAGCGCAAGTACTCAACAATCGACACGCCTTTAGCAGCAGAAATAACGGAAACACTCATGAACCTGCTGAGCGATGGCAAGTACACTGACGCGGACAGCTGCTTTGAAGACTTTTTACAAGAGTGGTTCCAGGACGTTGATAGAGGGGGACTGTCACTCGTTAGCCCCAGCACTTTCACTTTGTTTAAGTGCATTGAAAGCATTGCATACAAGAATTTGCAATGTATGTTTGACCACTCGAATGACAAAAGAGATACGCAGTCTGGTACAGTAGCTGTCGTTTGTACCAATGAACATGTACAATTTCTGTGGGCCACTATCTCTCTTGATATATCTTGTGAACAGAACAGTCAAACTCTACTAAAGGAGATAGTAGAGCTTTGGGTTACCATGCGAGGTCATTCCATGGCAAGTATGGTTGTTGAAGCTTACAAGCGGCAAAAGGCAAAGAGCACAAAAGGTGCAAAGGGAATTCGCAAGCAGCTAAAATTAGGTGAGTCATCACACCATTGTAGTATACATACACTACAGGCTATTTGTCCGTCTTCTCTTTTGTCTTCGTCTAGTTAGTGGTACCTGCTGTGTTGTACTGTCACGATCTTGTACCTCTGTGTTGCCTCGTTTTGTTTCCAGTGATAGTACAGCCATTAATCTAAGGCTGTTGCAGTTGTCAAAATACTGTGAAACTGTGGGGTTATCATTATAGCGCCCACGGGATCGTTGATGACCAAAAAATGCTTCCAAGCAATCCTGGTTCAGGCGGCAGCTAAAGAAGTACTTCACCCCTTCTTCTCGTAGAATTGCTCTGCCAAGCTCCACGAATGACAGTGCTATGTACAAAATAGATAAAATAGCTTAATTGATTAGCAGACACCCATTCACATGTTTTGAACATGGGCATACTTGTGATCTTGAGACCTTCCCTAGTTTCCCTGCTCAAGAGCATTCTCTCCTTTTGAGGATTTGTGTAGCCTGGCAATCCTCGAACATGCTGCTCCCACTCCAAAAGGTACCCAAGAAATGTTTCCTCCAGCCACTATTAAATGTCATTGGATGATATACATGTGTCTGCCACAGTAATGTACAATGTCCATGCACGGATGTAATATTGCATACCTGAAAACGTGAATCCTGTTCGGATGTGTAGGCAGCAATGTCAGGCTTCCTTCTCCTTTGGGCCTCACTCAATGATCGCGAATTAAGACAGTCAAAGAATCGATCAAATATGAGGCAGAATTTAATAGTGGCTGCCATGTTGTCATATGATGTCCCTGTTCTGGTGTAACAGTTAATGGATTTCATGGCATGTGCAACTGATGAACTGAGTGCCTGTAGGGAATCACAATTATACAAATGACATTGTGTAATTTAACACATTACTGCATTTCACTATAATATTATGCAACTGTGGTGTCATTAGTGCATTCACCATTACCTGTGCCGCTAGATTAACCCTCATCTTCGAATAGGAAGTCAAATGTACATGTTCATGCTTCAACTTGGTGGAATACAGTCCTGAGTCAGTTCTAGTTGCTTGGTAAACTGTAACAAGATGGCTCCACATGATGTAAAATCCATTGTTCTAAAATGAGGATGTTCGTATGACAGCTTACATAATATATAGCTCAGCTTTATGTACCTAACATATTATATTGAAACAGTGTCTACCTCACCTGAAGAAGGCGAGTTTTGTCCCATCCTGACTGGTTCCAGCAGTTGCGGACTGTTTTAATGAGGTGTGGCACATCCGATATAAAATAGATGAACCTATCTGGAGCAAACTTGTTTCTAGTCTTATAAGTGACGCCTAGTTTCGTTCCCTCCTCACTGGCATGCATGCGAAAGAATTGACGATTCATTGATGCTCCATCACCAGTGATGCACATAACCTGACATATAGAGTACATAGTGGTGCAGTAGATCATTGCCTCTAGTCATAAATGTGGGTGTCAATGTAGCAGATTCTCACCTTGAAACCAGCTACCTCTAAGGCTTCCACAAGTTCCCATACTATGCCATAGAGCTGATCTCCAGTTAGGTTCTTGGTAGGGTAATGGGCTAGAGGAAACTTGAGGGAGCTACAAATGCCTTGAACCATGAATCCCATTACATGTGTGGCAATTGCTTCAACAGCTAGGGTATCTGAAGTGGTTGCCATCTCCCTGGTGATGCTCATGATATCATTGTTGGCCTCTCCGATGTTGGTAAAACCAACTATTTGACCTGAATGGTGGTTGTACACAACATCCTCTTTAATTTTCATCTCATCCATTACGAGTGCCAGTAAACAGTTTCTGTGATGCCCCCCCCTCTAATCCCAGATACTTCAACCAGCTGCTGAAGTGCTTCCTTTTGGATACCTGTGAATTATAATAAGAATTTAAATTTGTAAAATATTTTGTCATAATACGGTCACTGTGGTAGGCTGACCTGAGGCAGTCTTGAACCAATGAGTGTAGTCCCTTAAGGTACGAGAGGAAGGGAGTTTGACTACCCTACGTAGCATCTCATAGCCTGTGGGTGAGTGATGCCTGAGTTGCAAGCACATTCTTAACATCATTGGGTTCCATCTCATGCCCTGTGGTCCCTTGGTAGATGCAGCTTTCATTTGTCTATGCGGAGGCAACAGAATTTAATTGTTTGTGCTATTTTCATAATATTATGTGATTCACACACATGCATGGAGTATTTCGGATGTGCATGAACTCACTGTTCCCAAAAAATTCTTTTCAAATCTGTTGTAGGCAATTTTTGCATTGCATTGTTATAGTCCCTTAGGGCAGGGGTGAGGCTTGCATCCAGTTCGTCATCCACAACCACCTCACTTCCCCTCATAATCTCAGCAACCCTTGTGTCAAGTGACATGGCCTTCCGTTTCCACTTTCTGGTGGCCTTTAGACTCAGGATGTGTTGTTGGCGTTTTTGAGGAGTGTTCATGTATCTCCAATTGGTCCTTTTCCCAGATGCTTGAGTTGTTCCTACAACATTAATAATGTGGTTTAGCTAATGTGGTTGTTTGCAAGTTACTATTAAGACTAAGTGCTGACTTGCAGATTGACCTCTGAATAAACACTTTTAGCATGGTCCATGGTTGTGACCAAATTAGGATATCAGGCCCAGTGATGTAAGTTGTGCTGTTTGCACATTATATTGAAATGCATTAAAATCAGGCTGTTAAATGACTCAGAGGTAACAGTGCACTAGATGTGCACTGTTACCTAAGTCATGATCCAATCACATTTCTGCATTAATTTTTCATCAATCTTAATTTTACATGAATGTTTGCATGTGTGTAAATGTTAAACTGATATTGAGACACAAACCTTTTGCTCTTGCCAATCTCATGCGCAACATCGCCTGGCTGAAATGACACTTAGGACAGCATGTTTCACTCGGTAAGATAAGTCTATAACAGTCTCGGTGTCGTACAGTTTTAGTGTGACCAGTCAAGTCAATGTGGACTACTTTCTCCCGCTTCCCCCTAACAACTTCAATATGTTCTTTCTTTAAGTTTCCTGGGCAGATTCTCAAATGTCCAATGCGTGCTAGGAACTCCTTGGCCAAAATGTGGTCCAATTCAGCTGGTATAGATTGGAGTGCTGGGCAATTCATACTCGTCACCTCACATCCCAACACATATAGGTGCCATTTTTTATCCTTGGTGATGATCAAAGACATAGTCTTTGCAATTGGATCGAAAGCACTTGGTACATCCTCACAGCCATCTATTTGTATTAGACGAATCCTAGTGGTAGTGTCCTTAGAAATGTCATGCCACTGCACAGAAATGTAAAAACAGCATCCTTCAACATAGCACACTGTAACAACGTGATGCAGATGCTTACTGCATCATATCCAGGAGATTCTTGAAGAATACTGTGAATCTCTGCCATTGTACATTGTGGCTGCTGTGTGGGTAGATAGAGAATACATATGTCATCTAGGCCTTGCTTGAACCCTCCTTAATATACTTCTTCATATTTGTTTACCTTTTCCCTTCTTCTTTTTGGAGCAGGTGTTAGCCTCTTTGAACTTCTTGGCCCTCTTTTCTTATACTGAGCTGCTGACATACTTAGCTCCTCTACATATTAGACTGGTCTCACAGTAATGATTCAGAAGTTAAAGTTATTCTCTTTGTCTTTTTATAGGGGAAGCCTCAAAAAGTTCTTTGTCTGCTCCAAGACCTTCACATGCGACTTAACAATCCAGGGATCCAATAGACACTGCCCTAGCTGCAGCTGTACTTATTATTATTCATTGTCTGAACCATAACTAATCACATTTTTGTAACCGCAACTTCGACTTGGCCGTGATATTTTTATATTGTTTTTGCTTTCACCGGAAGTGTCCGGAACGTCTGGAACGATGTCAATATATATATATATATATATATATATATATATATGTCAACAACATGGCGGTCTTTTAGGCGGGAGTCGAAGTCGTTGATATTATTCAGTGAATTTTGTGTCTTTGCTTCTGTTTTCGTCAACGAAGAATCTTTAAGACCTAAAGATTTGGATTGATAGTTAATCACGAAGATTCAACTCGCTCCAAGAATTTCCGTGGGCCTTCAGTTTGTAGAGGTAGAGCGAGTGGTTTAAAGTTGTTGTCTTCGTTTTAGAAGTTGTGAAAGGACTCGAAAACTGACAAAAGCTGTTAGGCGGCCTCATCTAACAAGGAAGAGAACTTTGACGAAGCGTTTAGGACGGAAACGTTCTTGGAAGGATGATTTTACTGAGACATTGTACCTTACGCTACCGCGGAAGTCCATGGAAACGAAGAAAAGGCTAAAGAATGCTTCGGAAACAGGTAAGATGAGTGTGGAAAGCCTTTTGTCTTTTAGTTAACCATTATGGAGTGCTTGAACGCTCATGTGAAAGTGTTTTAACGACGTTTAGTATGAGCAGGTCTTTAATAAAATAGTTTTTCAATGTGTTTTCGTGGATATGTTCGCGTACGTGTGTGTAATCAGGTGTGTAGTGTGGAAGTTCCACTGTGTGTGTGCGTGTGTGTGCTTTTGTGGTTTCATTGATTATTGTTCTTTCTTTTCATGTTCAGAATATAGACTAAAGCATTGTTTCTGAAGGCCTTTGGTGAAATTGTAAGTGTTTATTTGGATGTTTGTGTGTGTGTGTGTGTGTGTGTATATATGTGTGTCACTGTGTGTGTGTGTGTGTGTGTGGGTGGGTGTGGGTGGGTGTGACCTATTTACAATCACTTGATACACCACATTGGTTATAGTGCCATGCTGTAGTGGAACCAGGTGTGTTGAGAAGAGGTTCGGCTGTTTGTGTGTATGTATGTGTCCTTTTGTGGTTTCATTGTTTATTGTTCTTTCTTTTCGTGTTCAGAATATAGACTGAAGTACTGATTCTGAAGACCTTTGGTGAAATTGTAAGTGTATACTTGGATGTGTGTGTGTGTGTGTGCGCGCGCGCGCGTGTGTGTTTGTGTATGTGTGTGTATGCGTGCGTGTGTTTGTATGTGTGTGTGTGTGTGTGTGTGTGTGTGTGTGTGTGTGTGTGTGTGTGTGTGTGTGTGTGTGGCGCATTTGTTTGTGTGAGGTAGAGCATGTATGGTATGTGTGTGTGTGTTTTTGTGTGAGGTGGAGTATGTATGGTGAGTGTGTGTGTGTGTGTGTGTGTGTGTGTGTGTGTGTGTGTGTGTGTGTAGGTAGTGGTAGTGTGTATATTTATTTATGTGAATTGTGTGTGCGTGTGTATATTGCATGGCTGTGTGTGTGTCTGTGTGTGTGTGTGTGTGTGTGTGTGTGTGTGTGTGTGTGTGTGTGTGTGAGTGAGTGAGTGAGTGTGTGTGTGACCTGTTTACAATCACTTGATACACCATATTGGTTATAGCAGCATGGTGTAGAACCAGTGGTGTACTGTGTGTGTATGTATGTGCCCTTTTGTAGTTTCATTGTTTATTGTTTTTGGGCCGCCAAAGGCGGCCCCTATATTGTTTTTACTTTCACCGGAAGTGTCCGGAACGTCTGGAACGATGTCTATATATATATATATATATGTGGGCTTCCGCGCAAAAACCCGGCTTCGTGCGTATGCGCATAATTGTCAGGAAACGGAAAAAACGTAATCGCATACACATAACGTCGCACTGCCTTTGTTTTGCGTGCGACGGCTACACGACTGCGTTTAAGTTTTTCTTGGCTATTAGAGCTTTCGTTTGATACGTTATTCGACAAGATTCGACCTTAGTATGGCCCATCGGGATCGATTTAGTTTAGCATCAGCTTTAGAGAAACTCGAAGAAGAATTTAAACTGGCTGAGAAGGATTATAACGTTGATTGCGGGGAACAACACGTTCATTCTTTGTCTGACAACGAAGCCGAAGACTTAGAGCTACTTTGCAGTTCTTCCACGGAGGCGGAAGGACGATTGAGAGTCTTGGAAGAAGAACGCGTAGCTGAAGACACAAACAAAGAGGAAATTCGGCTGAATGAATCAACAGAGTCGTCGGGAATGTTGGAAAGTGAGTCTTATGTCGGCAGTTTAGAGCCTATGTTCACAGAATGCGAATGCATCACTGTTAGTGGAAGTAGATTCGAAGACAAAGAGGAAGAAGGACCATCAAGTGACGTTTTAGAGCCTATGTCTACAGAAGGTGAAGACACACCTATTGAAAGGAGCTTTGAAGACAAAGAGGAAGAAGAAGCCATCAGGAGATTTGTGGAGCTAACCTGTGGCTGTAATCTTGGACCTAAGAAGACTCCTTGCTCTAATCAGCTTTCACTATCCACCATATCACAAACCCGAAACAACTGTCTTCAACTCACTCGCTCGGAACTGGATTTAGTCATCATGGCTCAGGTTAACGCATTTAGAACCAGTGCTGTCGACAAGCCTTCCACCTATCGTGGAAAATCTGATACATTCCGGCCCTATACTGGATATTCCATGCATGGATTGCGTATTTGCAGGAAGACCTTCTCATTTCTTCACACAGTTGGCAAGGAACGCATGGAAAACCTGTGCTCAACCGTTGACAAAGATGGTGTAGTTGGCAGGGTCCATGGCAATTCCAAGCTACCAAGGCACAACAAAATATCATACACAGAAGTATCTCGAGTGCGTGACTTCATTCAGAATGTGGCAAGTGTTCATGGTTTACCCCTACCTGGACGCCTTCCTAATCAGGAAGATAAAGTAATTTTGTTGCCATCTGATATGCCAAAGAGTGCCATCTACCGTGACTACAAAGTTGCTTGTACCCGGATTCCAGTGATACCCGTAGGAAAGACCACCTTCTACAATCTTTGGAAAAGCTTTCTGCCTTCCATTGGTACAATGAAGCCATCATCGGATTTGTGCTTTGAATGCCAACAGAACATTGCCAGCATCATCCGCTCTGCCCACCTCTCAGAAGATGAGAAATCAGATCGTCTGAGATTGGCAGAATCCCATCTAACCCTTGCTAAGACTGAGCGTGGATGGTACAATAAGCAGATAGAAGATTGCAAAGCAGAGAGTAATTATGATGAGGAGACACACCAACCAAGATTGATGCACTACAGTTTCGACTATGCGCAGCAGGTACACTTTCCCAATGATCCTCAGCAACCAGGACCTGCTTATTTCCTTTCAGCTCGCAAATGCCAGATTTTTGGCATTTGCTGTGAGCCATTGGGTAAGCAGGTCAACTACCTCATTGATGAGGAAGAGGTTATTGGGAAAGGTGCCAATGCCACAGTCAGTTTACTCCATCACTATTTATGTGCCCATGCCCAACAGGAAGACCATCTCCTGCTTCATGCTGACAATTGTATTGGGCAAAATAAGAACAACTGCCTCATCCACTACCTGTTGTACCTTATACTCATGGGTAAGAAGAAGTCCGTTATTTTATCATTCATGCTTTCAGGTCACACAAAGTTTGCACCTGACAGGCATTTTGGCCTTATCAAGAAGGCATACAGGAGGACAAGGGTGGACACCATGGGGTGCATTGCTCGTCTTGTGGAACAGTCATCAGTGGTTGGAGCTAATTCAGCGCAGCTGGTGCACAATTCCAAGGGGGAAAGAGTTGTACACTTCTACGAGTGGTCACAATTTTTACTCCAGTATTTCAAA
>CAUJGJ010000397.1:11231800-11244300 GCA_963170055.1 Halisarca cf. caerulea
GTGTGCACATGTGCCTGTCTGTGTGTTGACTTTGTCATTGGAAATTAGTTCAGATGTCTGTCTGTGCAATTGTGCATAGTTGTGTGTGTGTGTGTGTGTGTGTGTATGTGTGTGTGTGTGTGTGTTTATGAGTGTACGTATGTGTGTGTGTGCACATGTGCCTGTGTGTAGACTTTGTCATTGGGAATTAGTTCAGATGTCTGTCTGTGCAATTGTACATAGTTGTATGTGTGTGCATGTGCATGTGTATGTGTGAATGTAAGATAATATAAGTACATTTGTGTTTATATATGGTCACATATAGTATGAAAACTGTTTGTGTGTGTACATGCGTGTTTTTCTGTGTCTCTCTCTGTCTGTGCATGTATATGTGTACAATGTGTATTTGTGCCACTAGTACATTATATACTGTTCACTATGTAAAGTATGTTGGTCAATTGTTTGTTGAATGTGTGTATTTGTATGAGTAAATGTATCTTAAACTGTGCACATATGTACACACACAATCTGAAACATTTACACACATACTAACTGAGACATGTACATGTGTGCATGTACACTCACTGAGAAATTACAGAAAATTTATAAACATGGAAGGCATAGCACTCACAGTGTAAAGAAAAGTGGCTATGTTAAGGCATAAACACAAACACTAAGACATGTACACGCATACACACACACGGAGACATGTGGACGTGACATACACACACACACACACACACACACACACACTGAGACTTGTACACACATAGAGAGAGATAATTACAGAAACTTGTAAACAAGTAATTCGAGTTAAAAACTCGTGGGGGCTGCCGCCCCACGCACTCGAATCACTTGCAAAGCATTGGAGTGTAAGTGCGCAGCTGAACATTCAATGAACATACTGTTTATTGTAATTGGACGATTGTTTTGAAAACAATTGCCATATTTGGCAATTGTTTTTCAAAACAATTCCTATAACTCATTCCTGTATAAATTCATACTTCTCTATTACTATTATATAAATTCTCTATTATAAGACTTTTCTTCAAATCCATATTATATATATATATATATATATATCGGACGAGCGTTACACACCAGAAGTCCAAATGAAAACAATATAGGGGCTGCCTGCGGCAGCCCCTAAAAATGGAAGGCATGGCACTCACAGAGTACAAGGAATAGTGGCTATGTTAAGGCATATACACAAACATTAAGACATGTACATACGTACACACAGACAGACATGTACATACGTACACACACACACACATACTGAGAAATTATAAAATGGAAGGCATAATGATAGCACTCACAGTGTAAGGAATAGTGGTTATGTTAAGGCATAAACACACACACATACAAAGACATGTACATGCGTACACACACACACACACACACACACACACACAGAAACATGTACATGCATACACACACACTGAGACATGTATGTACACGCATACACACGCACACACACTGAGACATGTACATGTGTATACACATATGCTCATGATTATAGTCTTACACTGTGATGTGTGTTATAAGTAATAAAATTATTGGAATACTAACTGATATGCGCATAACCACATGCACACATACATTCTTCTGATGTGTTCTAATTCAAACATTGGTCAGCATAAATTTAAAATTCTTAGCATTAAGTACAAAAGTAATATAAATAAATTGAATGTTGAAACATGAGTTTACTTACTGTTAAAGTAAGTTACATGATGATGTTCAAAAAAGTACAAGTAAGACAAGAACGATACAATACAAACAGTCTTACCGTGTTGATCGATGATGCCGTCGAAATACAAATTAGGCGTCGGGAATCTATAAAAATGAATCAGTAATTACTCATAATGATCACACAGGGTATGCAATCGCAGATTTACCTCTTCGGGGTATCCCAAATTAAGAAAATGTTCCTTTAACTCTCATAGAAGTGGAAAGTTCTAACAAGTCCTTTCAGCGTATTCTAGTCAATTCAACAATTGCTCCATAGTCAGCACGCGAATGAAATTCCCTACAAAAAAAGCATAAAATAGGTCAAGAAAAGGCCAACATCATAGCAACAGTTCGTGTAACTTACAAATATTCTTCGCACAACCGAACAAACAATCTGAACTTGAACAAATCAAACTTCAATAAATATTGTTAAAAGACTAAATAGTAGCGATTCGAATACAACTACTGACTGTAACAAGGCTATGGGAAGTATCCATGTAAGAAAAGTCTTCTCGATAGCGAACCAACATTTCCCACTTGGCAAATTTCCCCTTCCTTAGTCACGTGATAAAGCGATTACGTAAGAATCACACGTAAGAATAAATTATGCTAAAAATCGTGTAACATGACGTACTCAAACACGGAGTAATGGAATCGCTCCCTTTTTTGTGTGTATTTTCACTCTATTGGTTAATAAAAGTTATTTATATTGGTGTGAACCTCGCACTTGATTTCTAACATTATACCTAACACTTACACATTGTCATACACATATACGCATACTATGTACTATAAATGAGAAAATTGTGCAAAATATACAATGTTTATACTCCACAATCAGCCCATGCATGCATACAATATACTGTTGCACTAACATACCTTTTATTATTGCACTAAAAATTGTACACACATGCACACACACACACACACACACACACACACACACACACACACACACACACACACACACATACACACACATACACACACATACACACACACACACACACACATGCCAACACACACACACACACACACACACACACACACACACACACACACACACACACACATACACACACATACACACACATACACACACACACACACACACACACACACATGCCAACACACACACACACACACACACACACACACACACACACATACATATGTAAAATATACAAAGTTTATACACCACAACCACCCCACATACTCATGCACTAACATACCTTTTCTTACTACGCTATGTCCATACACACACATCACACATAGAAAAGTATTTACTGCTTCGCTGGGCTTTCAGAAGCCAATTTAGTTATGTGAATTCATTTTATCATGACATACCATGTTTTTTTCTTTTCCTGCAGGGTAGAGTTTCTAGCAAGATTTATGGTGCACGTAATCACCAGTATAGCTTGGTGCAACAGCATGTAGCTGAGTTATTATATTGTATTACTTGTAAATGTGTATGTAGTCAGCACAAGTGCAACATTTGCATATTTCACATTTATCCACATGGCCAGATAGTCAAGTTTGTCCACAAGAGCTGTTTATCAGCTACGGGCTGTACCTCAGATAATTTAGTGTTTCCTCTCCTAGTCTATTTCCTTTTACTACTTTCTGGGGATGTAGAATTGAATCCTGGGCCCAAATGTTCATGTAACATAATATTAAATTCATTAAACTCTAAATGTTTTTGTGTAATGGTTGTTTCCTTTATAATGCTGTTGATGTTTGCTATCGATTTTGTATTGACTCGTCCGTTTAATAAATGTAATGTGAGTCAAATTGAAAATACGCTACACTATTTCGGTAATAATTTGACTCACAGTAAGAAGGAAACTAACTACAGAGAGTGTACAGAGCTGAAATTTCATTTTCTACGAATATGTCCAAATCTGACAAATATGTCGCATTATGTTGTCCTTTCAGTAGTAATAAAAAGACGTCGCCGTTCTGTGTTTAATGAGCACTTATCGAAACGTTCGTTTTATTACGCACGATTATTACTATTACTGTTACTCTTAGCTGGCGATGTTGAACGTAATCCAGGACCTGTAGACAGCATGGGAGATAAACAGAAGAAAAATTGTATATCTACTGTAATGGATTGCAGTGACAAGGATAAGGAACTCAAAGAAAAAAGTAGCAATTCTCATGTTGTAGATAGACTGGAACAATTTGCTATGAGTCAAAGGAAACATCGGGAGAAAGAGAGTATAGAACAGAGAGAATCTCGACTTAAAGTGATGCAGATTACACAGAAAAAACGCATTGAACTGGAGACTGCAGAAGAACATGACAAGAGGCTAGGGATATTAGTTGCAAATCAACACAAACGTTTGGAAAAGGAGACAGCAGAAGATAGGGATAAAAGGCTGATAAAGTTGGTTACAAACCAACAGAAGCGTCTAGAGAAGGAAACAGAAGAAGATAGGGATAAAAGACTCAGAACGTTGGTTACAAACCAGCAGAAGAGATTAGAAAAGGAGACAGCAGAAGATAGGAATAAAAGACTCAGAACGTTGGTTACAAACCAGCAGAAGCGATTAGAAAAGGAAACAGCAGAAGAAAGAGATAAAAGGCTGAAAGTATTGCTTACAAATCGAGAGAAACGATTAGAGAAGGAAACTGAAGAGATGAGGTCTAAAAAACTTAAAGTGTACCAGGGATACAGAAAGAAGCAGCTGGACAAAGAAACTCCTGAAGAACGAACAGCAAGACTGGAAATGATGGCAAAATATAGGAAAGTTAAGTTGGAAATGGCAACTGAAGAGGAAGAAATGAAGAAGAAGGAAAATGCTTTCCAAAGAAAACGGCGATGGCAGGAAGGGGAATCCGAAGAAGCAAAAAAGGAAAGACTGGTAAAGGAAAGATTGCAAAAGAAGCAAGCCAGGGAAAAGCAAAAATGTGCAGAACAAGTTGGCAAGAACTATGAGGATGAAGAATTAAAGGGAAAGGTCCTACAGCAGCAAGAAAGGAAGCGACGATGGAAAGAAGGGGAATCAGAGGAAGCAAAAAGAGCAAGGCTGGAGAAAGATAGGCTACGTAAGAAGCAAGCTCGGGAAAGAAAGCAGAGTAAATCTATGGAGGAAATTGGACTTTCAGAACAGCAGCAAATCGCACCACTGACCAAGTCTGAAGCACAAATTGTCTCGAACAGGGACAAATTCTTAAGGGCTATATGTAATGGACCGTCTTGTGCATGCTTTGCATGTCTAAAGTTGTGCTATAAAGAGAATGCTTATTTATGTTCAAGTGAGGATGCAAATAAAGTTACATCACATGTAACTGGAAATTCACAATTCGTTACTGCTGAATGGTTCTGCAATAGATGTATATCAGCACTGAATAGGAAGAAAATTCCCAGCACTTCAAGGTGGAATAGAATGAGTACTGCTTCTGTACCTAAAGAACTTCAAGACCTGAACAGCATGGAAGAGCGCCTCATTGCACGTGTGGCACCATTTATGAAGTTAGTTCTTCTGCCACGTGGTGGACAAAGAGGAATAACTGGACAGGTGATCAACTTTCCATCACCCATGACTGAAGTCTTAAATCAACTTCCACGACCAGCGACTGGTAGCGACATTGTGTACATAAAGCCACCCACTGCATCGAAAGAATCCAAGTCATTGTATTATCGGTGTCGCTATACTATTGTAATGAATGCATTGCAATGGTTGAAAGAAAACAACTCTGCTTACAAGAATGTGAAAATCACAGAGCATTGCCAGGAGAACTTTGTGGAAACTGAAAACGAGGAAGAGGCAATGGAAGAATCAGGTGTTGTCCGCAGTGATTTCCTGATGCCAGATGTACCAGTAACCAACTACTTGCAAGAAGGTACTTTTCCAGTGCATCAACTTGAGAAGATCACCTGCGCTCCACTGAGCATTTTCAACGATCAACAACTTGAGGTTCTGGCTTTTCCAACACTTTACCCTAATGGAAACAATGGATTTGGTACTCATCGACAATTTTCAATTACACCTTTGGACTATTTTCAATCAAGAATAATGAGTAAAGATTCACGCTGGGCCAAACACCCATCATATATATTCTGGGCGTGTAACATTGTGGAAGCAATAAAATTACAAAGTAGTATATCAATTGCTCTCCGCCTTCGAAATCCAACATCCGGAAGGAAGAACAAACAAAAGAAAACTTTGACAGCGGGAGAATTGCGTAGCACTGGAGTAGGGGAAAATCCCGATGTTCGTGAAAACTGTTATAGCTTCATGCGAGACATTAGAGGAACTGCAGCGTACTGGCAATCAGCAAGGATACAACTGTTTGCAATGCTACGTACACTTGGTCCACCCACTTTCTTTATTACATTTAGTGCAGATGATCACCATTGGAAAGATTTGATGGTGGTTTTAGCAAGTTGCAGTGGAAGGAATATCTCCAAAGAACAAGTGGATGAGCTGTCTGACAAAGAAAGAAGAACACTTATGACAAGCAATCCTGTTGTCACAGCACGCCACTTTCAACACTGTTTCCAATGCCTAGTAAAAGAAATTATAAAGGGATCTGGAAGGCCAATTGGAGAGGTAACGGATTTCTTTTGGAGAGTAGAATTTCAACTCAGAGGATCACCACACATCCATTCCTTGTGGTGGATCAAAGATGCCCCTAATCTTGATACGGTAGAGGGAAGAACAGCAGCTCCTGACTTTATCGATCGTTACATTTCTGCCAGAATTCCAGAAGAAGGATGTGGTGAGGACAGCTTGCGGTCTGTAGTTCTTCGAGTTCAGAAACATAATCATACGTCTACTTGCACCAAGAAGGACAAAAGAAAAAAATCAAAAGAATGTCGTTTTGACTTTCCACAACCTCTATCGTCCACTACTCGTCTCAAGAATAATGAAGATGTAGGTAACAAGTCCCGGTTCTATATTCTGAGGAGAACTGATGGTGAAGAAAACGTCAACCCATACAATGCTCCACTACTTTTAGCATGGCAGGCCAACATGGATATACAGTTGATTGGATCGGTTTATGGGACAGCATCTTACATTTGTTCATACATGTGCAAAGGTGAGAGCGAAGAGGTGAAAAAGGCTATCAGTGATTCCCTCCAATCACTTGCACCCAATGCTTCACTTCGAAAAAGATTATCTAAATTGGGAAACACTATGCTTTCACATAGGCAGCTAAGTGGCCAAGAAGCAGCCTATCGGTTGTGCCACTTACCATTGAAGGATTCGTCGCGTAAAGTTGTCTTTGTCAACACTGTTCCTCCCGAAAAGAGAACAAGGATTCTCAAGAATCGGTCCGAGTTACTTGAGCTGGATGACATGGATACAAATCTTTTTCAACCTGGACTATTTGACAGATATGCTGCAAGACCACAGGAAGATGAATTTGAGAAGATGACGTTGGCTCACTTTTCTGTATGGTATGATAGTGTATATAGGGATGACACACCAAAGGGCAGCAGCAGTGGGCGTCACATTCAGCCTCGATTCCAATTGCAAGGCAATCTGGGATGGATCAAACTTCGTACAAAGCAAGCGTGCCTTCGAACACCCATTATGACACCACAAAGTCACGGTGATGACTATTACTATTCACTGTTGCTGTTGTACATTCCGTGGAGATGTGAGAAGGAGGACTTACTTCAAAAGCATGACAGCGCATTGTCAGCTTTCATTGCTCGTGAAAAGGAGATGAAAGTGCTGAATTGTGAACACCATACTTTTGCAGAGGAAGTACAAAGAGCGGTGCAGCAATTGCAAGCAGTTTCCGATGGCGCATACATGGATTTGCACCAAATGTTCAACATGGTGAACGGGAAGATGCTACTCATGTACCAGAGGAACTGGACCATGGTTTACACAATGCTGAAAATTATGTACAAGATGAACAGGTGGATGTAGATGCTATTCCCACAGTAGCAGATGACGATAATGCCAATGGAACCCTCACACGCATGCGTCTCACTGATAAGGCCTTCACAGAATTGGTATGCAATTTGAATGCAAAACAGAGAGAAGCATTTGACATGGTAGTACAGTATACAAGCTCGTTACACAAATTTCATCTCGGACAGGAGGCCCAACCTAAGCCCATCCGCATCTTCATAACTGGCGGTGCAGGGACGGGAAAGTCTTACGTGATTCGTGCCATCAGAGAACACATTGAGAGGTCAGTGCAAGGAAGTGAGGAAGTTCATGGATGCATGGTCATGGCACCAACAGGTGTAGCTGCATTCAATGTGGACGGCCTAACAATTCACAGAGCACTTAATCTTCAAGTTGAACATAGAAGATCTGCCTACCATTTAAAGTTAACGGCTGTAGCACTTTGAGAGTTGAGGATGCTGTGGAGAGGCATACATACCATCATCATTGATGAAATTAGCATGGTATCGTATGAGGTTCTTCAGTCTGTCCACTATCGACTGTGTGAGATATTTGCCAATGATGACATCTTTGGAGGACTAAATGTGATTGCAGTTGGTGACTTTTATCAGCTTTCACCTGTCAATGGACACTTTGTGTTTAGTGGGACAAATCTCCAGTCGAAACGCTTGGCATCTCACCTTTGGAAGGACTGCTTTCAAATAGTAGAATTAACTGAAAATGTGAGACAGCAAAAGGATTCGTCCTTTTCAGACCTGTTGAATCGTGTTCGAGTAGGAAAGCAAACGGAACAGGATATCAAGTTGCTGGAAAGTCGCATGGTGGCAGGAAACAACATTGATCTATCAAAGCCACCATTTGAAAAGGCTCTTAGGTTGTTCCCTCGTGTTGCAGATTGCAATGCATTTAATGAAGGAGAATTGATGAAACTGTCTTCTTCTACCCCAATCTTTGAATTTGAAGCAAATCATGTGCTTTTAGAAAACAGAAGATCGACTTATGGGGCAGTCTCGTATGAGAAAGTGACTGAAGAATTAATTCCAGAGGATGACAAGGAATGTGGAGGACTACCAAGAAGGCTAAAGATGGCACTAGGAGCTGAAGTCATGCTACGACGTAACATCAAGTGTGGAGATGGGCTAGTGAATGGAGCCCAAGGAGTAATTGTGGGATTCAAGTGGGGTGGAAAACAGAATACACAGCCCTCACGTGGAGCCTTACCTGAAATTGTATATGTAAAGTTTCACGATCCAAGAGTTGGACAGTTTACCAAAGTGTACATCCCCAATGGACAACAAGAGGCAGTGGCCATTGAACCCATGTCGGTGCGATTCTATGGACGGCAAGGCACTGTTCCACAGCGGACTCAGATACCCTTGATTTTGTGTTGGGCTGCCACTTTACACAAAGTGCAAGGTCTGTCACTTGATTCTGCTGTGTTGGACCTCGGAGAGAAAGTTTTTGAGGCTGGAATGTCTTATGTGGCATTAAGTCGGGTGAGGACATTAAATGGCATAGCACTGGTGAAATTTGAACCCAAGAAGCTTTATGCCAACAAAAGGGTGGACAAGGAAATGGAGCGTTTGAGAAGTATACAGCACGTCATAGGTTGTAGTCAGCCAAGTCAAGACAATTCAGAGGTGCTGCCGGTGGATTTGTCACAGTCTCAGGAGGATGAACCACCCACTTCTCTTCAAGATACAAGCATGATGGAAACAGATTTGGATGACTTTTTGAGGGACATCTTGGAGGAAATGAAGAGAGTCGTACCAGTAATACAATTATCAAGTCAAGAAATTCACACAACATGTATGAAAGAGGTGAGAGAATTTATGCAGAACATTCAGGACATTCTCAAAAGTAAAAAGAAAGAGTCAATGGAAGAATTAAAGGAATTGATGGAAGCTAAGAAGATTGCTATGAATACTTTAATAAATGAGGTTAACAAACAGGAAAATGACATTTTCAATGTGGAAACTCATGTGGTGGACATGTCTGTACAAGAGGAACTTTTGCCCTCATTTACATCACAATATGTTCCAGTGAGGACCACGGGTGATGGGAACTGTATGTACAATACCATCTCCATTGCACTGCATGGTACAGAAGAATATACAGCACATCTGAGAGCAATCACTGTGTACAGCTTATTACAAAATAAGAAGCATATGTTTGAGGTGATGAAGCCTAGTACACAACTATTATTACGTAATGTGGATCAAAATGAAGAAAATATTACAGCAATTACAGAAAGGGAATGGAGCAAACTTTTGCAAGAAGCAGCTCAAGACCAATGCTGGGGAAATCATTTCCACTTGCATGCCTTGTGTCTTATGTTAAAGAGGCCCATATACATGTATGGCTATATGCGACACAGAAGTGTAGGAGAACTTGGCAGAGTGGATGTAAACAGTTCATCTGTGGAGATTGAACGATTGTTTCAACAGAAAGACAGGAGAATGAACAATCACATCAAGTACTTGCCTTCAGTTGAAGACTACCCCGCCATCAGAGGCTTTTTCGACTCTTCTCATTTCACAGCATTATTGCCAACAATGTCCACATCTCACTTTTTTTTCAAACCCTTTGTATCATTTAGGTCTCACTGGGGGTGTGAAATGTAATAATTATTGTATTGAGGACTGTGTTTATGCACATGTAATTATATTTTGTAATTATTTGCAACTTATACTTTCGCCTCATGTTTCCAAAGAATATCAAAATTTGATTCGTTCCTCATATGACACTTCATAACTGAAATCATATAGGGGCCAGAACGTGCATGCTCCCTATATTATTTCATGTATGAAGGCAATCAATAAAATCTTCTTTTTGTAGTTAGAAATGTTAAAATTGCTGTTGAAGTGTATATGCGGGATAACTAATATGCCCAAATAAAAACTTGGATAGTAAATACTAATATAAAAAAAAAAACATAGGCCAAACTAGAATAATTCTTAGATTCTTAGATACATACATAGGTTCTCCCCACGATGACAAAATTGTCATCATATATCACCCAGTGTGAAAGGTTATGCATAAGTTTTATGCTACTTTGAATGTAGGAGCACGTATCGCTGCTACACACGACACCATCCATTCAAAAATTATAAAATAATCTGTGATGGTAATGACCGCTTCCTTGTCAGCGAAGCACTATTAACAACAACATTAAATATTGTTGAACTGAATCAAAAGCATAAGATTAGCATTTTAAATGCGTTTTGTCTAAAAAGAAATACAAACTATTAAATATTAGGAAACCACTAATCTTATGCTACTATTAAAGTAACAGCATGTTGCTGTTATGCACGAAGCCATCCATGAATGAATAGCTCTTGATGGCATTCTTTAGCTTTCATGTTTTGTGAAGCACCTCTTGGTCAACAATGTATTATTGTTGAACGTGATAGTCTAACCTAAACAAATTAGATCGAAACCAAAACTGAATTTTTATGCAATTAGACTACATTTCCATGCAGACTCCAAGTCTGTACAGCTTTTGCAACGCCCCTGTTCAGAGTCCAGTTATTCAGGGCATCTTGCAAATGCATGTAGAGTAGTTATTGCCCCTATAGATAAGGTGGTTGAAATTTAGAGTCCATGTTTGAGCAACACTTGTAATGAGCCATTTGCATTTAATAAGCAATCCTATAGCCTATAAGGGAAGAATATATGTCATTGGGGAGTATATATTAGTCATGTCTATACATCCATAGAACAAAGGCAAATGGCTAATCATTACACATTGAACCCCATATACAGATAGTCAGTGCCACCTCAACCTTCAGTTTACACCACTCTGCAAATTGAGTACAACTATAAGAGGTTGGGAAGTATGGCACAGTATATCACCCTTTACATCCTGTACCTGCATATATTGGTACACAGTATACGTTTCTTCTGGTATTTGCTACCTTCATCGGTATGCAGTACCTTTTCCCATAGTACCTACCTTTGGTACACAACTTCCAGTGCCTTTGATGGTAAACAGTACATTAGTATAGTCTCACATATTGGGCTATGCACATTGCACTGCCCAATGGAGACTTGCACAGATCACAATGATCATACTATTGACTACTTGTGACCAATTTTGGATACCTTGTGCACCTTAGCACGGAAAAAATATTACTATAACATGCTGACTGTATTGATCTGCTGAAAGATCACATTGTATATTCTGTTCTTTATTCTATAGCTACAGATTTAAGTGATTCTGGCGGATCACACAAAGGTACACCTGTACCATTATATGTATAGTATTTTATTGCACCATTTTTATTTTGGATTGGAGGAGTTTTACGGACTCTTGCAGACCCTAGTTAAAACGAATCCAATCCTCTGGGATGCAAAGCATGCCTACCTCCTCGTGGTGCATCCTGGGACTACTATTATTATAGTAGTGCAGAATGGCATGCGTATTAACTTTTATTGAAATTGTCACTGTCATTTATAATTAATAAAACTGACTAGATCATGATCCCAATATATTGTCTGGATTATTTGATACTAAAACTTCACACACACACACACACACACACACAGTTTATAATTATACACCACTACACAAAGCCACGCATTACTCAGGGATCTTTCAATTCTGTGAGGATGATCTCCAAGTGATTCGAGTTTCCAGGGCCGTAGGCGGCCCACGAGTTTTTTAAACTCAAATCACTTGTTCTTTTCATGTTCAGAATATAGACTGAAGTACTGATTCTAAAGGCCTTTGGTGAAATTGTAAGTGTATATTTGGATGTGTGTGTGTGTGTTGTGTGTGTGTGTGTGTGTGTGTGTGTGCGTGTGTGTGTGTGTGTGGTTGTGTGTGTGTGCATGCGTGCGTTCGTGTGTATGTGTGTGTGTGTGTGTTTGTGTGCGTGTAAAAATATCTATCCCATAATGTCTTCCATGTTG
>CAUJGJ010000397.1:11249300-11284300 GCA_963170055.1 Halisarca cf. caerulea
TAGTGTTAGTTGTGTGTATAATATTGTGTGTAGATATACCTCTGTAAATTTATGTTTTTCATTGTGTGTGTTTGTCTATGCAATTTTAGCATGGTCCGTTGGTTCTTGTACTGAATATGTGATGTGTGTATATGTGTGTACACAATGTGAAAATATGTGTGCATATGGATGGTGTTTAGGGTACATGTACCTACTTTCACTAAATTTCGTTTTCCTTCACAGGAATTAGTAGTGCAGGAAGTGAAGGTGCATTGAAATGAAGATTCTAACTTAAGTTACATATGATGAATGTTTGTGTGTATTTGTAGTACGTTGACTATTGAATTATACTTTAATAATATTATTATTGTATTATGTTTAATTGATATTGTAGCAGTAATGTGACATGTTTCATTATAATTATTAAAAATTAAAGTGATAAATATTTGATGCATATAATTATATGCACATAACTATACAATAAATATATTATTATTAAAACAGTAAATGAACTGTTAGTGAATACAGTTTAGCAGGTCTAGTGCAGCTGCTGTTTGCTTACTGTTTCCTACATGGGGAAAGGAAGAAACATAATAAGGACATTTCACCAGTATATATGTGTGGTGTATGTACTTAGTATAACTAACTTGGGGAATACAAGGGTATACACAAGCACGAGGTGGAGGACAAGGACGTCACATTGGAGACAGGATCCTCCTCTCTTGCTTTCTTCATTATCATTCCTTTTGGAGCTGATGTTGCTTTATAATAAATGAATCTGACATGAAAAAAAAACAATTAATAGCAATTGTACCTACCACAAGTCAGTTGAATTTATTTCTAAGGCTCGCTTATTTTGTATTCTAGATGGAGAGAAAGAGTGTAACATAAGAAATGCCCTTACACACACACACACACACACACACACACACACACACACACACACACACACACACACACACATATACATACACACACACATACACACACATACACACACACACACACACATGCATGAATGCATTAATTCACAAGCACAATAATGCTTTTAAACTCACCATCCTTTCCATTTGGGATTTCATTTAGTCTTCATGTGAACAAGAAGCACAATAGAACACAATAATTCCAGAAACTGGAACACACACACACACACACACACACACACACACATACACACACACACACACAGGCACACACACACACACACACATATACATTTAACACTTAGTCTACACAAAACCATACATTATATCTCAGGCCCGCGGGATCTTTAAATCCCGTGAGGAAGATTTCCAAGTGATTCGAGTTTCCAGGGCCATAGGCGGCCCACGAGTTTTTTAAACTCGAATCACTTGTTTCTAGCTGATACATCTGAAAATACTTGTAGCTTTTGCCATTTGTGTCCTAACCCTCCTACCCTTTTCTGTTGCAAATTTGCAACAAACTTCAACAATTTTTGTAAAGATGAATTCACGCCCAAATTACACAAAAAGGGTATCAAAAGAAAGCTTACTATCTGTTCTATCATGTACTGATGTTGGTTTCTGCTGAATTTGTTGACGAATTACCCTTTGCTGGTGTTTCTTGCAACTACTAAATTTCGGCGATTTTCTCCGCATAATGATATTTACTTCCGTATTTCGATCCAGAAAATGGCGTCCCGTACAATACGGTACTCTACAGATGCCGTACTGTCCTATTTCGATGCGAACGACTCAGTGAACAAAAGTGATGGTAACCTTCACAAATCGGTTTCTGAGCTCATACAGTCACCCTGTACCTCACAGGTACCGAAATCAACGATGAATGAATACACAATTATTAGTGCGGTTGACAATGGACAGATTCAAGGGATAAATCGCATTGGAAACGCTACCAGAGCTGTTCAAAGTGTTGATCTTAGGGATATATGGTCTTGGGGAAGTTCAGAATCTGATTCTAGTGACGACGAAGAAGTTTCAATTCACGAAGATGTTCATTTCCACAGTAATGATGATCCAACTATGGATATACATACTCAATCTGTTAGTGATGGTATCTCTTCTGAAAGTGAGCTAGATAATGATGATGAGAATGAGACAATACTGAGTGAGTGTGAAAGTGAAGGAGATAGTGACAACTCCAGAGGGCTACATGCACGTGGTAGAGGAGGAAGAGGGAGAAATAGAGGATGAGGAATAGTTGGTAGATCCCAACGTAGCCGCTGAAGAGGATGTGGAGTGCTTGGAGGTAGGGCTAGAGGTAATAAGTACAGGCGAGGATGTGGTACAAGGCGTGGGGACAGTAGTAGGGTAGACTTTCAGGAGCTGATTCCTACATCAGCCAACGCAATTAGTGAAATCGATTCTGATTTTCAAGAGCCAGAAGAATTTGCACCTGTGAATTCACCTGGTCCACAACTAGATTCTAATGATGACCAAACTGGATTTGATTTATTCCGTTTGTTCATAAATGATGACGTCTTAGATCGATTGGTTGAGTCCACTCTAGCTTATGCTGAAGCTAAAAAAAATGAAAAGCGTCTAATGTACATGCGCCTCCAGAAATCTCCACTAACAAAGGAAGAGATGGCTAGGTATATCGGTGTATTGCTTCTTCTCAGTATTATCTCCACCAAAAGCTATCGTCAGGCATGGAATCCAAAAAAAAACCAGGTTGGTTCTCCACACACATGGAGGCACTGTTTGTATTGTCTTTATTGTAATGTTGCTTCCTCACTTGCCACATACAGTTCCTTGTGCGCTTGATTGAGCTAATGAGCCGTAACCGATTTGAGACCATCAGTGCATTCCTCCATGTTGTGAAACCTAGTGAAGAAGCCACTCTTGCGGAAGACCCATTGAAGAAAGTGCGACCATTGTATGACAATATCAAGGACAAATGTTTGTTGTATTACCAGCCTCTGCAAGAACTATCAGTGGACGAGCGTTTGATGAAATCGAAGGCACATTCAAAATTCAAGCAGTACATTAGAAATAAACCAACAAAATGGGGTTTTAAAATTTGGGTTCTCGCTGATCCAACTGGCTATACTTGTGACTTTGAGCTGTACCTTGGAAAACGATCAACGATTCGACGATTCGATCCATCAGGATTTGGATTAGGGTATGACACAGTAATGGAGCTGACCAAAGCATTTCAGCACCAGGGCTACAGAGTATTTTTGATAACTTTTACACTAGTCCCGCCTTACTGAGTGCTCTGAAAGCCATGAAGATTTTTGCTACAGGAACACTCAGAAGCACCAGGAGTGGAGTACCTGATGATGTGAAGAGGCTGATCACAGTCATGAAAGGAAATCAGGTTCCTCGTGGCACAGAATATTATATCCGTGAACCTAGTTCTTCAGATGTTTATTCTGTTGGAGAGATAATGACTGTGGGACAGTACTTTCTAATACATACCCAGGCCACTCCGATGGTACAGCAAGACGAGCCAGCAAAGACACAAGTGGGTCCCATTCTGTGTTAGAAGTACCTCTACCAAGCACAATTAAATATTACAACAAATTCATGGGTGGGGTAGATAAATCCGATCAGTATATAAGTTATCATTGTATACTGAGGCAGACAATGAGGTACTGGAAAACGATTTTTTATCATCTTCTTGAGATATGCACAACCAGCTCATACATTCTTTACAAGTGGTTGTGCATGATGAATGGCGAGAAAGCACCAGCACTTAGGGACTTCACCAATGAACTGATACTAGCCATCATCAGGAAATATTCCATCACCCAGACTGTTACAGTACCAACAGATACTTCTGACTTCACCATTAGGCATGGCAGCAAACCCACTGACACAAGACAAAGATGTGTCATCTGCAAGAGGACGACCATATCCAGGTGCCCCAATTGTCCCCATACTCCATCTCTGTGCCATACAGTGAAAAGGGATTGCCACAGTCTGTGGCACACAGTAGAGCACACCATATCTCGATCCATGTGGTTCCATAAGCAAAGTTCAGACAGTAACAATGAGGAATTACTACAACCACCTGCTAAACGGAGAGGAAGGCCTACAGGAAGGAAAAATCGCCGAGTAAAGCCAAAGTTTTAAACTTCAGGGTTCTAAAATATATTACTGAGACTACTAGCTGTACTACTGTAACTTTTTAGTTTGACTAAAACTAGCTATAGGTTTTTTGTACTAGCATTTTTTGTATTTTGCAATATATAAGTACAAGGAGCCATAACTCACCGTAGGTAGCTCCAATGTTCTTCATTTTTGCAGCATCATAAAGTACAGAATGCGCGCTTTCAAATGATGTATCAGTCGAGCCGTTTACGTATTGCACAATGTCAGCAAAAATTACGCAATACACACAGCTTTTTTGGTGCGAAATTTTTGCCTTTCCTTCCAAAAAATGCTTCCGTTGTCATAGTTACTACAACATATCACATAAGATTCTCCAGTTGCTGAGGAGGAAAATGATGTATTATTTGACCACTTTTGTGATGTAGAAGACAATATTATAGGCCTTAAGAAAGTTCTTGTGTGCACAAAATTGCAATGTATGGGAAGGGTAGGAGGGTTAAAACAAAATTCCCTACTATACATACCTTAAATACACTGTTCTTGCTCAGAGAACTGTTTCCAACAATTCAATGTCAATTGTGCAATTTATATGGCATAAATTTCATTACCTATCACTTGTACATTTTTATGTTGTAGATCGACAACATATTATCTATGATAAAACGGAAGTTGAATCAATAGATCAAACCATAGATATCATCTATAATCAAACCACAAAGAAATCTACATAGGATATGCTACTCATTTATACCTGTAAACCGATGGTGTGCCAACATTGGACTTGGTGGTTTCGGCCATTAGCGCACAAGGAGAATGAGTGGAAAAGATTAAAGCAAACAATGAAGCCTTTCAGCTGTACAGTTCATGCTTTTTTGGCACCTAAATATGGCTGAGTGGTTGCACAAAAGTGCTTACTGCGCATGTGCAGTATCTGTAGGGTGGGCGTTTTCAAATAGTACGCAAAATGGATGGCACTGGCTCCTGCTTCTCTGCTACTGATCAATCTATAACTACAATACTTACAAACACCAGAAATGTGGGAGGAATGGAGATGTTACCCATTCTTGCCATGAAACAGAAGCTTGACAGACTGCTTCAGGTAGCTGCAACCCAGGCAGAGGAGTTTCGAGAGGCCAAATCTTGGAACGAGGACTCCCAGATGTAATTAAAAGAGCTGAATAACAAAGTGGCCTCACTTGAACAGCAGCTAGCTGCTAAGGATATTCAGCCAGCAAGAATAGCCAAATTACCAAGGACTACCTCAGTGAATAGTTTGCCAGACTTGGTGTTGTTGGGGAATGGACTGTAGCTACAATTACATACCTCTTACAGAATTCGATCAAGCACACCCATGCAGCAGCTGAGCCTGATAAGCAGTTCAAAGGAGATAAATTGTGAAAACTAACATTAAAACCAAGTGTATACAGTCAGTAGAAGTCTTCTGTTAGTGTTACAATAATTTAACAGTACCATGCCTTTTACACAATTACATCTATCCTGACAATGTTGCCGTAGCAGACTACTTGTTGGCACAGGTCACGTCCATGCATAAAGAAGAGAGCAATGCAGTACTCAAACGTAAGTTTGTGTGACATGAACAAATCCTTATCCTGAATACACGCTCTTTATCCACACAGGAGCCATTCATCGGTACTATGAAAGCTGGAGGAGACTGTTAAATGACTCCAGACCTCAACGCCTGACTACAGCAAAAGCTGCAAAGAAAAGAGCAAAAAAGGAACAGCAAAGAATTAATGTAAGAAAAATTCAACTACACTTTCTTCCTACTCATATAATGCCACTAGTATGGCTTACAATCTTTATCTTTTCCACAGGTATACAACAAAAGATCGAAGTTTTTAAAAACTGAGAAGGAGAAGAAGAGATGGCCTGACCTGTCATGGGAATACATGACTGAAGACAGTGACTCGGACAGTGGGAATGTCACAAGACAACATAAAGTACCATGGTTGTCAAAAAGTACGTACACGTGTCCTCCATTAATATTTGCAATTAACATATCACTATTAATGTGTGATTCCCACCACAGAAGTCAAGATGCTCAAAGGGAAGTTGGTTGAGAGGCGTTCTTCCCACTACAGAGGAAACCATGGAAAGCACAAGCAGCCATCTACAGCTCTTCTATCTCCCCCACCACAAAATGCACATACCTGGGCTATAGCAAGAAGTATTTAACCACAGGACAGTCCATCAACACTCAACAACTCCACCTTTGAGCATTCCGGCATGGACAGTACTACAAGTACTGTCTATGCTGCAGCACCACTGTCCAGCACAAGCAGCACCAGCCACCAGAATTCAACAGACACCAGCAGCCTCACAGCTCAGGGTGAACCACTCTCTGCGAGCACTCCAACATCTCTGTTGCTCTTAAGAGCACCTGATTTGGCTAACGTGCCTATCGCTGCCTCACGGAGACTCCCACCGTGCAGGATACGAGTAGAAAGGGCACAATTACGATTCTTGGCGTCTGATTCGGAGTTAAATGAAGAAAATGTGTAACAATTTGCCCACCAGACTTATCAAGCTGTGCATGTACTAGTCACTTATCTCTTTTTGTAGTAGTTCTGTATTGTTGCCATTATTCTTGCTTGACATCAGTCAGAATCTATTGATCGATTTTAATCTGGAACCAAACGAAGGAATACTATGAGTAGGCCAGCCCAGCGACGCGGTTCCCCTACCGAGAGTAACAATATGATCTCGTCACAGGGCAAAAAGTAAAATTTCAACTGTCTTGAAACACTTGAAACCTAATTGAAAGTCCACGTTTCATTAAAGTTTCTACATGGTTTCATGAGAGGTGGAAACTTCATGGTCATCACATGTGGAACATGTCCAGAATCCTCGAGAATCCTGTGCAGGCGCCTAATAGAAGGAATTTGTGCATTTCTTGGGCTTCCACATGTGAACTTTGCATTACTAATATCATTAAGGTGCACAGCTGATGCGTGACATCAGGTAATTTTGCACAAAATCTTCTTTTATGTCACGCGCTTGTCAAGTGACAAAATGGCAATGAAGCACTTCTAGTTTAGTTAGATCTTTAAAGCCCGGTAGGATGTGACATACGACCGATCGGCCTTTGTCTTTTAGGTTTCTTGTTAGTACTTGAAGTAATAAAGGCTTTCCATGTTGGGGATTTCGATTGCTTGCCTCCTTCGAAAGTTGCAGGTAAAATCGTGAGTGCTTGTAGTGTCAAATTGTCGTTTTTGTTCATTATCTAAAAATCTACTTGGCCTCCAAAAATCCCCAACATGGAAGTTTTAGATAATACTATGACAAACCTTCCCTATGTGTAATAGGTCCACAGCTTCATACCCATGAATCCTACCAGGCTTTCTTTACAATTTTATAGCTCGAAGGAGAATGCCTGTTATTCTGTTTAACCGCTAGTTGTTATTCTATGTTTAGTATGAAACGAAAGCACATATAACAAGCTACATGATAGAAATTGTTTTGTGCAGATACAGTACACCAGTAGGAAGAAATGAAGAAAATACTGTGCGATTTTTTTCTTCACTTTGAAGCCAAAAAAGTGCAAAGTGAACATGTTCCACATGCGATGAAGTTTCAAGGAGTTGAACATCCTTTTTCACAAATTTCAATAGAAGTTTCAATACATGAAAAGTGAAGTTTCCACTTTGAGACACCTCATTAAACCAATGAAACATTGCAATAGCATGATGCATAGGTGTGAAATTTAAATCAACAATCTTATTATTCAGTATGACTTGGAATTTAATTATAATTGTATAAATACATTTGAATTCTTTGAATATTATAACTATAATTGCAGAATACAGCAAATTATTATTCATCAGCATAATGTAAACGTACAGAAACAAATACAATAACAAATTTAATCCATGGTCAAAGAAACATATGTAAACATACGTAAACATACGGTCACTACAGCTGTTTCTGATGCACATGCGTAGACTATAATTGTTAAGCCCTTTTCACATTACACATCAATTCGGTTTTGAATGCGCATTGATCCATTTCACACTTAATGCGGTTAGGCCCAATTCGATTCCGAACCGAATTGAAGTCGAACCACTTCCATATGTGGTTTGAACCGAATTGAGATAAATTCACGGGTATGTCATGTGACAATAACCACGTGTAGTCAAGTGAAGTGAAGTGAATTTTGAGCGACGGTTACTTGGAGGATGTCAGGCTGGACAACTGATGCAACCAAAGCCCTTCTGACTATCTGGGGAGAGCACAACATCCAGCAGCAGCTCGACGATGTAAAGCGCAACAAACATATTTACGAGAAGATCTCAAGGGAACTGCAAAAGAGAGACTTCCACTTCACTGCACAGCAATGTAGGACCAAAGTGAAGAATCTCAGGCAGGCTTACCGAAAGGTACGATATGGTCGGCAGTCTTTTTGATTTTATCGTTGTTTGAGGTATGCTTTTGTTAAATAAGGTTAAGGATCACAATCGGACGTCAGGGAAAGACGCAAAGTCGTGCACTTTCTTCAAGGAGCTTGACGAGATTCTAGGGACAAGAGCAGCATCAGAGCCGCCTTTGGTGTTGCAGTCTGCAACAAATACTACAGTGACACAACCAAATGGTTTGTACTGTTATATTATTTGCCATATAGTTATGATAATTATGTAGTATATAGTAATGCTGTTACTTGCAATTGTACAGATGACTCTGATGAAGAAGTGGAAGAAGTGGAAGAGGATCTACATGATGAAGACACTCAACTGAACCATAGCCACGAGGAGGGAGACGTGTCCACAGAAGTGTCTGTGACGGAGGAGGATGTGGCATCTCAAACAGGTGAAGATGTCACATATTATGTCAATTTGTCTTTGTTGTCATTTAATGTAATTGTTGTTTACATAGGTCCATCCAATCCGAAGAAGCGTTCTGCTGGTGTGAAGCGTGGGACACAACAGGACAGCACCAACGATGTCCTGCACCAACTCATCGATTTACAGCAAGCTGCAGATAAACGAGAAGAGGAACGGGAGGAAAAGAGGATGAAGCTGGAGGAAAAGATGATTGAGGAATTTTGTGAAAGAGAGAAGAAGCGGGATGATAGAGAAGCGGAGATGCATTCTTTGTTTGCAGCATTTCTCAACAGGATAACTAGTAGCTATCCACCCATGCATGGGACACCGCCGCCGCCAAATGTACATGTACACACCCCTTCCAGTACACCTTCACCTAGTGGGCTTCCCCCATTGGGTGCACCTCATCACTCAGTGTTTCGGCCCGTGTCTCCATCATATTATCCTCCAGACAACCATCCTCCTATGTCCTCATCCTACTATTCTCCAGACATCCAACAGTAGTAGTAACATTTAATTACTATAATATGTCTATACAGTAACTATTGATTGTCATACAAGTATTTAGCTAAAGTATTACGAATGTTTGTGGCAGACGAGGATGAACTAGTGTTGCTGGCCGTAGAATCATTTGAGGTGGTTTCAAAATCTTCCTGAATAATCCAGCCCAGATCACAAGCATCACCTCTCAGTTCGCAAATATTGTGCAACACAATACATGACGCAATGACATCAATAGTGTGCTTGGTTTTGTAGTAGTCCATTCTCTTAAGAAGGCATCTCCACCGACCTTTCAGCCTACCGAAGGCATTCTCGACTACCATGCGTGCTCTGCTCTGTCTGTAGTTGAAGTGCCGCTGCTGTGGTGTGTTCGACCCTGTATCCCTATATGGTTTCATCAACCATGGTAACAACAGGTAAGCAGGATCACCTAGTATCATTAACGGGATTTCGACTCCATCAATTATTCTCTTCCAGTCAGGGAGTAGTTCGCCAGAGATACCACGCTGATAGAAGGTGGAGTTCACCAGTACTCTTGCATCATGCACTTTTCCTGGCCACCCTATAGTGACATCCATAAATCTACCACGAGAATCAACAACTGCCTGAACAAGAATGGAATAGAAGCCTTTACGATTGAAGTAATCCGATGGTGATTCTCGTGGTTTGAGAATGGGCATGTGGGACCCATCGATGGCACCCACAGCTTGAGGAAAGCCCCATAGAGTCTCAAATTCGTTCACTATTTCTTGTAGCTGATTTCCAGATGGCACTCTCACATAGCGAGGAAGAAGGTGTTCTGCAATAACATCACAAGTCCGAATAACAATAGTGCACACTGTGGATATTCCTAGGCCAAAGAGAGCTGCAATGGTGCGATATTCAATATTAGTAGCCAACCGCCACAGGGTTACTGAAAGCTGCAAATCCACTGGTTACGGTTACGGTTACGGAAGCTTATTTAACCTGGGGAGGCCTTTAGCCAAAAAGGCTACTACTCTAGGCACCCAGTAAGAATATACAGTGATACACAGGACAAGTACAAAGAGGGTGGGGTGATAAAAAGTTACAAAAGCAGAGAAATAAGTAAAGTTAATTTAATATATTTGAAAGAAGTTCACTTAATAATAATTAAAATACCATGCAATGAAAATTGAATAATATAAGAGAAATATGAACATGCAGAGTATTAGATGAGTTGAAATTTGAGTTAATCTACAAGTTCATTGAAAAAACAGTCGGCAAGTCTTGAAAATTCTTCAATAGATTTTGATGTGTGCACATACGAGGGAAGTGACCGCCAAAGAGAAGCCCCAGAAAAGCTGAAAGCTCTCTGTCCATAGGAAGACTTTACAGGGGGAAGATTAAGTAGGTGAGAAGAGCGAGTGTTGTGATCATGAGATGGAGTTTGAAAGAGAGTGGACAGATATGAAGGAGCACGAAAAGAGAGACAGTTATACATGACTTGAGACTGGTGGAGTTTCCTACGAGAGATGAGTGATGAAAATCCTAACTTCTTCCTAAGTGCAGTTGCCGAGCTATGGCAAGGTTGTTGGAGAGCAACTCTACAGCCATAATTGAACAGAGTCTGAAGACGATCTGAATCCTTTTTAGTGCAACTGTTCCACACAACATCACAGTAATCAAAACTTGGCAAGACATATGACTTTAGGTAGAGGACAAGAAGGGA
Source organism: Halisarca cf. caerulea (assembly GCA_963170055.1). NCBI lineage: Eukaryota > Metazoa > Porifera > Demospongiae > Chondrillida > Halisarcidae > Halisarca > Halisarca cf. caerulea. Next base: position 11,260,349 of record CAUJGJ010000397.1, read on the forward strand.
TTGGGGAAGAAACCAGGAGAGACGTCTAAGCAGATTTATCTTGCGTGATACATTAGAAATTACCTTATCAACATGATCTCCCCAAGTTAGGGTGTCGTTAATGTAGACTCCAAGGAACTTAAAAGTGCGCACTTGTTCAATCACCTTATCAGAGAGATGGAGATTTAGGGAAGGACTACATTTGGCTCGAGAAGAGTGGATGAGCATGCATTTGGTTTTGCTGGCATTAAGTTTTAAGCCATTGTCAGTCATCCATATGTTTGCGAGATCAAGACAAGACTGCAGCGAAGAGTTCAAGGAGTGAGGGTCCTTACCAGAAAGGAAAATTGTTGTATCATCCGCAAAAAGTACTGTGGAATCGGGAGGAAGCATCTGAGGGAGATCGTTTATGAATGCAGAGAAAAGAGTAGGACCAAGAACAGAGCCTTGTGGCACACCATAACTTGGAAAACCAGGAGAAGATGTTGAGTCAAGGATGCAAGTAACCTGAGAGCGATTTGATATGTAGGACTTAAACCAGGAAAGAGAAGAAGAGCTAAGACCAAGGAGTTGGAGTTTGGACAGAAGGAGAGCATGATTAACTGTATCGAAGGCTTTTGAGACATCAAGAAATAAAACAGCAACATATTCTCTACAGTCTAAGGATTTGTACCACTTGTCAGTACAGTATAAAAGGAGAGACTGAGTAGAGTGACCAGAGCGGAAGCCGGATTGCTTTGAGAAGAAGAGGTTATTTGAAGAAAGATGGTGAGACAGCTGCATTTGGACACATTTTTCAAGAAGTTTACTGCAAGCTGGCAGGATAGAGATAGGCCGGTAGTTGGAAAGACAGCCACGATCCCCACCCTTGTGGAGAGGCCTAACAGAGGAGCACTTCCAAGAAAGGGGAAAGGTAGATGAAGAGATAGAGGAGTTAAGGATAGAGGACAATGGATAACAAATGACAGATTTCGAAGCCTTGAGTGGACGAGATGGGATTTGGTCAGTACCAGAAGAAGAGGGTTTGAAAGCAGTTAGTGCTTCTTCACACCATTCAGGAGTAGTTGGAGATAGAGACAAGATTGAGGAAGGAGAGTAGGTACAAGTGGGAGCAGGTAGGTTAGAAACAGAGGAACTAATTGAGAGGAAATGCCTATTTAGAGTTGTTGCAGTGGTGACATGGTCTGAGCCAAAGAGGTTCCAGTTGGTGGACTTGGATTTGGATGTGGTGCAAACAGTTTTGAGAGTGTTCCAGAGGGTAGAGGGTGGAGCCACTTTGGAGATAAGTCTGTGAAAGTATTCTTTCTTAGCTTTCCTCTGCAAGGAGACAACTAGATTTCTTTGTGACTTGTACTCTAGCCATGTGGAAGAGGATCGGGTGGAGAGGTAGTTTCTGAGAAGTTTATTACGCTTGTCCATTTCTCTTCGGATTGATTTGGATATCCAGGGAGCACAGTGTTTTTTGATCCTTACAGTCTTGAGCGGGGCATGAAAATCAAGAATTTGAATGAAAAATGAGTTGAAGAGAGACACCTCATCGTCAACATCATCGAAGATATCAAGTACAGACCAAGGTATTTGAGAAAGGTCATCATTAAATTCAGAGGGAGAGAAATGTTTGTAAGAGCGTCTGGTGACTGTTCTTGATGGAGGTTCAGGAGATAACCAGCTGATTTCAAGAAGGATGGGAAGATGATCAGAGATGGAGCAGTCAAGCACAGCAGAACGGGAGATAGGAACATCAGGGGAGGTAAGAAAGAGGTCAAGGATAGAGCAACGATTTTCGGAAATACGTGTGGGCTGATTAATGGGATGATGCAGGGAGTGAGTAGAGATAAAATTCCCAAGAAGCTTGGTGTGAGGGTTAGAGAAATTTGAAACATCAATGTTAAAGTCACCACAAACAACAACATGCTTGTATGAGATCATAAAGGACTCAATACTTGTGCAGACATCAGTGACAGACTGTGATGGTGCGCTTGGTGGGCGATAGAGACAACCAAAGGCAATACTGGAGGGGAGTTTAGTGCCAGCGATGGACAGCCAGAGAGATTCCAGACCAGATGAAGAAGTATCGAAGTGGAGAGAAGAAGAAGACAAGTGATCAGCAACATACACTGCAACTCCACCACCACATCGAGAACGATCAGAACGGAAGATGGTATATCCGTGTAGAGAAACTTCGGAATCAGAGATGGAGGAGTCTAGCCAGGTTTCACTCAGTGCAAGAACTTCAGGACAGTTCAACGACACAAAACATTGTACATCGTCAAAGTGACAAAGGAGACTTCTTACATTGAGATGGATGATCTTAAGCTTATTCTTTGTGGCACGCTCTGCATATGTCGGACCAGGGTTCCTTTCAACATCACCAGAGAGTAGCAGATCAGTAGAATAATACCGTGAATGAACGCGCTGACGAAACTTGACAATCTTCAAGCAGTGTCTAAGGTGCGAAAACCTGCATTCAGGGTAGTAGCGCAGTAAGAGAGTGGGAGACAGGATACAAAATCTCTCGAAGGGCATCAAGGTCCAATAAGAAGAGTCTTGACAAGCAAACATATGGGGAACACAAACTAAAAACAACAAAAAGATAGACAATCGTACGCAGCGATCTTCGCGAGCGGCCATTTTTTGATCCAAAATTATTTATTATCACTGGAACAGGAGCACGAAATTTTGACAGCTTCTTCTTCAAATGTGGCTGAAGCTCTGAACAGAGATGAACAAACGTTTCTTTCTGTATCCGTAGATTTGTGTACCACCAGTCTTCTCCAAGGATACCCCTCTTCACTGCTTCCCAATAACCTGTGTTCCTTGGCTTGCACCAAACGGTGCGGATGCTCTTCCGCCGAAGAAGCAAGGAAATAATTTGTCTGCGGAGGAAAAAAAGAGAGCGCATGTAAACGATGTTACAAGCGCTGACCGAGAAGTTATTTCTGTAGGGTCACCTAAGAAGAATTCTTCTACGCTGAAGATATCGGATCTTTCTGTATCAATTTCGTTCGATAATCTTCAGCATATGTTGCTGTTCTGAATCTCGGTCAGCTCTGTGACGTTGAAGAAGTTGCACGTACACTTAACAGCATAACCAACTGAACGGTCTCCATATTTTCCTAACCTGCAACACGTGATACACCACGTGGAAACTGTTACGTGATTCGGTTGCGACTTGCGCAAATGTGAACTGGATTAATGCGCATTCTATTCGGTTTTGGAATATGCGTATCGAAACCGGTTTAAATGTGAAAAGGCCTTTAGTTACCTAATTTAGTGGATGTCGAACATGCACTCATGTTAATTTCACTGTTCTCAACATCTTCACTGGTAGAACATAATGCCCATGCAGGGGCAAAGTGTGGAGGGCTGCGCTCAGAAGACTAAGATGAAGTGATTTGCCTCCTCTGCTGGTTCTTGCCATGTTTGGATGCCTTTGTAAGTGCCACAGTGTCAATGTTGTGGAAGGCTTTTCTAAATCTCTTGCGCATCCAATTTAGTGGTTTGACCTGGATAGCATCATCCTCGGAGTCCTCAGAACTCATGCAGTCCTTTTCAAGCAATTCCTTTACCTTCTCTTGGAACTCCTGGGACCATTTGTGCTTTGCTGCTATTTAGAGTATTGCATAATGACATCAAGCTGGATAACATCATACTTGGAGAACAACAGGGTGAGGTTTGTCCCTACATAATTGATTTTGGGAAAGCATGTTTCATCAGTAATGTAAAGACATACCAACTGATGAAATCAGAGATTGAGACATATATAAAGAAGCACACTCAAACTGCTCCTAACCTCCGTGATGGCCTTGTAACACAAAGTCAGAAGAGTGCCTGCAATATCAAAGAAGGAAGACATGAAACACAAAGAACTCATACGGGCATGCACAAAGTACAATGCAAGTGACAGACCAGACATGACAACAATTCAATTATTCTTGTGCAACAACCTAGGACAGTAATAATGTTAACAAAATTTAGCTAACTTGATGAATTTTTTCATACTTAATACATTCACTGGCTTAATCTACAAAGATATAAAATGGTGTGAGTGGTTGTACTGGGTGTCATGGGTTGACAACCATGTATGTGGTGTGACGACTGGGCACTGGTGTCACGGGTTGACTACCGTGTATGTGGTGTGACAACTGGGCACTGGTGTAATGGGTTGACTACTGTGTATGTGGTGCGAGGACTGGGCACTGGTGAAATTTGCATTCAAGTTTTCATTCCTCCGGATTCTCTGCTGCATGGTTCCATAAATAACCTCAATTGTCTGGCCATGGTGTTTCAATCAGCTAAATAAACTAAAGAAACTATCTCACCATACACAGACATCAACAATGACATCACTTACCAGTATATAATCTGGTTACTAGTCTACTAGTTTACTAGTCTCGCATAGCCCAGACTGCTAACCTCATCTCCATTTTTTATATGCTGATGTCACTGGTCGGCGAGGTTAGGGTCTGGGATATTTGCTAAGTGGTACGCATTCCACCCACACACTTCGCAATGTGTAAAATTTACATATTCACACCCGCAAGTTTTGATAACTTTAGCAAGATTTGAGTGATGTAAATGGCGACCAGTGGGGCCTCCAGTTCAACATGATATTTAAAGTGACATCACCTAAAAGTTGAGTCAAGTAGCAAGTGAAGTGGAATACAGACGAAGACTCTTTTATTTTTGTACCTTTGATCTTTGATACATAACCTTTCACCGTCGGATAGCTCTTTAAATTCTGCTTTTGTCGCACTTGTATACGAACCGAATCGCTTTCGAAGATGTTTTTCGGAAGGAGAAAAGATTGAAGAAACTCAAGCTAGGTAAGCCAGACCAGAAAGTTACTGACATGTTCAAATTTGATCGAAGGCTTAAGATTCACTTAGTTTCGCATAGCCAGCCTCTTTCTCCTTGATGTTGTTAGAAATTTTGTAGAATATTTATGATGTCGTCAACGGAAAGGGGCTGGAGACGCGAGACTAGGATTCACTGTAGCCGAAGGCCGTTTGACTGGAATAATTGTCGATCTTGCAGTTTTAACATCATGTAAGGCTGTTTTGGAATCTTTACGTGCACAACAACATTTTCCTAAGTCACGGGCTGGTCACATGACATCTCGTCGCGAAGCCATCTAAAGTCGCGAAATTCTTTCTAATTGGCGCCTCCACTAAGATTTTAAGTTTATGGACATGTCCCACATGCGCCCATCAAAAATGAGGAACCATGCGCAAAGGTAATGATTGTCCTTATTACATATACATTTTTGTACTGTTATGTTGCAATTTCATAGCTGTGCTACTCTTGGTACTTATTTTGTTTTTAAATTATAGATAATTCATTGACATTGTACTAAATTTCTAATTTAGGTAATCATCTTGTACCCTTCTCGAGCTCAATATTTTACACTAATCCTCCAAGACCGCTGGACAATCAAAGCTCTCACAAGGAAAAACTACCGAGGGGCAGCACGGCATATCATGAAGCATCCCCAATTGAAGAAGCAGGTTTGTAGTGAGTTAGGAAGAGCATTCTGTGCTGAGCTTAAACAAGCAACAGCTCAAGACAGTAACTCCCTCATCAAGAAGACTGACATGGATACCATCAGCACATTTAATTGGGAGACTCTGCAGGATGATTTGAAGCAGCATTGCAGACAACTGTTGCAGTTTCTGCATTTATTTGTGCCCCATAACAAGCGCAAACGAGTGGGTGGAGTGATGAGTTTGATTGTTGCCATGCTTGCCAGACTCACTAATCAAAGGGCCCGACTTGTGCAGACTGTGGTCAGTCTGATCTTGTTGGCAGGCCATGCTACAAAGCAAGTAAGCTTAATATATTATTATAATGAGATTAATACGCATGCACATATACACAATTAATTTTCACTAATGCACGTGTCTTTTATTAATGCAGACACAATTGAAGCTACAGCCTCTGATGCTCACAGTGCACCCTATTACCATGAGAAACACCGAAGAGCTACTCCAGGAGCTATGTTTGCACAACATTGCATCAAGAAGAGATGCTCTGGCTGACACACTTAAGGGAGATGTTTTAAATGTAAGCGGCATGCATCATCGAAAATTCATTTAAAGTGTAATACATTTATGCATGTATAAATGTATACACATAATTATTATACTGAATAGATAATATATCTAATCAGTAATTTTTGTGTGCATGTGTGCATGTATTTGCTTCATGAAGTCAGTGGTCAAATTGCATTATTATTATGTACGTATATGCATATACAGAGGACGGAAGTCATCAATGCACTTGGTAATTGTGGAGAGGAGACAGAGTCCACAGCTGCCATGAGTCAGAAGATGATCTTCAGGAACTACTGGTGGATCCACAATCACCCAAATCACCCGTGTACTCATATCTTTCACTGCCTGAGTTTGAGAGCAGTCACAACAATATTGTCAGCAATGAAGATGTCAGTATAGGGTCGATTAGTGTAGCAGATGGAATTGTGCATAGTGAAAGCACTGTGCATGCATCTATCACTTTAACTGAAGAGAAGTCATGGGACGGCTACTGCATTTATGGCGACAATGTGGACAAAGAAGTCCGCCCACGGCATCAAACTGTATCAGACCAAACAAAGTCTTTACATATGTTTCAGTCATTTGCCCAACTAGATCGTATAAACCTTACCGGAATCTGTGATGACCAACCTTCCCCAACTGAGGTAGACACGTTGCGTTTGATACCATCCACGGATGACCTTAAATCAGTCTTGTCAAGAATGGCAATCATGGTATCCAGGTTAGAGACGCATGCATATAAGATTGATATAGTCAATGTGAATAAATCCATTTCCTTATATTGTATACATGCAGGTTTCTTGTCACATGTGTTCCTCAATTTGAGGGTCATCAGCATGACAAGGACATTGTGTGGCATATACAACATGAAAAGTATGAATAACTTAGTATGAAGTCCATTGTGGTGGGTGAATAGCTGGGGTCCCAATATCATGCATGCATGCACATGCTATTGTTACATTGCTCGTTATATATGCACTCTCATATATAGATTCCACTTGGAGTTATAAATAGGAATGAGAATGTGACATGGGAGATGGTGGACATCATGGCTAGTACACACTCATTTGTACCCAAGATTGATATCAGCACCAATGGAGTGCAGTGTCAGGTATTCTCCAAAATTCTGTTCGGAGGAGATCAACTAACTGCAGAGAGAGCAAGGAGTGCACAAAGATGCAGAAGTAATGGAATCCTACCTGAAGATCAGATAAGACGGCTTGTGTCCATTGCTTCCGACTGGCATGCTAAGCAGTGCTTTCTGCAGGTATATATTTTTAATATTACATGTACTATGTGTGCACGTATATCTATCTATCTATATCTATAATATACAGTCATGCGATGCCATAAAAACATTCAAATTATATATACAGTCATATAATTGTAATGATAACTTTGCAGTGCATATGGGGAAGGTTAAACAAGGATTCTAGCACAGACAAAGGCTCACTGTACCAGTTGCGGAATTTGTTAGGGCGGACCCATGTGACAAAGATTGTCAAAGCAAATGTCTTTGCTGCAGAAGACCTCTTTGAGACTGTCACTCAAGGATATGTGATCGCAGCAGCCATAAGCTTGAGAAAGGTGGCACAAATAGAGAGCCTGGCTTTGGATGATGGAGAGAAAATCAGCAGTTTAAGCCAACAGATTGTTGATGAACTACTCACACCATTGTTTTTCGGAGAGGGATCACTACCAAGGGACAGAGTTAATCTATATGCTAGGGAGCTAATGCTCATGGGTTTTGATTTGGTACAGCTTCCAGGATGCCATTAAGGAAGGAGATAGACCAAGTGTCATGAGTTTTTGGAAGGTGTTTACCATAATGTTCAGGCTGACCAGACATAGCAAATAAGAAAATTTTAATACTGTATAAATGCATACATTCATGCATGTTTGAAATGCAAGGTATATTTTATATAATATTAGATATGCATTTGAGGGGATCAACCCTGCATTGCAGAGACTGAGACACCAGCAGCTGATATGGAGTAGGTTTGTTAATACCAAAGGGAGGAGGGGCTGCAATATGCCATGTGATTTGTACATGGAGCACTTGAATCGGTGAGCCATGTATGACAAAAAAATTTATGCAATTATTAATATATATCACTGCATGCATGTATGCTATAAATATTATATGTGGTAGTCGAGGTTAGAAACGGAATTTTAGAACGATTTATCGATTTTCTTTTTTTTTCTTTTTTGAGTCAAACTACATTTCGGGAGTCTCTGTACGAAGTTTTGGAGAGAAAGACGGTTTTACGATGGAGATATATGCTCTAGAAATGATCGAGTTGGGCGAAATACCTTCTTCCTCAAAGTTATGAATATTAATTACGTGAGAAAATGGCGGACAACTAGCGTACGTATTCGGATCGCAGATGTAAACAAACAAGTTCTGAAGCAGTGTGTTTGGCAATACAGTTATAAATGATGAAATCTATAATTATAAAGACCATATAGGATCATGTGAGCTTTGTATGTGTAGGTTAATGAACATCTGCGAGTAAAAGGTGGCAATAATTCTACTACAACTAATGGCATACTGTATTATGGGTAATGATGTGTTCACAAGAGTTTATCGTCTGTATCTCGGACATCCTGCTTTTGTGGTGTGGCCATCATTCCATCGCTTCTTATTTGTATGTCCTGATCCATCACAGCTAGGTGTAGTGCATTTTTTGAGTTTCTTGGGTGGTGGGGATCCGTGACTAGTAGTCCTGGGCTGATCTTGGCGACATGTACTGAAGGAAGTGGTACTTGTTTGTACATTTGAATGGTTATTTGACTACTTGAACAAACTGGTGGTTGCTGAATAGGAATATAGCAAGGCCATCGAGTAGGAGGGATGTACTTGTAACACATTTGAGTTACTTGAGCCAATTTCTCAGTTGCAACAGATCTGCTATGTTCACGGTAGCACATTGTAGGAGAGCCTGGCAGTGAAGGATCCACAGCATGTAGTGGGGAGTCAATTGCTACTCCACTGTGGCAATTGGCTCTCACTTTCATCATAATCTTGTCGCCAGTCGTGTGAACAATCATGAAATCATGCATTTTTCGTACTCCTGGAAGGTCAGAATATGTTTTCACCAATACACCTCTCCAGTCAAAGACATTTGATCCATCATCAATGACAGCTTGACTGACACTCTGACAAATTTCCAAAAGTTCATCTTCATTAAACACATCAGCCCTGTTATATGCATTCCCAGTTAGTGCAAAGAGACGATCCGGTGCGAATTTTGTGTGACCAGCAACTAAGAAGCAGAATCGGCAGTGGTCCAAAGTATGCTTCTTAACCAGCTCCATAGCCCATGAAAAGAGGTATCTGTTTTTATTTGTATTTCCTGCATTGTCAAGGAAAATACAAGCACGTTTAATCCATGAGAATTCAGATGTTACTTTCTCTAAATGCTGCAAAAGGAATGCTATGGTATGGTCTGTATTCTTGGGGCCAATGGTTTCACCAAATATCCAGATAAAATTTGAATGGGACTGAATGTTTCTGTGGTCAACAAATCCAAATATATCATGGGAAATCTTTTGTAGGTAGTAAGTTGAACCAGGCTGCTCTGTCTTTCTTCAATGAGGTGTCAATTTACTTTGTTGGAAATCAGCGGAAAGCACCAATGTGAATGTATGCTTTGCTACTGTAAGTTTAGATACTGTTTCCTCTGATGGGTCCTGTTCCATTGACAATGTAGTGATCTCTTCCCACTCTTCTTTACATTTTGTTGTCATAAGGTTGTAGTAATCCCTTGCTGCGCTTGCATCATCTCTGTGGGTGTGTAGCTCTTCCTCAGATACCTTAATTTTTGCCTCTACATCTTTTACTTCCTGTTCCTGTGCTGATCCAGATTGCAAAAGGCGCTTTCAGATTGCTTGTTACCTCGAAACTTCTTCCTTGCAGAACTTGCAAGTGTCGCAATAATCCAAATTGTGGGGATGGAGAGCAACTTTTGGACGATACTTCTTCAGCCAGTCATGAGCAGCAAAAGCAGAACATGTGTATTTCCTGTTTCCTCTTGAATGTGATTGAACACCCATACAACTGATGCATTAGCCTTGGTGTTGTAATCCTTCTCCCCAAGTTTCGGAGGGTCGATACGCGTAAACTTTGGGATGAAAAAAAATTGTGGGCTGTAACTACCGGCTTGACGTCCATTAGGATGACTATTGGCATCAACAAAGGTTAGGAATGCACTTCTCACTGCCTGTTTTGATTTATTGGATGGTTTACCTGCCATTCCATGTCTGTCATATGGGTATTTAACTTCAACTTCATCAGTGTCACTCAAAGCCTTCCACCATGTTGTAATTGCATCTGAAGCATCGTCTTTCCAGGGGTGGAGCACAAATTCTTCAAGTTGGTTGTCAACAACTTCCTTCTTTGTCATGACTCTTATGGGTTCCGGACACTGCAGTACTTTGATCTGCCTCAATCTGGCTAGCCGTTTACTGCTGACACCGAGAATATAAGAGATACAGGGAGAACAAAACAAGTAGTTTCCATAGGCATCAAAGAGATTCTCCCTCATTCATTGATTTTGAGCTGAAATGTAAAAAATAATTAAGTTAAACTTTGAATTCTCACTACATGGCAACTTACACACATGAAGTAAGTTTGCACAGTCATGTATTAATCATCTTTAGTTTTAAAAATGAATTAGAATTTAATGTATTAACTATAATTATTTTTTAATTACGGTGAATGGGTATGCATGCATATTAGTGGATCATCTATTCACACACACACACACACACACACACACACACACACACACACACACACACGTACACACACACACACACACACACACATTATACATATGTATGCACACATGCATTCGTGAATACACACGTGTGCACGTTCACATGTACATGTGCTTGTGAATGATGGACACACAGTGTTGCTACCTCTATACGTGTAAGTATGAACCTACCAGTCATGTTCTTGTAGTTGCCTTCTTTTGGGTAGCTCTTGGCATTTATTTCTTCTTTTTTCGCATTGTGGCGACCAATGGCATGAAAAACATCGGACAAGTGACCCAAAATCTCCGTGCAGCCATGCTTGCAGCGCTCCTGTATCCTGTCAGTAGCTTGCACAGTAGCGAATGACGACTCTGACTCGTCTGTCAGACTGCTTTCTAGTTTGGGAGGAAGGCTATAAGCCAAACGAGCTTTCCCTTTGAAGAAATTATCCAAGCGCTGACGTTTTCTCGATTTTCCTGTTAGTACTGTAGGGCTACGAGTAGCTGTTAGTTGTGCAACGGTTGGAGACCCCAACCCCGTCGTAGGCGGGGTGCCAGGGCCTTGAGGAGTGCTGAATCTAACAGGAGTGCTGGGACTTACAGGATAATCGTTTGATACTTGTGAAGGGTCGATTATGTCGTGCGCTTCGCTTAACATCTTTTCCGCGATATTTCTCTGCCATAAATGCTCACATAGCTTCCAAACAAAGACGAAAAGAAAGCCCGACGAAAGCCTAACATGTGTATGATAACCAAAAACGCATATGAGGTAGGGATCATTGCGCAATTGTACGGAAACTTTAGACGCCATTTACTCAATTTCCATTTCCGGTATAACCTTCCGTTTCTAACCTCAACTGCCACATATTATGTAGCAATCTTAAGGTCTTTGTACGTGGGCAATCAGCAGCCAAGATGGGTGCATCAATACGCATGTGGAACATGTCCGAATCTGCCCTGGGTGTTAATTAGTTGGAATCCGAGCGAAAATGTTATTCAATGGCTTCAAGTCATGTGACATGTGCATGATAAATCGTCAGGCTATAATGCGTACGCATTGAGTTTGTTTTTCCTGCAGCAATCATTTTGCATTTTCTGTGCACTTGCGAACGTTCATCCCTATATAAATCGTTCAATCGTATTCGTTCTGGGAAGAAGATTGGCTAAAGCGCGGTAATAATCAGTATTTTAATATCCCTGAAAACAAGACGTACCGAGATGGCATGCTATTTTCTCTCAACGGGTTCAATTCCAACCCGTTGAGGAAAAAATGAAGATAGGCCTTCTGTTCTAAAGTAAAACATTCGTTATTTAGATTCAAAAGTAACGGCTACCGCCGGATATTACGCACCTTACTTCGACTCTGATATGCGACGTTAAAGTTCTGCACCCTTCGAATCGTCGTCAAAAGTTTCCTTCTTCTGTTACAAATGTCCTGACTCCTTTAAAATGTATTTTGTTCGGTGCATCATTCACTGCCATGCTCGTCTTGTCTTCTGACCGAATTTATTCCTCACGTCCACTGTAGTACATCACGCGCATGTCATGTGACAAAATGGCCTCAGCGAGTCTTTTGTTCAGGTGTACCTTTAATGACCGGGAGCCAAAAAGTTAGGGCCGATTAACCTAGTCTTTTTAGATTTTTCGATTTATCATAGGCAACTTTAGACTTTCCATGTGGGGGATTTTGATTGTTGACTTCCTACAAAAGTTACAAGCCAAAATGTGAGTGTCTGTTGTGTACATTTATGATTTTCAGTGATTTTCTCAGTAACTGTTTCAAGTACAAAAATCCCCCACATGGAAGTTTTAGATATTGCTATAAGGAACCTACTGACCCTTTTTGGTGTCCATAGCTTTCAATCTCCAGTGGCTCCCGGCGTTTTTGTGCCTTTAGATATGGCGAAGAAAACTACTTATAACTTCATCTTCACATACGCTATTGTTTCGATTTTGGGCTTAAAATGGAGACAATACAATACGCTACACCACGATATTTCTTTCGAAGAGATGCAATAGACCTACTAAAAGAAATGGGACCAAAAGCGAACCTAAATTTTTTCGCAACCTGAAGACTTACAAGTGCAAATGGACATGTTCCACATGCGTAGTACGTGTGTCAAGATGTATTGGTATCCTGATGGAGCTGCAGCAGAATTTTGACCTGGGCATTAGGACAGCAAATCCCGACTCAGACCACCATGCAAAGCCAAAAACTATGGCTGACATCATGCAAACTTGTTGTAAAAGAGTTGCAGTCACAGCAGGTTTTTGAGGTACAGGGTGAGCACTATCATGACAAGTTTCATCAGATGACACCACTGTTACACAAAGTACCATTGGACAATATAACGGCATGGGTGGACAAAACAGTCAAACACATATTGCAAGATCAGTAAAGAAAACGCATTTTGTGAGTATTGAACATGGAAGCATGACATGTACCACACTGACAACTATTTGCACACACATCACAACATGAGCACTTGGGTTCATTATTGTGCACAGATTCTCCACTTATAAATTGCTTGTATATATACACTCTTCTGCAGATGGAGACATTCATCTTGTAACATCGCATTTCATCAGAAGCATAACGATTGTAGTTAGGTATCAGTATTGCCTTTGATGGTTGTCCATTTCTGCCAGCTCTACCAATTTCTTGGGCATAGTCTTCTATATCAGCAGATGTTCCAATGTGAATTACCTGCTGTATGTCAGGTACATCAAAACCCATTCCAAAAGCTATGGTGGCAAAAATTACTCGTAAAGACGATGCACTCTGAAATTTTTCAATTATTTGTTCCTTCATTGAGGTTGTTGATGCCCGAGTGTATATTTCAGCAATGCGATTGCCTGGGACTGGGTTGGATCCTTTGGGGTGAACAAATTCCTCCTTCAGCAAGTGTTTTAAATAGGTATACATAATACCACAATTTTCACACCTATACGGACCAGTGAGATACAATGCATGACCTTAATTGATGCTTGCATACATGCATGTATTTATTGTCATGCATGACTATATCAGACTGCCACTTACTTCCTTGAGAACACCAATGTTTTTGGGAATGCACTTGGTCCATCTTTACAGTGAAGGATAGAATTGGCCATGTCCTTTACTATGTCAACAATCTCCTTTTTGTCAACTACACTTAAGTATATATTGGGTCTGTTTGGTGGTGTTGCAATAAGCTCAGGTGTTCTCATATGCAGAATTGAAGCAGCAGCGGTGAAAACAACTTTACTAGCTGTTGCTGTCAGGGCTAATACATTTACATCGGAAGGGATGATGCTTCATAGTTCACCAAGCCGTAAGTAGTCAAGCCGGAAACACTCGCCCCTAATGATTATAGTACAATACATGCAGATGCAATTAAGGGTCTCATCCAATGGCACATTATACTGATGAAGACAGAGTAACCTTACCGCTTTTTGATGCAGTGTGCTTCATCAACGACGAAGGCGACTAATTTCCTTTGGAACGAATCCGATAACAGCATATCCCTTATCCCTGCACCGTGAAATAGGTTCTCAGGTGTCAAGAAAACGAGAGGATGCTGACCGTCCCGCACACATTGCAGGGCACAGGTGTCGTGCTGAATCTCGCCAAAAAAACTGCGTTGATACCCTTAGGGAGAAATCTAACCTTCTGATCTACCATAAGAGATGCTAAAGGACTAACAATTAGTGCGATAGAGTGCGGGTTGAGTGTCCTCTCAGGCGGTCGAACACAGCGGGAAGCAGCCCACAGATTAGTGACTTCCCAAATCCTGTGGGAAGCGACATGAAAATAAAATATCTTTCCCAGATACAAACTTGCCGATAGCTGAAAGCTGCTCATCTTTTAACGACTCGAATCCGTGGTTCATAGCGACTTCACTGATCAGAGTCCACAGACTTCCTTCATTAGTGAGAGCCATTGCATGTAAATACTAAGATTCGGGAGTTCTATGCCGACGTGCACGTACTATTACGGATTTGACGCTTGCGTCAAAGCCTTTTATGATTCGGGATTCCGTCAGAGGATTTCGGTACCTGTGCAGCAAATGTAATCAGTACGTTTCAAAGCGAACTTTCGATCGCCATGAAGAGCGGGATGTATGCAGCAAAGCAAAACAGCCAAACACACAGCAAGATATTTCAGATGAATATGAAAATCTGGTAAGTAATTACAGGACACAGGCTCATTACAGCGGATTTTAGACAACTAAGAAAATGGCTACCGTCAATAAGGGGTGACAAATACATCATGATTTTGACTCTCAAAAATAATTTCACATTTTAATGCTTATTGTCGAAACATGAAACCAAAAATCAAGCCCATATTGTATGTGAAAATATGTAAATAAGAACCTATAAAAATGCTGTTTTTGTAGTAAATGTCGATATCTGCACATCTAGAAGTGCTTCAATAGGGACAAAACTAGTATCAAATGAAAGAGTAAAGTCGACTACATAAGGTATTCCTGAGCGGAAAATATACCGTACCCGCTCTAAAAATTCGCCATTCCAATTTTTCGTAAGGCAAAAACAACTGGTATTTCATTACTCTAATCCAGACGAATACCATGCTCTCTAATTTTCGTCACATTACTCTAAATTTCGTCACTGGCCGGAAGCAATCTAATTATTCGTCACAAAGGGGTTTGTTCTTTAGTTTCTATAATTCGTAGTTGTTGTCGTCCATCTTTCAACGTTTCAGCTGCCGTTTCTGGTATTTTGAAGGACCTAGTTCCTCTCGCATGAGTGTTGATGGCTGAATACTACAGTGATTCTGATTCCGTCTTGTGTACTCCACCTCAAGTTTATACACCAGATGGTTGTTTTTGCACCCCAGAGTGGGATGATCAGCTTTCGGATCAGCCCTCAGATCATCCCGAATTTTCGCACAGCAACTCTTAAGATGTAGAGGATGTCGTAGATCTGTGTGACAGCGATACAGTGAATTAGCCCAAGCCGAAAGGTCGGAAAATAACAGATTTTTTTAAGAGTCAAAGCCAATACACTGGCAAAGATATTCGTTCGTTCGGAGTAAGTCAGTATCATTCTCGTCCAAAGGACCCTTCGAAGCAAAGTACAGGCTCTACAGCTGTCATTACTGCGCCAGCCAAATCAAAAGGCAAAAGATCAAACATGTACATGACCTACACACTAGAAAAGAAATTTGAAGTTTTGGAGTATATCAACGTAGGTCTGTGAAGTTGAAGCTTCTTGGCTCGAACACTTGTTCAACTAGTTCACTGAATTCAACTCAATTCAACACATGCCAACATAAGCCAACTTAATACAACCGAAAAGTGAGGCGATATTTATAGAAAACTAAACAGGATGACCTTTAAAAGATTAAAGGATGATACAAAACTCTTTGAGGACTAAACCATAAGTGAAAAGAACCTTTGACTCAAAAGACCAGATGAGTGAAAATACTTAATAGTGGGTACAAAACTGCTAGATAGACAAAATGCTAATGGATTGGAAATGGCTAGACACTGACCTGTGCGGTCTACTAAAGCAAAAGGTGAACTACAGAAAAGATAACCTTAACTTCCTAGACTAAGTGAATACATCATAAAGAAAAAGCCAACAAACTAACACAAATACTGAAGCCTCACAATTACATGTACTCATGCTCAACCACACATACTAGTACTATGCAATAGTTAGTTCAAGCATACAATGCAAGGAGAATGAGGAATCTTCACACTCCTCCCCCCTTCTCCTGCGACACGGCAGTCTGTCGCGTCTCCATTCGCGATAATGCATCTGCGTTGCTATGATGGTGTCCTGCTCGGTAAGATGTAGTAAACTGATACGGCTGTAAGGCAAGACTCCAACGAGCCAACCTTGAGTTGGTATCCTTCAGTCGATCCAGCCATTCCAAACTTCTGTGGTCTGTCTGAATCTGAAAGGGTCTGCCAAGTAGATACACACGAAATGCATACACGGCTAGTTTGATAGCCAAGCACTCTTTCTCCACCGTTGCATAGTGCTCCTCTCGTGGTAGTAGCTTGTGACTAAAGTAGGCCACAGGATGCTCAGTTCCATCATCCTGACATTGACTTAATACGGCACCCACCGAACGTTCTGATGCATCTGCCTGAAGAATAAAATCTCTCCCGAAGTTGGGGCTGTACAACACAGGGTTACTACACAAGCTGCTCTTGAGACTCTGGAAAGCTTCCTCGCATTGGGGCGTCCAATTGACCTTGTTTGGACCAAACTTTCTTGTCAAGTCTGTCAAGGGAGCTGCTGTTGCAGAGTAGCTCGGAATGAACTTGCGATAGTAACCAGTGAGACCAAGAAAGGCACGGACTTGTTTCTTAGTCTCAGGGGTAGACCACTTCTGAATTGCCTCAATTTTGCTGGTCTCTGGCTGGACAAGTCCATTACCAACAATGTGGCCCAAATAGATGCATTCCCGCATGGCAAATTGGCACTTGCTTGGTTTGGCTGTCAGTCCAGCTTCCCGTAATCGACTCAAGATACTTTGTACCTGCTCAAGATGCTCCTCCCATGACTGGCTGAAGATCACAAGATCATCAAGGTAGGCAGCGGCATAGGCTTCTAGACCTCTCAGAAGCTGATCCATCATCCTTTGGAATGTTGCAGGCGCACCTTGTAATCCGAAAGGCATCACGGTAAATTGAAATAGTCCCTGGGGAGTAATGAAGGCTGTCTTCTCCTTACTCTCTGGACTCATTGGCACCTGCCAATACCCTTTGGCAAGATCCAGTATGGTGAGGAACTTCGCCTGCCCAATCCTATCTATGAGATCATCAATCCGTGGCATGGGATAGGGATCAATCCTGGACTGGCGATTCAGCTTACGATAATCCACACAAAATCTCAGGGAACCATCCTTCTTCTTGACCAGTACAATAGGGGCTGCCCAGCTACTGGATGAAGGTTCCACAATTCCCGCCTTCAACATGGCCTGTAACTCCTCCTCGACTTGGGTCCGATATGCATGGGGTACTCTGTAGGGGGGTAAACGAATGGGAGAAGACTCACCAGTGTCGATGCTGTGTTCTGCATAATCTGTTCTCCCTGGGGTACTCTGTAGCACATCCCGATACCCGTCCAACAACTGCTGGAGTTGACCCTGCTGCTTAGCAGACAACTGCTGAGAAATTGTAATACCATCATCTGGGTTCTCGTCATCCCAGAGCTCCAGTTCACCTTGGACCACATCTGGGTCCATGACATCCACAAAAAGAGCTGTGGATTCTGGCATCTGCCACTTGCGAAGCATGTTGACATGGAACACTCGCTTCCGTTTCACATGGTCGAACATGTCTACTCGATAGGTGACCTTGCCCAACTTCTCTAGTATGGAATATGGTCCCTGCCACTTGGCCAATAACTTGTTGGATGAAGTGGGTAGCAAAACTAGGACATGATCTCCAACCTTGAATTCTCGCTCTCGGGCATTCCGGTCATACTATCTCTTCTGGGTTTGCTGCGACCTTTGTAGATTCTCCTGGGCTAGATTGGACATCTTTTCCAAACGCTCCTGCACCAACAACACATAAGAAACCACACTCTCACTGCTCCGTGGGTGTGCCTCCCAGGACTCGCGAAGGACATCCAAAGGTCCTCGTACAGCACGTCCATGTACCAATTCAAATGGAGAAAATCCTGTTGACGCCTGAGGCACTTCCCTATATGCAAACAGAACATAGTTAATCAACTTGTCCCAGTCCTTACCTTCCTCAGAGGCAGCCTTCCTCAACATTGACTTGAGGGTCTGGTTGAACCGCTCGACAAGACCATCTGTCTGAGGGTGGTAGGGGCTGGTCTGGATGGGTTGGATCCGTAGTAGACGGTACACTTCCTTCAACAATCTCGATGTGAAATTGGATCCTTGATCCGTAAGGATCTCCTTAGGGATTCCCACCCGTGAAAAAAGAGATATCAGCTCTTCTGCAATATGCTCTGCATCAATGGACTTCAAGGGCACAGCTTCTGGCCATCTGGTTGCGTAGTCGCATATGACCAGGATGTAGCGATTCCCACTGCGACTCTTGGGTAGGGGCCCAACGATATCCATGGCGATTCGCTCAAATGGAACATCGATGATGGGGAGTGGCACCAGGGGAGCCACCTGCTTTCTTCCTGGTGCAGTCTTCTGGCACTCTCCACAGCTGCGGCAGAACTCCTCCACATCCCTAAAGATTGTGGGCCAGTAAAACCTCTGAAGAATTCTCTGCAGGGTCTTCTTCCTTCCCAAATGTCCGGCCATAGGGATAGAATGGGCCAGTTCTAGCACTGTCCTACGAACTGACCGGGGTAGGACCAGTTGCTCCACATCCTCGTCTGGTGCATCCTTGCTAGGTCTGGCCTTGCGATACAGTATCCCTTGGCGGGAGAAGAACTGTCCATTGGGCTTCTCCACGATGGACTCACGTATGGCCTTCAGTGTCTCGTCCTCTTGCTGCATTCCTCGAAGATCCTGTTGGTTGACATCCAGGGCACACTCTTCCCTGGAGTTGAGCGCTGCTCTTTCTCGTCCATTCTTCCGCTTCTGGCTCCTCGACAAATGCGGCCTAGAGTGGCTGGTCCCAAACAGGTCGTCATCAAATGCATCCCAGGGCATTTTCTCTGGTTCCAGGGGTTTCGCTGACACTCCTGATTCCTGTTCCTTGTCCACTCTAGCCTCCTCTTGCTGCTTCTCTCGTCGTCTCTGCTCCCGTGTAGCAACTGCTACCACCTGCTCGGCTGGCTCTGACACCTGTCTCCCAGGTGTTCCCTCTAGTAGTTTCCCCAGATCTGGGACATCTCTGCCTAGCAATACTGGGACTGGGAGCTTGTCTGATACACCAGCCTGCACTGAAAAAGAATATCCTCCCACACATATACTCACCTCCGCTGTGGGATAGATAGTAACATCCCCATGGGCACACCGAATCTCCACCGTCTTGTCAGAGATCTTCCTGGGAGCTACCAAATCCCTGTGCACCATGGTCGTTGCTGCTCCTGTATCCAGGAGGATTCGATCCACTGGAAGATTGTCCACAAATCCTGCCCTCAGTGGTTCCTCCAGGTGGGTTGTACGATTGCCACAAAACATGGCTGGCTTGGAGGGACATTGACTTGCATAGTGCCCCTTTTTCTGACAAGCAAAGCACCGAGGCCCATCCCTCTCGCCTTTCCTAGGGCTCTGCTGACTAGGTACACCGGTCCCTTTCTCTTCTGGTTTCTTCGTTCCATTCTTGTCATTGCTTCCCCGGCAATCACGTGACATGTGACCTGACTTGCCACACTTGAAACACTGCCTCTCTGAATGCCCTGTGGTCCTAGGGCTGTTCTGCTCCTCTGTCCGTGACCCCTCCTTGGACCTCCTAGCTTGAACGTAGTCATCTGCCAACTGTCCTGCCTCTGCTACACTTTTAGGCTTCCTCTCACTGACCCAGATCCGCACTCCACTGGGTAGTGAATTGAGAAGTTGTTCCACTGCAAACAACTCCAGGACCTCCCCCATATCATCACAATGGCGGGTCCACTTTCGCAACAGATCCATTGTTCTGGTGGCCATCTCCTGGTAGGACTCCTCCTGCCGCTTCGCCACTGATCTGAATCTCATCCGGTAACTCTCGTCATTGACATTATACCGTTTCAAAATAGCACCTTTCAGGCTATCATAATCTCCAGCGTCCTCGCCTGCCATTGCTGCATAGGCCTGCTGTGCTTTACCCGTCAGCTGGGGTGCAAGCAGGTAGACCCATTTAGCCTTTTCCACCTTGTAGGCCTTCATCATCCGCTCGAAGGTTGTAAGGTAGGCCTCATGATCACTCAGCTTGGTTAGGCGCAGGTGCTCTCCACTCGTAAGGACATTCTCCCGGCCCTCACGTCCATTCTGGTTCTTCTCAACCAACTCTCTCATGAGCTCCATCTGTTGGCTCATCTCACGTACTCGGGCATCCATCTCTCGGTCCCGTCTCTCTCGTTCTTGTGCGATCTCCTCCTCGCGTTTCCTTCGATCATCAATCATGATCTTGAGTAATTCGGCAACACCTGGGGCCTCTGCCACTGTGTCTTCCATTGCCTCTCTCTCTCGATATTGTCTCCCTGACCTTGTGGTCATAAACACTCTACAGATACAGGGGTCCTCGCTAACGACTGAAGCAAAAGTATCTCACTTCTGACACCAAATGTGAAGTTGAAGCTTCTTGGCTCGAACACTTGTTCAACTAGTTCACTGAATTCAACTCAATTCAACACATGCCAACATAAGCCAACTTAATACAACCGAAAAGTGAGGCGATATTTATAGAAAACTAAACAGGATGACCTTTAAAAGATTAAAGGATGATACAAAACTCTTTGAGGACTAAACCATAAGTGAAAAGAACCTTTGACTCAAAAGACCAGATGAGTGAAAATACTTAATAGTGGGTACAAAACTGCTAGATAGACAAAATGCTAATGGATTGGAAATGGCTAGACACTGACCTGTGCGGTCTACTAAAGCAAAAGGTGAACTACAGAAAAGATAACCTTAACTTCCTAGACTAAGTGAATACATCATAAAGAAAAAGCCAACAAACTAACACAAATACTGAAGCCTCACAATTACATGTACTCATGCTCAACCACACATACTAGTACTATGCAATAGTTAGTTCAAGCATACAATGCAAGGAGAATGAGGAATCTTCACAAGGTCACACGGATGCTGATGCTGGTAGGCACTTCGGCATAGCTAGAACCACTATTCGGTCATGGAAGGGTATGGATTGTGAGCCAAAACAAAGAATTGCCTCAAAGCTGAAGGGTAAGCATGCAAAGAAGGGTTCTGGACAGCCACTGTCATACAGCATTGCACTAGAAGATAAACCGGTGCAGTGGATATTTGAGTCTCGCGATCTACAACTTCCTGTACAAAGGAAGGCAATACAACAAAAAGCAGTGGCCTTGATTCAGCCAATAAACCCTGAATTTCGAGCATCTGATGGTTGGCTTCAAAAATTTATGACCAGGAATTCACTTTTATTGCGCAGACACACTTCAATCCAACAGAAGTTACCAGGTGATTTGGAGAAGAAACTGGAAGAATTCATGAGCAGTGTTCAAGCCTTGAGGAAACATCATGATTTCCCCAGTGATTTGATTATCAATATGGATGAAACTCCAATTTTTTGATACTTAAGGAGCAAGAACAGTGAACAAGAAAGGTGTTTGGGAGGTTCGTGTGAGAGGAACCACTGGCGGGAAGAAGCGCGTCACCTTTGTTGTTGCCTGTGCTTCAGATGGCAAAATGCTAAAGCCCATGGTGATTGTAAAGGGGAAAACATCAAAGTCCATCAAGAATATCCAATACAGCAGTAAGGAAGTTTGCGTTGCACATCAGAACAACGTGTGGATGGATAACAGGCTCATGTGCACATGGATCAAGGAGGTCCTTGTCAAATATACTAAGCATAAGCATTGTTTCCTTGTCTTTTACCGTTTTCACATGCGCCTAAAAATGCAGGTCGAACCCGGGTTGAACCCGAGATCACGCGTTCTCATGACATCACTTCCCTGGGTCGAACCTGGGTTAATTTTGTGGGTTGAACCCACATAAGCAGTAGGGTTCGACCCCACGTGCAAGCGAGTTAGAAGTGGGTCAAAGATGGCGGAACGTGGCAGAACGTGGACGGATGATGAAATAAAGGCTTTGTTGGAGATTTGGGGAGAAGAGACGATCCAGAAACAGTTGAAAGATGCAGTACGAAATGTTGTAGTCTTCAGAAAGATCGCGTCGGCCCTTGAAGCGAAGGGATACAGCCGCACCTTCCAGCAGTGCAGGGAGAAAATCAAGGCGCTGAAAAAGAAGTACAAAGAGTCAGTAGATCGACTATGAGCAAGTGGCGTTGGCGTAGATTCTGACGAGGATGCGGATGAGAGCGAGATTTTTGTGCGATTTAAATGGTTTGCGGATATCCACAAAGTTCTTGGAAGAAGAGCAGTTATCAATCCTCCTCTTCTCTTGGATTCTTCTAACCTGGTCACTGGTAACGGTGATAGACAATCTTCACCATCGTCAACAGCAGTTTCAGGACCCCTTTCTACCACACAATCATCCCCATCTACCACTACACTGCAAACATCTACCACACCATCATCACCAGCAATCTCACCACCCTCTACAGCACCACCATCACCAGTTAACTCACAATCCAATACAACATTGCAAGCATCTACAACACCATCATCCCCAGCTATCTCACCATCACTACATGTGTCCATACCTTCACCTTTGCCCACATCCACACCATCGTCTGTTTCTATGTCTACACCACAATCCACATCCACAACAAGCACCACTGCTCCACCATCATTAAGACCCGGTCCATCTGGTGAAACATCTGAGCCACGTCGAAAGAAGAAGAGGTTGACAAAAGCAGACAAGGTGGAGAAGTCCAACCAGGCCATGTTCAACATGTTCCTTATGAGCCAGGAAGAGACTAGGAAGGAATTCATGGATTTGGAGGAAGGAAGGATGAGAATGGAAGAGGAACAGAGGAAGAGAGATGCAGACAGAGACAACATGTTTTTATCTTTTATGAAGGATGCATTTGCTGCCATGCAGCATACTCCCTTCCCACCGCCAGGAACCTATCCACCGCCTGCGTCAGGCACGTATCCACCGCCTGCACCAGGAACCTGTCCACCGCCTTCACCAGGAACCTATCCACCACCTGCACCAGGAACCTATCCACCGCCTGCACCAGGAACCTATCCACCACCTGCACAAGCAACCTATCCACCAGAATCTGATGATTACTCTCCGCCATTTCTACCTGAGGAGCCAGGGGATGAGAATTAACATCATCTCTGGGTGTGTACCTTTAGTTAGCAATTACTGTAGTTATATAAGTAGCTTCAAGTGATACATTTATAACGATTAAAACAATACACAGTCATAAACATGTACTATAGATTTGGCTAATGTTATGCTATTAAATTGTTCCTTCAAGTGTATATTCAAGTACAGTGACTGTTAATGTGACATGAAATAATCACAAAGTGCCTCTCGTATTGCTGTTTCATTATGCTGCCCTGAAATAGCAGTCACTGCACTTGATGTAGAACCACTGGGTGTATCATCAAAAGGATGTGGGTCACCAGCTGTGAGCCAACTGTCTTCACAATGGTCTCCTTGCATCTCACAC
>CAUJGJ010000397.1:11291800-11344300 GCA_963170055.1 Halisarca cf. caerulea
CAGCCACCACCCAAGCACAAGCACTAGTTACTACTGCACCGTGGACACGAGCTAGTCAGCCTTTACGCATCATGTTGGTCCGATCAACCCACCTGCGGAAGATGCTCCTCCAGTGTGTTTTTTTGAGCGCATCTTTGGAGAAGATACTTTTCAGTATATTGCAGATCAGTCCAACCTGTATGCAAGCCAAAAAAGTCAGGGTCAGTATAAATGGGAGGACACGCATCCTAATGAGATTAGAATGATAATTGGTATGCTGTATGCGATGGGAGTTCACAGGCTACCTGACTTCCATGACTACTGGAGTCAGGACCCATTACTTTCAGTCCCAGGAATTGTTTGTGGCATGCCAAGAGCAAGGTTCAAGGTTTTAATGAGAAACTTACATTTGAATGACAACACACAGGCCCCTCCACGTACTGATAGTAGGTACGACAAGCTGTACAAGATCCGTCCACTGCTCAATACCATCATCAGCAACACACAGGCTGCATATGATCTCCATCAACAAGTAGCAGTGGACGAAGCCATGGTACTATTCAAAGGCAGGTCAGCCATGAAGCAGTACATGCCACAAAAGCCCACAAAAAGAGGGTACAAGCTATGGTGTCTTTGCGACTCCCGTAATGGCCTACTCTATCAGGCAATAGTCTACACAGGAGCCACAAATGACCGGGATGATGGAGGATTAGGGGCCAAGGTGGTGAGAGCTCTAGTGGAACCCCTGAATGGGAAGGGTCACCATGTCTATTACGACAACTTCTTTTCAAGTGTAGCACTAGCTAAGGAACAAGCAAGCAAAGGAAATTACACCATTGCCACTACACGAGCCAACCGACGGGGTTGGCCTGGCTCCATGAAAGACATCAAAACCCTTCAGAAGGGTATGACAAGAGGAGAGAGCAGGGCAGAAATAGTAGAAGGAGGGAGCGTTCAGTGTATACTGTGGAAGGACAAGAAGGGGATCCCCATTTTGAACTGCATTTCTGACCCAGATGAAACCACCACTGTCCTCCGCAAGAACAAAGATGGGACCAGAACCAGCGTGTCATGCCCAATGAGTGTAAAACTATATAATGCACACATGGGAGGAGTGGATCTATTTGATGCTAGACGAAAGACCTATTCACTGAGCAGAAAGTCAAAGAAGTGGTGGTTTCGCCTTTTTAGGGGCTGCCACAGGCAGCCCCTATATTGTTTTCATTTGGACTTCCGGTGTGTAACGCTCGTCCGATATATATATATATATATATATATATATAATATGGATTTGAAGAAAAGTCTTATAATAGAGAATTTATATAATAGTAATAGAGAAGTATGAATTTATATAGGAATGAGTTATAGGAATTGTTTTGAAAACAATTGCCAAATATGGCAATTGTTTTCAAAACAATCATCCAGTTACAATAAACAGTATGTTCAATGACTGTTCAGCTGTGCACTTACACTCCAATGCTTTGCAAGAGATTCGAGTGCGTGGGGCGGCAGCCCCCACGAGTTTTTAACTCGAATTACTTGTTTACTTTTTGTTGGATGCAGCCATGGTCAACTCCTACATTGTGTACTTGGAAACAATAAACAAACACCTTACCTTGAAGGAGTACATCTTGAGCGTTTCTTCCTCCTTGATGTCGTTCCAATCATCGAGAAAGCGTCAAAACCGACTCACACACCAGGGACCACCAGCTGCCAGATTCTGCGAGCGACATTTTTTGGCGAAACAAGAACAGAGACATCGATGCGCTGTTTGTCACAAGGCGAAAACCTTCTTCTGCTGCGCTGACTGCAATACATCGTCGCCAATTCCACTGTGTCCCATCCCCTGCTTCAAAGTGTACCACACTAAGAACTAAGCATCACTAGATGTAATAGCAACAACGATCTACTCTACTCTAACTTCAACGACGTGCACTGAACAGCCATTTTTATTTCCGTAAAAGTACCGTAAATTATTAGTATATGCGCGTTAGGCTGCGTTCTTTTGCTATTGTATTAGCCTTTATATCTTGTTTGTTAGCCCTTCTATCTGTATAAAACTTGGTAGAACAATTGAGTATATATGACACTTTCATTGTATAAAATTTGAGCGGAATGCGATAAATTTCGCAAGTCGCGGACGGTAACAGTTAGGTGCCAAAAATGTCCCTACGGACGGTAAAGGGTTAAATACATAATTGATTGATTGATTGATTGATCTTATTTAAACTGGGACACCCACTTAGCTCAATGGCTACTTTTCAGGGGGCCCAGTAATTGGTTACAAACAAACAAACAAACTAACTAACATACTACATAATTGTTATTGTTACTGTCAAATGTTAAATCATGCAATGTCAATCTTGTTTGGTGGCTGTTGTGGGCCTTCCTCTCTCTTCATCTCTTGGTGGTGGCAGGGGGGTGCAGAGAAAAAATGCCAAAGAAACACCATCACTGGGAATGGACCTTAGTCCATCCCATAACTCAGCTCTTGCAGTCGCATCAGTGGGCCACTAAGCCACCAGCACCCCCCAATTGCCAAGCAACCAACCAAGCATTATTAGAATTTTCAAACAGTACCTACATTTCCGATTTCAGCTTTACGCTGGTATGTTATGTCCGATCTTGGACATAAACAAAAATGGCCACCCTTATCGAAGAAGTGAAATCAATAGGTCTTTTTTCCATGCGCACAATTAGTGATGCCCACAAAACGCTTCGTGTGATATCTTAAACATATCTACTTGGTATCTGAGCCTTTTAGATTATTGAGCAAAGTCTCAAAATGTCGTATGACCAGTTTTTTTCGACCGTACTCGAAAACATAAAAATTCAAAAACACGATAGTAGAAACTTAGGCGTTTGGACACAAAAGTAGTCTCAAAAGAACACACAGGCACCGAACTTACTAAATCGAATTCAGGGTCTTCAGGCTCCACTGCATGGCTGTTATGTCCAAGGATTTATGCAAAATTTGAGGGTGAGTAGTTACAATCCTTTGGACATAAAGCAAACGGTTCAACATACAAAGACCCTGAATTCGATTCTAGGGGTTTGGTCCTTTGGGAACAATATCTCAAAGTTTCACGCTGAAAATCGGAGATTTCTACCACTGCGATTTTCGATGAAATTTTCTTTCGGAGTAAGCTGTCTTCCTTCAGGAAAGTCACGTGACATCACATGCAGACAAAATTATAACAGTCGGCCATCGGCCAAATGCCGTGCCAAGTCTCAAGATGGCCGCACAATAAGTTGTGTATTCTGACATTTTGGCTGGTCAAATTTTGGTCTGTGATTAAAAATTACAAGATGCACTAGCCCTTAATTTTTATTCAAACATTTGAGAATGTAATTAGCCTACCAATTTTTAAACATTACCCTTGAGTTCTTCAGTTCAGGTTCTTATAGCAGCGCTGATAGCGACTACGACGAATGCGGCCATTTTGTTACTATATATAGAAACACCTTTTTTTCACTTTGATTGAACAAAGCAAGGTATTATATACACAAGGTATGCAGCACAATAATCAAACCAATAGTGACTATTAATCATCAATAAGTGGTTTGATGCACTGAAATGGTCTGACTAAAACTATCAAAGCAGTTTCTTGTGTGGAAGTAGTGCAGTGTGTGTTCACACTTTGGTTAAATAGCTTCTGTACATGTTGCCCAAATCTTTTCGCCTTGTTCATAAATACTCTACACTACATTACCTAGTGTAAAGTGTCTATGCCCCGTTACAGTCATGTCAGGCCATGTCCGACCAAATGTTGCATTGATCTGACATATTATCAGAACAACCATGAGGAGTTATAATTTGGTCTGACATGCAATCCTACAAACAGTACACGAGTTGTGCTCGTGGTGAAAACAGTTTTAGTGGAAAAGGTGGAAATGTAGACGGTGGCTTTTAAACCTTACAAAGTGGGTTTGAAGTAATTGTAGGATCAATATCTAAATTTTCACCGCATACACTTTTGAAATTCTATTGCTTGACTGTTATTTGCAGCATTTTGTGGCTTTCCAGCCAGGACAAGACGAGAAATAGTGACGCATATATAATTTGAACAGAACAAGCAATCAAAAGCATATGCGGTGAAAATTTAGATTTATCTTTTAGAAATCAATCCTTACATTTCTGCAGTCATGACCGCCTTTCACAAAGAAATTTGCCCCGTGAAAAGGCTTCTCTCAAGGCTAAAACAATCTTCGTACACTATACCTTCAGCATACGATCTTACGTAGCCCCGTTATTGTAAACGAAGGAGTTCAGAAAACATTGTCAACTTCTCTTGAAATCGGATTCTTCCCTTTCAAGATATCTAGTTCATACTTAAGTCGGTGAACCCCAAATCTGCCAAAGAAAGCGTTATTATCCAAAACCAACGCTTAGAATTTCGTGAACAAAACATGCTGTGTAAGGTTGGGTAGGGTCTGGACCTTTTACCATAGATAACTCGATAGATAACCTTGCTTGTCGCGGAGCTTCCTAAGCTGATTCACGTTACTGGCACATGACCAACCCACACAATTCAGTGATAATGAAATTCATAACGTGAAAACCACAAAGTGCCCGTGTTTTGGCTAGATTCGGACATAACATACCTGCGTATGACATCTCCTCAGTTAACTACAAAGACAATAAAACCAATTGTTTTTGATTATCGTTCCTCCTTCAATTTACAGCACATCAAATCACTACCTTGGCTCGATGACACTTCACTACTTGTACAACCACCAACACATAGAGAGACCCTAATGTCCCTTTTCTCAGTAGAAAAAGAAGCTATGCTGTCAGCTATACGTTCAATTCTCAACCCAGAAGTAATTTCTCCCACAAACAAACAACCAATTATGGCGCTAATGATAATATAATAATAAAGTGATTCAAGATGGCAGCAGCGCTGCGCTGTAATTCTAAGCCTAATTCACGGTGCTGCCCTTGTATGAAGAACGGACGATGTGTGAGATGCTGATGCGTGAAAAGTGGTACCTTGTGTGTTGATTGTTGACCATCTGTGATCAATCCTAGTCATTGCGAGAACCGTCAACTAATTCACACCATGCCAGTCTCTGTTCCTGATGTTAGCAATTCTACCGAATCCCAACTAAGATCTCAGAGCTCTACTTCTCCTTCGAATGATTTTCACGAAGACATTGACAAATTGTTAAGATTTTTGAGCCACCCGACAAATATTCTGAAAAGAGTCCCGCGCCTCTCTAGAGTGACAGTGGCAAGGAGGCTGGCGGTAGTGATTGAGCAGGTCGTTTCGCGAAATGACGTACCTTCCTGGGTACGCCTGTTGGCATTTCCCAAGAAATGTTTGTGTACTCCTCGTAGAGGAGGAAAACGATGGAGCCTGGCTACCCAAATCAATGAGCAAGTCTCACTGGAATCACCCAACATAGACGTATCTGATGCAACCCGACAGCACAATCACCCTCTGTCCTCAAGAAACCACAATCAGATAGATCAACTGGCCGCCAGAGTTTCAAGTAAGTTGGAAGAAGGGGATTACAAAGGTGCAGTTAGACTGGCATGTAGTGAGGTCCAGGATGTAATAGCAGAGCACAATAACCACACTCTGGAGGCCTTGAGGTCAAAGCACCCTACCCCACCTGCAGACTGCATAGTGGACACCTTGGATTGTGATCCCTCCCTACAATTCACTGTTGAAGGTGGGGTCATACTGAAGTTAGTGTCATCAGTCCCTAAGGGTTCAAGTGGTGGCTCAGATGGTCTCCTTCTGCAGCACCTTAAGGACCTCATGGGGCCCTCGGCGGGCGATGAGGGGGTTGCTCTTCTGAGAGCCTTAGTGAGTCTTACAACCCTTATCCTTGAGGGTAGAATTCTCCTCTCCATTCGCCCTCTCTTCTTTGGTGGCAATTTGACTGCCCTCTCTAAGAAGAGTGGTGGGATTCGTCCGATAGCAGTGGGGGGTACCCTAAGGCGATTGGCTTCCAAGTATGCCTGTCAACAAGCTCTCAAGTCCATCCCTCAGCTTTTAGCTCCTCACCAATTGGGTTTTGGTGTGGGCGGAGGAGCAGAGGCAGCTGTTCACGCTAGTCGGATGTATCTTAGCCACCTCCCACACGACAAAGCAATGGTGAAAGTGGATTTCCGTAATGCTTTAATAGTATACGGTGAGTCAAAATGTTGAAAGCCATGGAAGAGTACATTCCAGAGTTATTGCCTTTTGTGTATGCGGCATATTCTGCCCCATCAGTTCTGCTGTGGGATGGCGAGCAAGTGCTCTCAGCAGAGGGGGTTCAGCAGGGTGACCGTTTAGGCCCCCTGCTTTTCTGCCTTTTTATTCACAAGATTGTTTCCAGCCTATCTTCAGAGTTCATTGTTTTCTATCTTGATGATGGTACACTTGGCGGCAGTTTTGAGGATTTGCAGGCAGATTTACATAGGATCGAGGTCGAGGGGCAGGCTTTAGAAATTATTTCTGTGAGTCAAAATCGTGATGTATTTGTCACCCGTTTTTGGCGGCAGCCATTTTCTTAGTATATGAAGTCAAAGATGAAGTAACTGTCACTGAGAACACGGACAGACAAAGTGAAATGTACAAGTGTTGCTTGGGTTGAAGTTGGTGGTGAACTGGTCCCACATGAACTTTGTAATAAGATGTTTGATGGCATTGAAAGGTAGGTCTAGGTTGGTATGTGGTAATGAATTCCATAATTTAACTACTCTGTTGAAGAAGAAGTGTCTGCATATTGACATCCGGGTGTGGTTATATCTTAGCTTGGATTTGGTACCAAATCTGGTGTTTGATGTTGCGAAATTTATGTGATTGTAGATGCTGACGTCATCAGGACATTGTAGACGTTTGATAATGTATAAGATATCTTGAATTTCAAACCAGTACATGATGGGGAATAAGTTTAGTTGAATGAGTCTCTCCTTATAGTTGAGTGTACTGTACGTAATGATGAATCTGGTAGATCTGTGTTGTACACTTTCTATACTAATAATGTCTTTGATATGCCTGGGTCACCATAGTTGAGAACAGTAAGTAAGCTTGGATCGGACTAGTGAGATATACAGTAGTTTCTTTAGATCTTGTGGTGCTGAGATTGAAATGTGTTGTCTTATGAAATTTAGGGCACAGTAGGCATTAGCACAGATGTGTGAGTAATGTGGATTTCAGGAGAGATTGTTAGAGACTAAGATACCTAGATTACATTGACTGTTGGTAACTATGATGTTGGTGTTGTTGATTGAGTATGAAGGAGGGTCATCAGAGGGCCTGAGGGATATTCTCATGACTGCACATTTGTCCTGGTTGAGGGATAGATTCCATTTTTGACACCAAGATGAGAGGGAGTTGATATCAGTTAGGAGTAGGGATGAATCATTGAATCTGGTGATAGATATATGAATTTGGTGTCATTGGCAAATAGGTAGGAGGAGGAGTGTGCAATTGTGTTGGGTAGATTGTTTATGTGTATCAGAAATAAAATAGGTCCTAGAATGCTGCCTTGGGGTACACCTGACTGTACAGGGAGGAGATAGGATGAATCACCAGAGGCTGACATGAGACCAGTTGCTGAGGTACTCCTTAAACAAGAACTACAGGGGTCCTGTTATGCCTGACAACCAGAGTTTGAGGAGGAGTTCTGCATGG
Organism: Halisarca cf. caerulea; assembly: GCA_963170055.1. Taxonomy (NCBI): domain Eukaryota; kingdom Metazoa; phylum Porifera; class Demospongiae; order Chondrillida; family Halisarcidae; genus Halisarca; species Halisarca cf. caerulea. The sequence goes on from CAUJGJ010000397.1 coordinate 11,299,414, forward strand.
GGGACAGTGTCGAATACCTTTCTAAAATCAAAGTATGCAATGTCACTGGGGATACCGGTATCTAGTGATGTGTATACTTCTGAGTGTGAAGTCAATAGTTGAGTTAAGCATGAGCGGTTGTGGAGGAAACCAAATTGATTGGTGTTGATTTGTGACCATACGAAATCAATGAGTTTGTTAAAGATTATGGCTTTGAGTACCTTCGAGAAGATACATAGTAAAGAGATAGGTTGATAGTTTGATACAGTGGATGGGTCCCCACCTTTGAGTATGGGAATTATTTTGTGTTTTCCATTTATCAGGGAGGGAGCTGGTTTGTAGGGATATGTCAAATAATTTAGTGGTTGAGCTGATGAGGGATGCTGCACATTCTTTTAGTATGTAGGGGCTAAGGTCGTTGCAGCCAGAGCTCTTGCTAGTGTCGAGGTTGGATAGCACTAGCAGTATGTCTGACTCATCCATTGTTATGGTGTGAAGCTGGTTGGTGGGAAAATGTAATTGGTTTAATGGTTGGAGAGTGAAGGTGCTTCTCGTGAATATGGAGTTGAAGAAGTTGTTGAAGATTGTAGCGTTTTCAGTTGGGTTGTGGATAACTTGAGAGTTGTGCATAATGATTGGGATTGACGATTTGCCATTTGAAAGACTTTTGAGGTGGCAAAATAAGTTTTTGGGGTTGTGGTGGTGGGATCTAATCAGTTCAGATTCATAGGACCTTTTGGATGTCTGAATTAGATGGTCGAGGTCTCGCTCAAGCTGGACAAGTTTTGTAAGTTTGAGGCTTGTAGGTTTGCAACTGATTGAGTGACGAAATGTGCATGTACATTTAATCCTGTGACGGATTTGGGATGTGAACCACTTTGGAAGTGATTTTCAAGTTATTCTGACAGTGAGGATGTGCTGGTTGCAGGCTTCCGAGATTTCTTTTTCATATATGGCCATAGGTTATGCACACTGCTGTGCGCAGTTGGTGAAATGTCATGGAGGCTGTTGGCTAATGTGGCAGATAGTCCGGTAAGGTTAGCTTTGGAGTATATGAATTTATTTTGAGGGCGTTGAGTACTGCGGTGAGTTGGGTGCTGAGGTATGTGAAACTAGTCAACTGCCTAACGAACATAATCATGGCACATGTCGAATGGTTTGGAGCAAGTCCTCACAATGATAAATATGGCTGAGGGCTGCCAATTTGGAGCAAGTCACCAAGTTAGATAGACTGCAAGCCAAGTAATTTTATACCTATTCTTCGAAAAAGTGGCAAGTTTACTCCAGTATATGGAACTGTTCAAGGTGTGCATGCCATGTTCATTTGTCCCCTTCAACACAGACTGTACTTTTAGGACTGATGACCGAAATAAGTAATATGGTATTTAAATCAAATTAAGCAAAGATACTAAGTAATTAGGTACATTGTGTTTATGTAATTAGCAGTTACTGCTGCAGCATTCACTGATATCAAACTTTATACTAAACTTATGAGTGGCACCCATGCATTCACAGTTCAGACTTGCACTGATGATTTAATTTTGTTTTTGATAGCTGATTCAATCATTTTTGATAGGTAGATTGCTGTGGTATTTTGCATGGGTTATGTACACTGGACCACGAGCACTCATAGATCCAGACATATTACAGCTATACAACCCTCAGACTCACCTGCTCTTAACAGTTACCTACCGTAGTCGGCTTTAGTTAGATCAGCATACTATTAAATAACTATTTATACAAATTAATAGAACCATGGAAAGTTGAAACACTCTGTTTGCCGCCAGTGGTAGCTGCAGAGGAAAGCAACTTGAAATGAACAGCAAGTACATAGCCATTTTGATCGCACGTGCACCAGGTTTCAAGGCATGAACTTCCTGTCAATTACACGAAACCTCTTGTATCAATTTACACCTGTGGTGTATCATGTTTCAATGGCTTGAAACTGAACTTTTGCCTCTGTGCGTCTTACATTGTTAAGGGCTACGAAGACGGTCTTGGATAACACCGTAACTTGAAAAGTAGTCCCATCACGAAGAACATGGAGACCATCTTATTATCAATACAGACTCCATCATTCCCCGTATGATTTCTAAGATGGTACAATTACAAAGTATTTACGGTCTGTAACCACACATTGTTTTTGCTGTGTGCGTTTCCAGCTTTTGTTGCTGCCTAATGCTGGGATTTAGCAGTGATTTGGGCTGCTTGCTCATTCCTGAATAAGTCAATGATGCTGTACCTGGCTGGAAGCAGAAGAGTTGGCTGAGAAATGCAAATTAAATGGAACTACATCACATCATCTCTAATGTCCATTTATCACTTTTCATTAGTTCAGACAAAGTGTATTCGGGAGCTGCAGCTACGTATACAGGCTTAGCAATGCTGCTTATCCTTGCAACGCATGTAGGACATGTCCATTAGCACTTTAATGGCTTCCTAAAGTCGGCGAATTTACTGTTTACAAATTGCTTCATTTCTTCACAATATGTTGTAAAATGGCCAATCAGTGGTTCTAAAGCAGTACAAATATATCTAAGGTACACATTGAGCTATTTTTCATCCGAGTTTCTTTCTCAATCATTCGATTAATCGACGATTTACCAGGTAGTCAAGTTAGGCAGTTATTCGACGCGAGTAAATCAGAACATTGGTCTACAGACACAGGATAAAGACTAGATTGTTTCTAATGAAAATATCTAACTTTCTACCGATGGGGGTTTTGTTTTCAGAAATAGTTTTAAGGATATTCAGCAAATACTCACAGCGTGATAAAATATTTGTCAATAACTTCTCTGAAAACGAGTAGATCAAAACCCCCATCGGTGAAAAGTTGAAGCAGTCAATACTGATCATAATGAAACACTCGGAAGGTTCTTACGTGGCTCCGCTGATTTACTCGGCGACATGGTATTTTGCAAAAAAAATCTCTTTCGCAAGGGCCTATTTTCACATGATAGTCATGTGATTAGGGCTGTGACGTCATCGAACTCTTGATACCGTTTGAAAGTGACGACTATTTTGAAGGTTGGAGAGCATGGCAAGGACTGATGCGTTGCAAGCGAAATTAATTCGGAGGAAACAGGCCATTATTTAAAGAAGGCGGATGACCGAAGAAAGTCTAAAGTCGGCGAATGAGAAAATTTTAAGCGATGGAGTCATTCGGCACCGAACAGCAATCTCGAAGAACAAGGTGCGTACGGTAGTCGCTGTTGAGGGTAAATCTAAATATTAGAGTCTATTTTACTAACCTAAACATCTTAGAACATGATGCATCACTTTCTACAGCATTCCTAGCGCCTTGAACTCACCGGCCACTGACTGTAATATTACACCCGATTTTGAAACTTCTGCAGTCCGCGATCGACCATATGCAAATACATTTTCTAGACACTGCTTCTCCTTGGATAAAGGCTTAAAAAGCACCAAATGCACAATGAATTGTCATGCAACGCTATCGATCTAGCTTGCTCCTAAACAAAAACGTCATAGAATGTCACGCGTATGTCACATGATTCTAAGCCATCTTAGTGACGATTTCGCTAAAATTCCAGCTTGTTAACACATTAGTGAGATTTTGGACATGTTCCACATGCGAAATCTTGGATACTTGATATTTCATCCGAATACAGCATCATACTGTAACATTTACACAATCGAATCAGTTATGAAATTACTCGCAAAATTAGTTTGCAAAGTTTCTAAATAACACGAGGAAAAGATCATCCGTGAGATTTTAGACAGATACCTATCATTGCTAATAACATGCACAAAATATGTGCTGCCCTCGGATTAAGAATAAAATTTCTATGTAAACAATACCACGTAAAATATACCGCTTTCACTCAAAACTCAAATTTACAATAATGCTTACGGTTAAGAACAAAATCATCCATGAAAACTTAGTAACATAACGTAAGATTCAATTCCAATTCTGTTCGTCCCACTTCACCTGTTCCTCATAAGAAAAATTCTCATTCAATCAAAAACTGCGGACCACGATGACGGCAGACATTTTCTGTCATTACGCAATAAATCGTAACCATAGCAACCATTTCATGACGTCATAAGTGTGGGTGGGGCTTATGGACTCCACCTCAATAGTCGTTACAGCGCTGTATGGCTCCAAATTCGAAATTCTGCGCTTGTCATCACTGTCGCATGTAGGACATGTCCGAATCTGCCCTGTGTGCTAATTAGTTGGAATGCGAGCGATAATGTTATTCAATGGCTTCAAGTCATGTGACATGTGCATGATAAATTGAGAGGATATAATGTGTACGCATTGATTTTGTTTTTGCAGCAGCAATCATTTTGCATTTTCTGTGCACTTGCGAACGTTCATCCCAATATTATTCGTTCAATCGTAAACATTCTGGGAAGAAAGTTGGCTGAAGCACGCTAACCCTCCTACCCCAACAATAGTATAATAACCCCAATACCTGTATATTTCAAATAAATCTAAGGAAACATGCCTTGGTAGCTCCAAGTTCCACCAATTTAGACATACTAGGTATCATTTTAATCCTTAAAAGCTGAAGAATCTTAATTGGGGGTGTAAAATTTCGTTGCCCGTAACAACGCTGAGTAAAACGCGTTTAAACTGGAAAGAAATGTTTTTGCGATATTGCACAATTTTGGCAGCTCTTGCGCAACATTATATCTCCACATGATGCATGTCAGAAAAAAAGAGCTCTTTGAGATCTACAAGACAACACAAGAATCGTCTTCGTAACTCCTTCCATTAGGAAGACTAGGGGAGAAGGTGGCCTTTGGCTGCCTTCCCCCTAGTTCGGTTGGCGGGTGCAACCCTTATATCAAGTGAAGAGGTATCAAGTGAATTAATCAATTTATTTGAGTGTAATGTCTATATCAAGAATAAGCTCGTAGTATTATAAGCTAGTAAGTTAGTCACATGGGTGTAACTCTTATGTCAAGTGTATGTATAGTAGTTACATGAAGTGCAGTTCTTGCATTCAAAATTGCTTCAAAGCTGCTTTTAAGTACCACATGTACACTCACATGCGCGCGCACACACACACACACACACACACACACACACACATACACACACACACACACACACACACACATACACACACACACACACACACACACACACCACACGAACACATGTACACACGTACACACTTACACACCACACACACATGCGTGCGTGCACAGACACACACGTACAAACACTCCTCTCACACCTCTCTCTCCCTCCCTCCTTCAATCTCTCCCTCCCCTTCCCCCACACACGTACACACATACACACATATACACACACCTCTCACACCTCTGTCTCTCCCTCCTTCCTCCTTCCTTTTCTCCCTCCCTCCCTCTTTCCCCCAGACACATACACACACACCTCTCATACCTCTCTCTCCCTCCCTTCCTCCCTTTCTCCCTCCCTCCATCTCTCTTTCTCTCTCTCTCTCTCTCTCTCTCTCTCTCTCTCTCTCTCTCTCTCTCACACACACACACACACACACACACACACACACACCACACACAGACACACACATGCACATACACACGCATGCACACATACACACATGCACACACACACAAACACATGCACATGTACTCACGCACACATGCACACGCACACACACATGCACACCATACACACACGCATGCGCACGCAAACACATGCACACGTACTCACACACACACACACACACAAACACACACACAAAAACACACACACACACACACACAGCACAGCACACACCGCAGCACATCCCGCTACAATTTACTATATAAGGATAGAATTAGAGTATTGTGCCACACATACTTGCATTGGTGTTATAGCCCAACTCTCATTGACTGTGTGTGTTTTCTGTTGTGTTCATGAGTCAGTTATTTTGTAGAGTTCAAGTTTTGCCACACATGCATGCGTGTCAGCGTAGCGTATCGTGTATTCTCCGAAAAATTCCGTATACCGCGCACATTGTTGAAAATGGCTGATCTCCTTGAAGCAGGTTATCACGTTTCGCGAAGAGACCACTTTCCGCTATATAGTTAATAACACTCTCCAATTGTCATATCAATAATCGACGGTGGCCATAAAGTGATTGCTTTCTTTTCCTAGGAGTTACCGGACAAAGGATTGTAAAGGAAAAGCTGTATATTTGTCCGCTTTCGTTCGTAAACTAAATATGGCGCCTTGTAACCAAGTAATGGCAAATTTCTAAAATCCTTTATTTTTCAAGCAAACGGAAAGAAACCCCTTTGAGGTCACCCACCAAATGGTGCTAGGAACGTTGGTAAAAGTCCGCTGCGAATTCTTCGCACGGTTGGTTAGATTAGTGCGAACAAAAAATCGGCCTACCTACATTATAATAAGATATGACTGAATATATGAATACCTTAATACCTGTCAATGTATAGAGGGAGGTTGTTGGTTATAATAGTCAAAAAGTATGTAAAAGTTGAAGTTGTGTTGTTGCCTCAGAGTTGTGTGTACTATGTGCTTTTTGTCGTTGCTTCCCTTTGGTCTTCCAGGGCGACGTTTTTCAGGTAGTTGTGTACCAATCCTTCCAGAGGCTTTTGCACACTTCCGGGCAAACCATGACAACCGTAATTCATCATGCACAGCACTGTGCCAAGTACTGTGGCAGCTCTTTGCAGGGGTGAATGGTCACTCCCTACATTCCCTTGATGACCAAGATTTGCAAATAGCACATCTGCATCGTTTTGAGATGATTGAGACACTCCCATGGAAACATCGGTACCTTATAGATGTAGGTGGTTGGATAGTTGGAAAGGACCTGTAATTATTTATGATTAGAAGGATGAGGGAATCCTGAAAGGTACTCTCAGTTACAGTTGCCTTGCCATTCTTGATCAAAAGCAACTTGTGCAAAACAAATGCATTAGTGACGGCTATTTCAAGGAGGTGGTAGAAAATAGTTTTCCAATACGTTTTTGTTTGTCTTGCTATCCTGTGGTAACTCACTAGTTGGTCACTTTTATCCACACCACCCATGTACATGTTATAGTTCTTCACAACTGATGGAAGTGGTACTTGAACTAAACTTGGCCTTCCACCACTGTATTTCCCTCTTTGGTTTGTTGTGCCTTCTTGATGTCCAGGGTAAGCTGTGGACATGAAGGTGACACAATCATTGTCCCTCCAGCAGATGTACACAGCAGAGGAACCTGGCTCTCGGATATAGTACCCAGTCCCCCAAGGTACAGTGGATGATTTCAATACTGTTTGCAGCTGCTTTACTGTAGTGGGTACACCTTGACAATTGACTTTGAGAGTACCAGTGGCACGGATCCCTTTGACTTCTAAATCTGCAAAGAGTTTTGGGCTTGTGTAAAAATTGTCTACAAAGACTTCGTAGCCCTGATTCTCATAGGCTGCTAAAAGCTCCATGACAACGTCATAGGATAGTCCATGTGGTGATATTGTGGATGTTCCCTTCCTACCACAATACAGGTTGAAGTCGACCATATATCCAGTACCATCTGCAAGCACCCAAAACTTAAATCCCCATTTGGTGGGCTTGTTGCAGATATATTGCCGTAGGTAAAAGAAATTCTTTAGCTTTTCTTGGATATTTTCGTGCACGTGTGTATGATTTTTGACTTGTCGAAAATGTCCATGGATATAAGAAAACAACTTGGAAACTTTACAATGCATAATCGCAGAAGAATTTCAAGGGAAGGAGAAGCTTCAAGAAAGCGTCAGACATAGATAAGATGATTGTTGAAACTCTATTTTTTTAGCTAACTGTTTTTGAACGTATATGTAAGAATTTCTGTATGTATTTTCTTGGATATGCTAGCGTGCGTTTATGATCCTTGTGTCTGTGTGTTTATTTGACTATGTTCCTGTGTTTGTGTGTGTGTGTTTGTGTGTGTGTGTTGGTGTGTGTGTGTGTTTATGTGTGTGTGTGTATATATTTGTGTGTGTGTGTGTCCGCGCGTGTGTGTTGTGTGTGTGTGTTGTGTGTTTGTGTGCATTTGTGTGTTTGTGTTAATGTGTGTGTGTGTGTGTGTATTGTGTGTGTGTGAGTGTGTGTGTGTGTTTGTGTGTGTATGGTGTGTGTGTGAGTGTGTGTGTATGTTTGTGTGTGTATGGTGTGTGTGTGTGTGTGTGTGTGTGTGTGAGTGTGTGTGTGTGTTTGTGTGTGTGTGTGTGGTGTGTGTGTGTGTGTATGTGTGTGTGTGTATGGTGTGTGTGTGTGTTTGTGTGTGTGTCTGTATGGTGTGTGTGTGTGTGTGTGTGTGTGTGTGTGTGTGTGTGTGTGTGTGTGTGTCTGTCAGTCTGTATGGGGTGTGTATTCTTGTGAAAGTGGTATGTATGTGTATACGTATGTGCGTATGTATAATATGTGTGTACATATACCCTTGTAAATTCATGTTTGGGCAGTGTATTTGTGTGTACCCAATGTGAGTGTATACTTATAGTGTTAACTGTGTGTGACAATGTGTGTATGTGTGTGTATAAGTTGTGTATATTGTGTGAGTCATATGTGTGTATAATATTATGTGTGTAGATGTATTTCTGTAAATTTGTTTTTCATTGTGTGTGTATCTCAGTATGTGTGTGTTTCTCTATGCAATTTTAGCATGTGTCTGTTGGTTCTTGTACTGAATATGTGATGTGTGTATGTGTGTATATGATGTGAGTGTATGTGTGCAGATGGCGTTTAGGGTGCATGTACATACTTTGCTAAATCCTGTTTATCTTTGCAGAAAATATGAAACTGTGCTTTTGTACATTGACTGTGGAATTACATTTAATTTTTGGGCTGCTGAAGGCTGCCCCTATATTGTTTTTACTTTCACCGGAAGTGTCCGGAACATCCGGAATGATGTCAATATATATATATATATATATATATATATATATATATATATATACATTTTTTCTTAATATTATTATTATTAATTGGAAGAGGTAAAGACATACAGTGGAGTACTATATAAATACATACAACATGAACAAATTAAGAGAGCTAACCTAGAACTAAACCTTACTACAAGACAAAATTGCTACAGAATTAAACCTTTGTATGATAGTACTGATTCTTTGACACAAAAAATGGTATGATTGAGTTTCTGAAGATTTGACCTGCATTAAATGACCTAATTCTTTTAAGAAGGACTCAGGGCCGCATTTAGGGGGGGGGGGCAGGGGGGGGCATTTGCCCCCCCTTGGAGATCTGTTGCCCCCCCTTGCAGATCTGCTGCCTCCCTAAACTTGTATCTCAACATATACACTAAGGGTTCCTGAAAGGCATGATTTGTTGGAAAATGGATGAAAAACAAGCTTTTATGCTATAATTTTGAAAAATTTTCTCAAGATCACTGTCACCAATCCCTTAACCCCCCTTGAATTGTATGTAAATAACATTGTTACCTACTGTATAATACCCCCCCCTCACATAGCATTGGTACCTATAATACCCTCCTCCCCCCCGGTCTCTGTACACCTATAAACTCCCATATTGTGTTGCCCCCCCTAAGATTTTAGGAAGCTCAATTTGCCCCCCCCCTAGCCCCGAATCCTGTATGCAGCCCTGACCTGGACAGGGCCTCATCACCGAAAGCACCAAGTGTCTCTATGCCAATGGGGACAAAATAGTGAGCGCGAGATAGTTCACTGTAGAGACTCAGTTTCCTGGTTTCTGCATGATTTGCAGTTGCACCTGCTCCTGATGCTGCAATTGAGGTATACGAAGGGGCAAAAGTATCCCAACAGGTTACGTCCCATGTCAGGGGACGTCCTCTTTTCCAAGGGAGGATGGTAACACCGTCGGGACGCTTGCCATCCGATCGGCAAAGACCAACAGGCTCCAGAATGGCTGGTACTTCTGCAGCCACCAGAGATCTCTTGATTTCATCATTCAGGGCTGTGTGAAGGGAGTGAACGCCAGGTTTCTTTCGGCAATGGAGACCATGTGTACCATAGACATCCACCTGGTCCCCGCACTGGGTGCATTTGTGGGTGGAGCATATAGGTACACCAAGTCTTAGTCCAACCCCAATTCTCACAGTTTCGTCTTCCAGTCGTAGGCCAAGAGATGCCACTGGTGGAGCAGTAAGCCAAGCGCCAGACTCCTTCCTTTGGACAGCCAGCAAGCGCCCTTTATCCCGGGGAATGGCAGCATCAAGAAGGACCGAGAAGGCTGCTTTTACCTGTGGAGAGTCCCAAGCCTTTTGTTTATGTACATCTGGTCCTGAAGGTGCCTCCACTTTGTGACTCTGAGACCAGAGAGTGAGAGCGTTGACCTGGGGTGGATTGGGGAGACCTTGCATGGAAATAGGGAGGATCTTCTGGGAGATATATGAGCTGCCAGCAGCACATGCCAGAAATGCAGAGGGTGCCAGCATGGCAAAGCTCCTGATTCCCAAACCTCCAGATTTGATGGGTAAGAGTGCTTGTTTCCAGGCTTCATTGCTCAGTTGGATATTGCAAATACACTCAAGTAATGACCTTTGGAGCTGATCTAGATTGAGTAAGATGGAGGACTGGAAACATGGGGCAGTTCTCAGAACATACAATACCTTTGGAGGTTAAAAGCCATTTCTCAACAAACATAGGGCATCCTGAGAGTGCAAAAGTGAAAGTCTCTCTCCCAGCAATTCCAGGGTACTTCGCTTCACTTCAAGAACCTCATCAATGGACTCCCTGTCCCCGATTGGTGATCCTAGAAGGCAGGCCTTCGCAGGATCCACATGTTGGAAGTCTGGAGACACAGATAACATGTAGCTTGTAGTGGGATCCGAGCAGATAACTTCTGATTTCCTGTGGTTCAGAACTAGCCCAAGGCCATCAGCAGCATCTTCTATTCTTCGAAGGTCTTCTACAACTTCTTCAGGGGTACCCCCAAGGGTACCATCATCCAAGTAGAACACCTTGAAATCTGCCTTTAGATGGCTGAGCAAACGATGGATAGCTAGACTGAACAAAAGAGGGCCTAAAGGGTCGCCTTGTTAAACTCCTTCGGCAGATTCAACAATATGGTTCCCAAAAAACAGGAGAGACGGCTTGCTGCATGCTGAAAAAACCAGCGGATAGATTTCTGGTGCTAACTCAAGGACTGAGTGAAGCACCTTGTCTCTCCTGATGCTGTTGAAGGCATTACAGAAGTCCACTTTCAACATTAGGCTTTCAGGATGCATGTTGTGGAAATAGGTGCGAGCAGTGTGGACAGCAGCCTCAGCCCCCAAAGGGGTGCCGTAACCAAGCTGGAGCAGTGACAGCAACTCACCCATGGCTTCACGGATAAACTAGCTGGCACATTTACCAACCAAACGCCTGAGAGTACAACCAACAGCAATTGGCCTTACTCCACCCTCAGGTTTGGACAAAGCTACCAAAGATGCCCCAAAGAAGAATGGCCTAGCTGCATCAATAACTTCTCCACTGATGACAAAATTCACAAAACGGGACAAGGCCTGTGACAACAGGTTTGCACCAAAGCCTGATCTGCCCGTAATCAGGTCTTTGAGGTGTTGAGGTCGTAATCTGTCAGGGCCACCTGCTGACCCTGCTGGAAAGGACTGAATTGCTGAGATGACGTCAGATAGAGATACTTCAAGGGTACTGGGCTGATCTGGCCCTTGTGGCATTGCACAGTTAGGGTGCTGACAAGGGTGCTTCTCCTTGAGTAGGTGTAGAGTGGCATCATCTGTGGGAGCAAAGCACTCATTTGAACTAGCAATCCTCACTGCTCCTCTGAAATCCCCTTCTTCTAATTTGGCAGCTACCCGGGCCGCTAGGTTCCTCAGGGGATCCCCAGTCGGTTTAACCTTGTGCTGGATATCCACTTCCGAATCCTTCTTGTCGACGACCACTCTTTGTACGAAAGAAGCCAAATTCCGCCTGTGGCCACCCCTGGCAAGGACTTGAAGACATCGCCTACCAAAAAGGAAGAGGCGCTCCCAGGCTATGATGCTATTTTCCGAGCAAACTATGTTCAGGATCTCTGCCAATTTCCTAGCGGTGACATTGCGTGCAGGACGAGGAATCCTCCCAAGTATTTTGACTTTCGCTCGACCAGGATTTATTAGGGCAAACGCATCGCTTTCTTGAATGGGATCGATAGAGGGGACCAGCGGGGTAGCGTTTGGAGGTGCTGGCTGATCGGGAGGGCGCTCGGAGCCTGGGCATCTTGAATTTATGAATATATACATATATATATATATATATATATATATATGTCAACAACATGGCGGACTTTTAGGCGGTAGGTGGTATCGCTGTAATATTTCAGTGAACTTTGTGTCTTTGCTTCTGTTTTTGTCAGCGAAGAATCTTCCAGCCATAAGGAGTTTGTTTGAGAGTTATTTACAAAGTTTCAAGTCGCTCCAAGAATTTCCGTAGGCCTTCAAGTTGCATGGGTACATGAACAAGTCTAAAGATGTTCTCTTTGTTCAAAAAAGCTTTGGAAGGACTTGAAAACTGACAAAAGCTCTTCTGACGCCTCCTCTAATACGAAAGAGAACTTGGACTTAGTATTTAGGACGAAAACGTCCACGGATGAAGGGCTAAATCGAAGAATCTTATGTTACGTTACCGCGGAAGTCTATGAAAGCCAAGAAAAGGTCAAAGAAAGCTTCGGGAACAGGTGAGATGACTGCTGAAAGCTTTGTTTCTTTGCTTAACCATTTTGGAGTGTCTAAATGTGTATTGAAAGTGGTTTGGTGCGGTTTAGTACGAGTTGGACTTTAGTAAAAGAAATTCTTTAGCTTTTCTTGGATATTTTCGCATACATGTGTATGATTTTGTGTTCGTGTGTTTGTTCAGGCCTCGTCTAGCATGGCACAGAGGGTTGACGTATACTTTAGAACAAAAACTTCCATGGATAGAAGAAAAAACTTTACAATGTGTTATCACAGAAGAATTTTGAGGGAAAGAGAAGCTTCAAGAAAGCTTCAGAAATAGGTAAGATGATTGATGAAAGCTCTATTTCTTTAGCTAACCGTTTTTGAACATATATGTAAGAATTTCTGCATGTATTTTCTTGGATATGTTCGCGTGCATTTATGTTCCTCGTGTCTGTGTGTTTATTTGAATATGTTCCTGTGTTTCTATGTGTGTGTGTGTGTGTGTGTGTGTTTGTGTGTGTGTATATGTTTGTGTGTGTGTGTATGTGTTTGTGTGTATATATATTTGTGTGTGTGTTGTGTGTTTGTGTGCATTTGTGCGTTTGTGTTAATTTGTGTGTGTGTGTGTGTGGGTGTGGGTGTACTTGTGATAGATAAGATGACTGTTGAAAGCTCTATTTCTTTAGCTAACCGTTTTCGAACGTATATGTAAGAATTTCTGTATGTATTTTCTTGGATATGTTCGTGTGCGTTTATGTTCCTCGTGTCTGTGTGTTTATTTGACTATGTTCCTGTGTTTCTATGTGTGTGTGTGTGTGCGTGTTTGTGTGTGTGTGTGTGTGTGTTGTGTGTTTGTGTGCATTTGTGCGTTTGTGTTAATGTGTGGGTGTGGGTGTATTTGTGATAGATAAGATGACTATTGAAAGCTGTCTTTCTTTAGCTAACCGTTTTCAAACGTATATGTAAGAATATATGTATGTATTTTCTTGGATATGTTCACTTGCTTTTATGTTTGCTTGTGTCTGTGTGTTTATTTGAGCATGCTCCAGTGTGTATGTGTGTGTATATGTGTGTGTGTGTGCATGTGTGTGTGTGTGTGTGTGTGTGTGTGTGTGTGGTCTCATTGTTTATTATTCTTTCTTTTAATGTTCAGAATACGCAGGTAGGTTATGTGCACATTGAGCAGCTGAGGGGCGTTTCTGTGGCTTCACACAATGTAATCAATTAGCATCTCATTAACTCAAAGCAGTCAGGTGCAGTTTGCATGACTATTCAGGATGCTTTTTGGTTATCTAGCAAGCCAAGTAGAATTTATGCGCATATAAGTCTCAGACGTCTCCAGTTCTTCATTTTATTCAAATCGTTTGTGCTATTTTGTTCAAATTCGCTCCAATTCGTTTTGAATTCGACCAAAGCCTTTGCGTACAAAATTCCGTATACTTTAACAACTATACGTTTACGAGTATTAGTCACCTGACGATCGTGTGATCGCAAGTAGAAGAAGAGTGTTTTGGTTGACCAATTTTCTTTCCGAAACGCGGAGTTGTAAATGGCACTCTAGAGCTTTGAAAGTTTGTACGCTTGTTAACAAAGTGTAAGTCTAACTTTTCACCGTGGTGGATTTTGATAGCTGCTACCTTTCGTTTTATGTGCACGTGTTCGTAATTTTATCCTTTTCGAAAACTATGAAAACCTGTATATCTCAGGAACAAAGTAGAATTTCAAAATCCACCACGGTGAAAAGTTAGATACTAATCCTAGGAACCTCTCCAGGTAGATATCATATCACTTAACCGTCATTTAGAACTCCGCGTTTTTCACTAAAAGTTTTTTATATGGGTTGAGCAATCTTCATTTTTCTCTTTTGAACGATGAGAGATTAACAATCAAACAAAGGAAAAGTAAATTGCTAATACTGCTGTAGCATTCTATGTATTCGGTTTTGTTGCTTATGTATCGTGTCAGGAGAAAATTGGGGTGTGTTTGCAACCGACTTTGGCGACCGCCATTTTGTTTTATGTGCAAAATGCACATAACTTACCTGCGTATAGACTAAATCATTGTTTTGTATGATTTGATGTGTGTGATGTATAGTAGAGTACTTTTGTTTGTTTGTGTGTGTGTGTATGTGTGTGTGTGTGTGTGGTGTGTGTGTGTGTGTATTTCGCATGTGGAACATGTCCAAAATCTCCCTAATGTGTTAACAAGCTGGAATTTTAGCGAAATCATCACTAAGATGGCTTAGAATCATGTGACATACGCGTGACATTCTATGACGTTTTTGTTTAGGAGCAAGCTAGATCGATAGCGTTGCATGGCAATTCATTGTGCATTTGGTGCTTTTTAAGCCTTTATCCAAGGAGAAGCAGTGTCTAGAAAATGTATTTGCATATGGTCGATCGCGGACTGAAGGAGTTTCAAAATCGGGTGTAATATTACAGTCAGTGGCCGGTAAGTTCAAGGCGTTAGGAATGCTGTAGAAAGTGATGCATCATATTCTAAGATGTTTTGGTTAGTAAAATAGACTCTAATATTTAGATTTACCCTCAACAACGACTACCGTACGCACCTTGTTCTTCGAGATTGCTGTTCGGCGCCGAATGACTCCATCGCTTAAAATTTTCTCATTCGCCGACTTTAGACTTTCTTCGGTCATCCGCCTTCTTTAAATAATGGCCTGTTTCCTCCGAATTGATTTCGCTTGCAACGCATCAGTCCTTGCCATGCTCTCCAACCTTCAAAATAGTCGTCACTTTCAAACGGTATCAAGAGTTCGATGACGTCACAGCCCTAATCACATGACTATCATGTGAAAATAGGCCCTTGCAAGAGATTTTTTTTTTGCAAAATGCCATGTCGCCGAGTAAATCAGCGGAGCCACGTAAGAACCTTCCGAGTGTTTCATTATGATCAGTATTGACTGCTTCAACTTTTCACCGATGGGGTTTTGATCTACTCGTTTTCAGAGAAGTTATTGACTAATATTTTATCACGCTGTGAGTATTTGCTGAATATCTTTAAAACTATTTCTGAAAACAAAACCCCCATCGGTAGAAAGTTAGATATTTTCATTAGAAACAATCTAGTCTTTATCCTGTGTCTGTAGACCAATGTTCTGATTTACTCGCGTCGAATAACTGGTTAACTCGACTACCTGGTAAATCGTCGATTAATCGAACGATCGAGAAAGAAACTCGGATGAAAAATAGCTCAATGTGTACCTTAGATATGTTTGTACTGCTTTAGAACCACTGATTGGCCATTCTACAACATATTGTGAAGAAATGAAGCAATTTGTAAACAGTAAATTCGCCGACTTTAGGAAGCCATTAAAGTGCTAATGGACATGTCCCACATGCGTTGTGTGTGTGGGTGTGTATGGTGTGTGTATACCTATGTGTGAGGTATATGTATGATGTGTGTACATATACCCTTGTAAATTCATGTTTGTGCACATGGTTAGTGTTAGTTGTTTGTATAATATTGTGAGTAGATATACCTCTGTGAATTTATGTTTTTCATTGTGTGTGTATCAGTATGTGAGTGTGCTTATCTATGCAATTTTAGCATGGTCTGTTGGTTCTTGTACTGAATATGTGATGTGTGTATATGTGTTTACATGATGTGAAAATATGTGTGCATATGCATAGTGTTTAGGGTACATGTACCTACTTTCACTAAATTTCGTCTTCTTTCAAAGGAATTAGTAACACAGGAAGTGAAGGTACATTGAAATGAAGATTCCAACTTAAATATGATGAATGTTTGTGTGCATTTGTAGTACATTGACTATTGAATTATATTTCAATTATTGTATTATGTTTAATTGATATTGTAGCAGTAATGTGACATGTTTCATTAAGATTATTAAAAATTAAGGTGACAAAATATTTGATGCATATAATTATATGCACATAACTATACAATAAATATATTATTATTAAAACAGTAAATGAACTGTTAGTGAAAACAGTTTAGCAGGCCTAGTGCAGCTGCTGTTTGCTTACTGTTTCCTACATGGGGAAAAGAAGAAACATAATAAGGACATTTCACCAGTATATATGTGTGGTGTACGTACTAACTAACTTTGGGAATACAAGGGTATACACAAGCACGAGGTGGAGGACAAGGAGGTCTCATTGGAGACAGGATCCTCCTCTCTTGCTTTCTTCATCATCATTCCTTTTGGAGCTGACGTTGCTTTATAATAAATGAATCTGTCATAAAACAATCAATAGCAATTGTACCTACCACAAGTCAGTTGAATTTCTTTGTAAGACTTATTTTGTATTGTGTAGGGAGAGAAAGAGTGTAACATAAGAAATGCCTTCACACACACGCCCGCACGTGCGCACGCACACACACGTACACACACACATGCATGAATGCATTAATTCACAAGCACGATAATGCTATTAAACTCATCATCCTTTCCATTTGGGATTTCATTTAGTCTTCATGTGAAGAAGCACAATAGAACACAATAATTCCAGAAACTAGTACACACACACACACACACACACACACACACACACACACACACACACACACACACACACAAACACACACACATTTTATCATACAACACTTAGTCAACACAAAACCATGCATTGTATCTCAGGCAATACAGTTTAGCAGGCCTAGTGCAGCTGCTGTTTGCTTACTGTTTCCTACATGGGGAAAAGAAGAAACATAATAATGACATTTCACCAGTATATATGTGTGGTGTATGTACTAACTAACTTGGGGAATACAAGGGTATACACAAGCATGAGGTGGAGGACAAGGAGGTCTCATTGGAGACAGGATCCTCCTCTCTTGCTTTCTTTATGTAGTATCTTTATATAATTATGTAGTATCTTTATATAATTATGTAGTATCTTTATATCCAAAAGACTACATGCAAAATCATTAATTCAACTTTAAGCACAGACTAAGTTAATACAAAACTAACTTCTTTAAATAGTGTAGGGTGATCATAAGACATGATGTTCTAAAGAGTTCTAGACAAGTAATGACTATCAATCACTTAAAGGTACAGACATCAAAGAATACAAATTTAAATATATATGGACTACTCTTAATAGGTTACACACATGTAAGAGTTCTACTAGACACTACCTAAAAGGTTACTACACTTCATCATCATTCCTTTTGGAGCTGACGTTACTTTATAATAAATAAATCTGTCATAAAACAATCAATAGCAATTGTACCTACCACAAGTCAGTTGAATTTCTTCGTAAGGCTTATTTTGTATTCTGTAGGGAGAGAAGGAGTGTAACATAAGAAATGCCCTCACACACACACACACGCACGCACGCACGCACACACACATACACACACACACATGCATGAATGCATTAATTCACAAGCGCAATAATGCTATTAAACTCACCATCCTTTCCATTTGGGATTTCATTTAGTCTTCATGTGAACAAGGAGCACAATAGAACACAATAATTCCAGAAACTGGCACACACACACACACACACACACACACACACACACACACATGCACACACACACACACACACACACACACACACACACACACACACACACACACACACACACACACACACACATTTTATCATACAACACTTAGTCTACACAAAACCATGCATTATATCTCAGGCCTGGGATCTTTCAATTGCGTGAGGATGATTTCCAAGGGATTCGAGTTTCCAGGGCCGTAGGCGGCCCACGAGTTTTTTAAACTCGAATCACTTGTTACATTTGGTGACTCCGGATGAAGAATCAGCAAACAATGATGATCCCCTGAAGAAAGTCCGTCCCTTCTATGATGCTGTGAAATCAAAATGTCAAAATTTGTACCAACCACTCAGAGAGCTATCAGTGGACAAAAGAATGGTGAAATTGAAGGCAAGGACGCATTTCAGGCAGTACATTTAAAACAAGCCCACTAAATGGGGTTTTAAATTTTGGGTATTGGCTGATCCTAGTGGTTACACTTGCGATTTTAACCTGTATTGTGGACGTCAACGCACTGCTCCTATTTCTGACAATGGTCTCACATTTGACATGGTGATGTCACTTGTGCAACCCTACCATTATCAGGGATATTCGGGTTTTTTGACAACCTGTACACTTCACTGGCTCTTTTGCAAAGCCTGAGACTGTTCCAAATAGGGGCAACAGGTACATTACGCACTAACCGATGTGGGGTTCCAAGCAGTGACATTCAACTGCAGAAGACTCTGAACAGACGAGATGTACTTCGTGGTACAGTGTACTACATTCGGAACGATGACAGTGTCTATGTTTGTTGGAGAGACAACAGCTGTGTTTGTATTTTGTCGAACGATTACCCAGGACATGCCAATGGTAATGTGAAGAGGAGAGGGAGAAGTCAGTCAGGACAGTACCAGACTATGGAACTTCCACTGCCATCTGCCATCAGGAAGTAAAATTCTTTTATGGGTGGCGTTGATATGTCTGATCAGCTGATCAGCTGTACTGAGACAGACGAAGCGCTACTGGACGACGCTTCTATCCCACCTGCTGGAGATTTGCATCACTAATTCAGCGATTTTTTCAAATGGATACAGTTGAAAGCAGGAAAGAAAATTCCAACAACCGGCAACTATGGTGATGCATTGGTGATGGGCATCATTGAACACCATGGTTCATCCTTCGATAATTTTACAGCTAGTTTGTTTGTTGTCCAACATGGGTCCATTCCCTTTTCAGGAGCTCACAAATCCTGCATGGTTTGTCATGGAAATTGTAGTCACCGATGCCCTGATTGCCACTCTTTGCCAATCCCTGCGTGAAGACTGCCACACTCGATGGCACACTGCAGCCTATTCTGTTATCCGCACTTTGTGGTTCACCAAAAAGAGGGCACAGTTTCAACATCAAACCCAGCCCGCCACCTCTCAACTACCTTAGAAGTAGTGCAAAGGTAGACCTAAGGGGGCAAAAATAGGAAAAGGAGATCCACAGTTGTGTTGTAGTTAGAACACTAGTTGCATTTGTTTATGTAGTTTCAATGTAATCTGCATGTCTATACACACGCGCTCAAAAGAAAGCTGCCACTTGCGCAATATCATAAAATGGCGTGATCAGCGTAGTTAAATTTACATAGCAGAAAAGCAATAAACCTTTTCCTTTACGCACAAAAATTTATCGAATGACACTAAAAAGCAATGATCAGCTGAAAATAGTTGCCATGAAACACTGAAAAGTGGAGAATGGTGAAATTGAGCGTAGAAGACCGAGTCCTTGTTATTGTTTACTTCAAGCAGGGTGTTTCTCAACGCCGTATTGCTGCTCAACTGCATTGCAGTCACACTGCTGTACAGAAGGTGGTGCAGAAGTTCAAGAACACCGGTAGTGTTGAAGACCGCTCAAAGTTGGGGCGTCCTCAGAAACTTACAGCTCGGGAAAGCCGCATAGCTGTAACGATGTGTAAGAAAGACCGTTTTTGACCGGCTACACTCATTCGAGACGAACTAGCAACCACCTATGGTCTTCAAGTTTCTGTGTCAACTGTCAAGCAAACTCTCAGGGATGCTGGGATGCATGGGCGAATTGCTCGGAGAAAGCCTTTCCTAAGCAGAGCAAACCAAACGAAACGTCTGCAATTTGCCCTAGAACGCCAACATTGGACTGTGAAGGACTGGAGCAAAATTGTATTTTCAGACGAGTCAAAATTCAACCTCTACAAGAGTGACGGTCGCACGTATGTTCAAAGAAGTATGGGGGAAGCTCTTGACCCAAAATGCATGCAGCAGACTGTAAAGCACGGCGGTGGCAATGTGATGGTGTGGGGTGCTTTCACATTCTTGTGTGTTTCGCCAATCGTCCAGATTAACCACCAAATGAAGGCTGTGGACTATGTGAACATACTTAAAGAGCACCTCCTACCTTTCCTGGAGCACTTTCCAAAAGGTGGAAAGGTCTTCCAGCAGGACAATGCCCCAATTCACACCGGCCGCCAAACACACGAAGAACTTCCTCCAAGAAGCTGAAATTGACGTTTTGCAATGGCCTCCACAGTCCCCTGATCTGTGAACATCTTTGGGACGCACTAGACAAGATGATGAGGCTAAAGATGGCATAAGAGAGCGGTCGACTGAATTTGGACTACTTGTTTCAAGTTTTGCTGGAGTCTTGGCAAATTATTTCAAACGATGTTCTATTTAATCTATTAAACTCGATGCCTGCAAGAATTGAAGCTGTAATTCGCGCAAAAGGCGCACATACACATTATTAACTCACATGTATATCTTAATACACTATCTTCTGCAATAGATGATAAAAAATTCAATATCTGTTTCAAGTTTAACGTTTTCGCTCTTCAAAATAATCCACATTTTTCACGTGACCGCCATTTTGTTGCAGTGGCAACTTTCTTTTGAGCGCCAGTGTATATTGCACTATTGTATTTTATGCTGTTTCAGTAATCTAATCATATCTCACTAAAACATGGTTCAATTTCTTCGATTTTTCCTTTATATGCGAGATGAGAAGATGAGCTTTCCAGTGATACCAATTTTATTGATGTTAGTACAAGAAGAGTGCCCTAAAAATGCTCAATCATTGTTTCCGTTTTTTTGCACAAAATTTCGGTCGTTCCTGTCTATTGTCCAATGTTGCTATTGGTTACACAATTTTGAAAAATGCAAAAATGTTCTCCAGCTTTCACTGAACACAATGATAGTGAATTCATACTGTTTAAGTCCTACAATCAGATGAATTTAAACTTTCAGTCTAGTCCTTCTTTTAGAGTATGGGAGGGTAGGAGGGATAAACATTCACATGACTACCTCATGCACACTAGTAAAACATGATTTTATTCAATTAATTCCTTTGTGAACGCCCACACAACGTCCCTCTGTTTCCGGAATGGGCACATGTTATACCTGCGTTTGTATTCTATAGAGTCTGAGGTAGATAACCCATGCAATGTGGACATTGACACTAGTGCTGCATTTTGTTACCTTGTGCCTCATAGGTACCGTGCCAGCTGTTCTGCACAGAACAAAAATATTGTCACTTTGGTGCGTGGATAAATAAGTAATTTGAGTAACAAAACAATGAAGGTAAAAAATACAAAGCTGAAGGGTAAAACTTCTTTGTAAACCTGATACCATTGTTGCAGAGATAAACTGTTGCTTGCTAAAGTCTTCTTTTCTTTCAGCAGCCATATTTATTTGCCTACTTCCTGTTGCATAAATATATATATATATATATATATATATATATTATGGAGTACGGTAGTACTCCATATGTAGGATTGACACGGAAAAACATGGCCGCCATACATTAGCGAAAATTTGTTTTCGCCAAAAAACTAACAGTATGATGACTCCATAGTTTTCAAAAGTAGATTTTGGCGCATTTTGACACACCAGCTACAAGGAAAAGTAGTTTAAAAGCTTCGTAAAGCTATCTCTTTAAAGAAATGCGAAGTTCACTCGCCGAGGTATGGGTCTGCAACACCATAGCATTTTAAGATTCTTCTTCTTCTTCTCGTCGTTTTTTCAAACTGAGCTACAGGTCGCCACAAATGGTCCAGAGGTTTCATCTTTCGCCTGTGAGCTCCGATTGTTAGTGCGAAGTGCCTTTTGTAGGTTTTAAAGCCACATCTGGACTTTTAAAGCGAGAAAAAATTAATAGGCAAATCCCATACATTCGCCGGATCGGCCATTTTCGGATTACCGGAATGGCTACGCAAGACTAGGCGTACATGTACGTACACAAGGCAAAACCTTCTCTGCTTTGACGATCATCGCGATCGACTTTAGCGCTTTTTTGTTTGAGCGTTTGTTTCTACGTGGGTACATTGAATTTGGTCAGGTAGCTGCATAATTTTAGTTTCTTATGTTACAAGACTTGATTATGTTCCTTCTCAACTCAACTGCAGTGGAATCCTTTAACCACAGGGGTTTGAGTATCTATGCAGACTCTATTCGAACAACTGTTAAAAAAGGATCCTCCAAAAACACTTGGAACAAGGGTGAGTAGCAAAACAGGTACATGGCTAGATGGGCAAAGGGCAAGACAGGCATAGGGCTAGACGAGCATAGGACTACACATACATGAGGCTAGATGGGCATAGGGCTAGACAGAGTTTAATTGGACGGAGTGTACACTGTGCAAATTCCTACATCCTGCAGTATATACATATAAATGTGCTGCACATGAGGGATGTAGGACGACCGACCAATCGACGACCGATGCTTAGGATCTAGAAAGAACCTACAAGTTCATTCCGAGGATAGCAACAACGTGCTGCGTTCTCTTGTATCAAATGGGTTCACGCAATCACCTTCTTCCCATTCTGGCAGCGGCTCGAGGTCTGAGCCCGCTACGATTGACCCGGGGCCATTGTTTGGCAAAGTGCTTAAGAGAATTCCGCGTTCATCTCGCTCACAGGTCGCCAAGAAATTTGCTTCGATTTTGGATGCTATCATTCACCACAACGACCCAGACTCTTGGGAGCGTTTGTTTCTTTTCCCTAGGAGATGTTTGCTTGTTCCTTCGAGAGGAGGAAAGAGGAGAAATTTATCAGCTATCGTTAACCGGGCGGTTGAGGAAGAAGTGGACATTTGCATTCCCCGCCCACCAGTCCTCAACAAACGTGACCCACACCGACTGCTAGCAGCTAGAATCTCATCCAAGCTAGAGGAAGGTAACTTCCGAGGAGCCATCCGGATCGCTAGTTCTGCCGAGTCTTTCTGTTGCCCCGACGAGAACTCATTGAAATTGCTGCAAGCAAAGCACCCTTCTCCTTACCCCCGGACTCCAATTTACCTCCTTGTCATCTACCCAACACCACCCCTCTAACAGTGAACTCCCAAACTTTAACAAAAGCAGTGTACGTCTTCCCCAGTGGCTCGGCATGTGGCCATGATGGCATGTACCCACAGATTTTGAAGGACCTCATTTCTCCTTCCCTGGGCCTTGTTGCTGAAGCCCTTGTCTCCTCGCTGACAAAGTTTGTCAACTTGGTGTTAAAGGGCGAAGTTCCCAAGGAAGCCCGCCAGTTCTTCTTCGGAGCAAGCCTCATAGGTTTGAATAAAGTTGATGGTGGGGTGAGGCCTATTGCCATTGGCTGTGCACTCCGACGCTTGGTTAGCAAGTGTGCACGCGCAATGGTGAGAGATGAGATACAGTTACTTCTTTCTCCTTCCCAACTGGGTTTCGGAGTTCCTCATGGAATAGAAGCAGCAGTTCATGCAGGGAGGGCTTATCTCTCAAGCATGGTGGCTGGAAATGCAATGCTAAAGTTGGATTTCCGGAATGCATTCAACACACTGAGGAGAGACAAGATGCTAGAAGCTGTTTTAGATAAAGCCCCCAGTGTGTTCCCTCTTGCCCACTGCGCTTACAGCACCCATTCATTTCTATACTATGGGCAGAGGGATGTGATCATCTCTTCTGAAGGAGTACAGCAGGGTGATCCCTTGGGTCCGCTCCTATTTTGTCTTGCAATCCACGACCTGGTTGCTGCAATTCTAACTGAGTTTGCAGTTTTCTATCTTGATGATGGGACACTGAGGGGACCTGTGGATTGTGTAATGTCTGCTTTAACATCCATTGAGGACGGAGCCAGAAACCTAGGTCTAGAGTTGAATCACTCCAAGTCTGAGCTGATTTGTGTTGATGACTCCACTAAGGAGTGTATACTGTCCTCCTTTCCACTGCTGAAGATTACTGACCCAGAGGATGCCATCCTCTTAGGCTCACCAATTGGATCAAAAAAGCAGTTGACAATGCCATCAAGAAGAAAATCAGCAACCTGAAATTACTTGTGGAACGAATAAAAGAGTTCAAGCTCACGATGCTTTGTGCCTATTAAGAAGTGCCTTCACTCTGCCTAGGCTTCTGTTCCTCATTCGCACAGCCCCCTGCTTCCAGTCACATCTTCTTGCACAATTTGATCTCCAGAGACATCTTCTAGAGTCCCTTTGTAACATCTCTCTAAATGACACTAGCTGGACTCAGGCCTCTCTTCCCATCAACTCAGGAGGCCTGGGGATTCGTTCTGCTGCCATGCTTGCATCTTGCACATTTCTGGCCTCTGCTGCAGGCAGCGATCCCCTATCCCTAGCCATCCTCCCTGAGCGTTTCAAATCGGTGAATCCTCATCTTAGAGAAACAATCTTTGTCAAACCTGTTGTGGAAAGTTGTTTTTCCTCCCTCGTCGCCAAGGCTGACCCTCAAGGAAAGGTCCGCCTTCTTGCTTCCCAGCAAAAGGAGTCCGGAGCTTGGCTCTCAGCACCTCCAGTTACATCATTGGGGCTGAGGATGTCGAATGACACAATCCGCATTGCCACGTCACTCCGCCTGGGCACCCCCATCTGCTTTCCACACAACTGCTCCTTATGCGGAAGTCACATCGACACTTCTGGGACTCACGGCTTGAGTTGTCATAGATCTCAAGGAAGAATCCCAAGGCATAGTCATCTCAACAGATTAGTTAGAGATGCACTTTCCAACGCACAAATTCCTGCCATTTTGGAGCCCCAGGGTTTGTCGCGTACTGATGGAAAGAGACCTGATGGTCTGACGATCACCCCTTGGTCGAATGGTCACCCACTTGTGTGGGATGTAACTTGTTGGGACACCTTCGCTCCATCCCACATAGTATATTCTGCTACCGGGGCCGGAGTACTGGCTGATGTGGCAGGTCACCGCAAGAAAGTGACCTATGAGGAGATCAGTCAGTCTCATATCTTTGTACCATTAGCTTTTGAGACATCAGGGTCCATGGGAAAGGATGCTGTCACCTTTCTCCATCAGCTGGCATCATGAATGAGATCCATATCTCATGATCCCCTGGAGTATTTAAAATTGTGCCAGAAAGTTAGTATATGCATTCAAAACTATAACTGTGCATCAATCTTAGGTTGTAGTCAGTCTTTAGTTTAATTGTATTTAGTTGTATTATTTTGTTTGCTTTCTCGTCTTTACTCTCATGCATATGTAGTCAGTCTTTAGTTTGATTGTTTTCTTTTGTTTCTTGTCTTTCCTCCTCACTTTGTGTACATTATCATTGGAATAATAAAATAAAATATATATATTATGGAGTACGGTAGTACTCCATATGTAGGATTGACACCGAAAAAACATGGCTGCCATACATTAGCGCAAATTTTGTTTCCGTCCGAAAACTAACAACACAGTACAGTTAGAAGCATTTAGAAGTGATATTGGTGCCTTTTGACACACTAGCTATAAGATGAAGTGGTTAAAACCCTTCGTATGCCAATTTCTGTAAAGAACTTTGAAATTTTAGACGAAAATGTATGGCTACGCCACACCAGTACATTTTAAGATTCTTCTTCTTCTCATCGTTTTTCCAAACTGAGCTACAGGTCACCACAAAGGGTCCAGAGGTCTCTTCTTTCGCCAGTGAGCTCAGATTGTTAGCGCAAAGTGCCTTTTCACCCTTGATCCGCATGTTTCTCTTTAGGGGCTGCCACACAGGCAGCCCCTATATTGTTTTTATTTGGAATTCTGGTGTGTAACGTTCATCCAATATATCTATCTATCTCTCTATCTATCTATCTATCTATCTATCTATCTATCTATCTATCTATATATATATATATATATATATAATGTACAATATGGATTTGAAGGAAAGTCTTATAATAGAAAATGCATATAGTGGTAATAGAGAAGTATAAATTTATACTAGAATGAGTTATAGGAATTGTTTTCAAAACAACTGTCAAGTTACAATAAACAGTATGTTCAATGACTGTTTAGCTGTACACTCACACCTCAATGCTTTGCAAGTGATTCTAGTGAATGGGGTGGCAGCTAGAATTACTTGTTCTTGTTGGTTTCTGAGTGCCAACCGGCATGGCAGTCCCGGTCTTGTACCTGACACAGTGGTGGATGGTATGAGCAATCTGGGCAATACTTGGAGGTTTCCATGCCACAGAGAGTACGGCAAGAGCGCTCTTAGCTAAAAAGGTGCTTCCATGCCTCACAGTGTAGTCATCTTTGTCAGCAACAGGCTTACCATAGGATGCCATCATCTCCTGTACCAAGTTGTCTTGAAACTGAGTGTGCGAGAGTCACTTTTTGTCCTACACCATGTGCTGCCAGTTATTTAAAATACAAGCATTAGTGGTAGTGATGTCTAGCAGGTGGTAGAACATTGTCAGCCAGTAACACTTTGCTCATTGAAGAATCCTGTTATAGCTGATAAACTGATCAGATTTGTCAACCCACACCCATGTATCGATTGTAATTGGCCAGCGTGATAGGAATTGGTACGTCCTGAATTTCAGTGCCCCTGTTGGTCTTCAAGCAGCATTGAATGGTGGAATCACTGTGCCCTGGAGAAGCTGTTGAAAGAACGACTTAGAATGTGCATCTTTCATTGAGATGACTTCTGATGGAACTCCTTGGTGATTAGACTTCAGGGTTCCTGTTGCTGTTATGCCATCTTCCAGAAGTGCAGAAAACAGAGTAGAACTGGTGTACTAATTGTCACAATATAGTTGACATCCTTGGTAAACAAACGGGTTTGATCAAACTTGAAACATCATACGCCAAGCCATGTGAGGATCGTGATTGTCGTGAGGCGCCATAGTACAGATTAAAATTGATGGTATTGCCTGTGGGATCTGCCACCACCCAATACTTATAACCCTACTTAGTTGGTTTGTTACGAATATATTGGCAGAACTTAGTTCGAGATTTACTTTTCACCATCTGTTCATTCACGGAAAGCTGCTGGTGTGGCTGGTAGAGATCAAGGCATCATTTCTTTCTAAGGTGAAGTGGTGGGATTTTTTTTCAATGGGTGCTGAGCATTTTCTATCTCTTCCTCTGGTGTTACCACATGGAAGAATTCAGCTATGTTAAAAACGATCCCTGGTCATCAATCGATGTAAATTTATCAGGCACTGAAAGCTTTTTGGACGCCATGCCTGCATGTCTGTAATTCCTGTTGGAGTTGATGCTGAGGAGTAGTAAACAAGCAAACTATTGCAGTATTTCTTCAGTTGTCAATGGGTGAGCCTTGAACCTGGAGTAAGTTACGCACTTTGTGGTCTTTTTCTGCTCTGCATAGGCATTAGTTGCATCAATCCACAATATGCTGTAGAATGTCTCTATCAATGAATTCACCAAAGAGTTCCAATTCAGAAGCTTGCTCTGCTAGATGATGAGGACCAGGATCTTGAAAGGGAACAAAATCTGGGCCAGCTCTATACCCAGTATCTGGTGTTTCAATGGATATGGCACAGTCAGGAATGTTGTTGCTAGCCCGCCCTGTACTATTTCGACAAACTGATCGTCTTTGTCCACCTGTACCTCACTGTTGTTGACTAGGCCTGCTCGTCTGTGTTCTTCCACCTCCTCTTACCCTGCTTCTTACTCTAGACTGTCTTCTTGTGGTTTCGTCTGTACTGTTATTATCACTCTCTTCTATAGTGCTGTCATCTACACTAGTGCTGTCCTCATCACTTGGTTAGTTATGTCACCATCACTATAAATACATCCTATGACATCATGGACATCTTCCAATTTACAATTATCTTTCAATGCTCCAGCCTGTTGTTCTTTGTCATTTTGACTGCCGTTTTCTCTGCCTGTTTGTGCTTTTTAACCTGCTTCCAATACCAAAGTTGAATTATTGGAAGCACATGTATCTCCATTATCAGAATCATGTCCAAGCACAATATCACAATTCTGCAGCAAAGACACAACTTCAATTTCCGAATTCAAGCTGCTATCTTGTATTTCATTGTGCCTCTTGCCCTATTCATACTCCCGGTCACTTACACCAGCTCCTTCATAAGATTGCAAGCATGCTGGATTGCTGTTATCCATTAAAACGTTGTCTTGTAGGCCAGAAAATTCTCCAATTGCATTTGTATAATCCTCGTCTGAAGAAGATACCTCTTCTGATGGATCACTGAAACATTCATCGGGTTCCAACTCTGTTTTGAAGTATTTAAGAACATTTTCTTGGTTGATTTTTCTCTGATAACGTGCTGCCATCGTTCCCGGTGAACTGAATGAACAATTTTCATCTATTTCATATATGGAACTATACTAGCATAAACAAAATTACTGGCAGGAAATGTTGAGAACAATGCGCCATGTTCATGCCGACTGCACTCGCAACTCTATCCACTACAGATAGGGTCTCATTCAGAGCAGCTGGGTTCTCGGCATAAACTTTCAAATCATCCATGTATAGCATATACGATATGCTAATCTTCAGTGTGCTGCATCTGATTCTGTACCCCGTGCTCTTCCCTAACGCATGCGATAGAGGAAGAATGGACAAACAGAACAGAAGTGGAGACAAGGAATACCCTTGGAACAGACCACGCTTGTAGGCAGTTGGTCGTGTTCTTACAGTCCCCCCCTCCTGCCTAACCTCCATTACCGTTCTCTGCTGTTTCTGCAGGTGACCAACACTGGCTTTCACCCACTCGGGTGCTGAGACGGTACTCAGCACCGAGTTAACCCACTTGTGGGGAACTCTGTCGTAGGCCTTCTCGAAATCGATCCAGCCCACACTCAGAGTCCGAGACCCCTTATACTTGGCGTCCGTGATCACCATCTTGTCCACGGCCAGACAGTCCACGCAACCCCTGGCCCCTTTCCTGAGAGCGCGTTGCTCAACAGGGAGGATTCCAGTGGCTTCAACGTGAGCCGCAAGGCTGTCAGCCAGCACCGCAGTGGCAAACTTGCACTGGGTGTTAAGACAGGCTATGGGCCTGTAATTCCCAGGGTTCTCTTCCTCTCCTTTCCTCTTGGGGATCAGGACAGTTCTGCCCGTCACCAACCAATCCGGGAAAGGCGTCTCCGCGTTCAAAAGCTGCTCTGTCACCTTACACAGGGACCGAGTGGCTTTAGGAAACACTTTCCACCAGAAGTTCACTATGCCATCTGGACCAGGGGCTGTCCATGGCTTGGCTTTTTTGACGATTTTCCGAAATCGTGCCAAGTCCAGGCATAGCTTGCTATCCGGTTGCAAATCTTCTACTGAGGATTGCACTGTCCTCGTCCAATCCTGAACTTCCGCATCTCTCTCATCAATGTGGCCTTCTCTTTCAAGGATGTCAGCCCAGAACTCCTCAACACGTCCCTTGGAAGGTGCATGCCGAGGCAGATGGTCAGAGCGGTTCACAGGGAACTTCCTCTGGGCGGTCCAGAGATCATTCACCTGCTTGAACTCATGTCGCTCCCTCTTGTGCTTTTCTGGGGTCTTCCATATTCTGAGTTTCCCCAGTGTCTCCTCACGTTTCCCAAGGAGCCTCAAAAGGTCAAGAGTGTGAAACTCTCTGCGGAGTTTCCGCCTGATCCACCTTTGCCGCGGGGTGGCTGCCACCTTACTTCTTTGCCTCTTGATCTCAACATCTAGCCAGCTGATGAGCCACCGAAACT
Organism: Halisarca cf. caerulea; assembly: GCA_963170055.1. NCBI lineage: Eukaryota > Metazoa > Porifera > Demospongiae > Chondrillida > Halisarcidae > Halisarca > Halisarca cf. caerulea. The sequence continues at coordinate 11,329,366 of CAUJGJ010000397.1, forward strand.
TGAGGCCCTTCTCTCCTCTCCTCCATTCCTCAAGCTTCGTCTCGGGAGGCTTAGGGGGGGCGCAAGGACACAGCCGACGCATAGACCATACAGTTCACTTCCAGCGGAGTCTTGGGTTTTACCCCCTTCATCCACTGGTCGATCGCTGCATGTCTATCAGCATCCACGCGTACCCCTCTCCATTTCGTGCTCCCAGGGTCCTCCCTAGGCATCCCAGTATCACTTATGTCCGAGGAGGTGATGTTCGGGCCATCCTTCTCCATGTCCCCAGGCACAGAGATGGTGGGGAGAGAACTCTCTTCCCTCTCGGTCGCAGCTACAGAACCAGCCATAGGCACTTGCGCCGTCTCATGCTTCTTCAGAGTTCTGACTCTCTTCATCAATGCATTTGCTGTGGTTGGGTACTCTGGATAGTGTGACCTCCAATTCTGAAGGAGCCTCTTGGCCACACCCAGTGATGGATCAACTGAGCTAAGCTGGTACAGCCCCATCAGATATTGATCTTTTGCACTAGTCCAGGTAATTCTACTCTTCCTAGTATGTGTTCCATGACTCTAATTGGACAGCTTCAACGGGGTCAGCACCGCCTGTACGTCCCTTATCAAGGGACACCCTACAGGCGAGGCGCACAAGGATGTGAAATTGCTCGGCAAGCCAGCGTTCGTATCCTCCTGTAGGCACCTGGGATTACAGTCACCTAACAAGTTTCTCTTGATTCTTCTTGTAATCCAGTTGTACGCCGGATTGGGGGATTAGCCCAACACCGATGGGTAGCTGCTTTCGCATTGCAATGGGGGTCCTTGCGGACGGGAGATTGTCCAGAGCAATCCGGTGGGAGTTGTCCCTGGCCTCTAGGTGGGGACAGAACTACAGCCACCATGCACCACCAGGTCACTACCTGTAGAGTCACTAAAGTGGTCTTAGGCCATAAAGGGTTAAAACTATTTCGGTAATCAAAACCCCCATCGGTAGAAAGTTAGATATTTCAATTAGAAACAATTCAGTCTTTATCCTGTGTCTGTAGGCCCATGTACTGATTTACTCGATCAAATAACTGCATAACTCAACTACCTGATAAATCGTTGATTAGTCGAACGTCAAGCAAACCACTTGTATGAAAATTAGCTCAATGTGTACCTTAGATAAGTTTATACTGCTTTAGAACCATTGACCATTCCACTACATATTGTGAAGAAACAAAACAATTTGTAAAGAGTACATTCACCGACTTTGGGAGGCCATTAAAGTGCTAATGGACATGTCCCACATGCATGGCAGGATTACAGATGTACATTGAGCATGGCGGGGTTATGGGTATACATCAAGCATGGCGGGGTTGCGGTATACATTGAGCAAAGCAGGGTTACGGCAGTACATTAAGGGGGGCTATCACCTGAAAAAGGGAGCTATTCTTATTAGCTTAAAATGATCCTTGACATGAGTTAGTTAGGAAAATATTATCCAAAAAGTCTAATGTGAATGGGATGTAGTAGACACTTGAATTTTATTCTTCTGGAAAACGTACCAGCACACTCTGAAAAAAGGGTGGGGTATCCCGTGATGTCACAGGGGGAAGCTGACAAATGTGTGTACGTATCGAAGTATACAAGGTAGCGTAACCAACATGGAAATATCCGAGGTCGAGAGTGATTCAGATAGCATTGAAACATCAGAATCCTTATCAGAGGAAGACAGGAGTAGTATGATTCAAGCTTGTTTAGCCATCAATACTTGTCTTCACCTTTCGAAAGGGATAGCACTTCTGATGACGGTGACGGTTAAGAACGTACTGCTGAGGCTAGAGACTCTTCAGATGATGACCCTCAGCATGAAGATTGCCTCTTAAACACGGAATGGTAAGATAGATGTGTATTGCAGTGGTGTGAATCTCCGTTGCGAATGACACTGCTTTCCCTGCTTCTCAAATATTACGTGCAAGTGTGGGCATTGTGTTGTTATGCCTACAGCGACTGAGTGCATCTGTTGCAGTGAGATAGATGCTGTAGTTCGGAAGATTGATGAAAACCAAACGGAAATCAGCTGTATCACTGAGCATGAAGGGTTTGATCCAGTCTGTCTGAATGTATGGAAGCTGCAAACTGGATATCACACATAACAGACAGCATCATGGTACCAGTACAAGCGATGTTCAACAGGAACAGGCACATGAGTGAGTGACATTACCACACATTGTGTGTCTATCTTTTATTCTTTTCTCATTTCAATCCTTTTAGACAATACAGGTTCATTGCGTATTGGCAGCTAACTCACTGGTGCTGGGGGTGGCTTGGAAAAAGAGGGAGAGTTGTACTACCTAGTTGTGCCGTGAACAAAATTAGGACTACATTTTCATCAAGTGCATATGTTGGATTTAAATACCCCACTATTCGGTAGCATACATGGGTCTCCACATGTACCATACACACAGGTTGTATTTTAACTAATAATTGTCTATCTTAAAAGACTTTTACATGGAGCTTTATACATTACTAGTGAAACGAGTCTTGTGTCCCTTGATGGCAGTGTCCTTGTCTGGTCTCGGATATTGACTGCTTAAAGGTTTAGGGGTTTCAGCAGGTGGCGTTCTTGTGATGCCTTCTTTGCACACTCTCATTGTCTCTTGTACCAACGCATCGACATAGTCTACAAATTAATAAAGGTATATACTGATAGCCATGATTGTAAACATGTCAATTTTGTGATGTACGTACTGTAAGTTGGGTCGACAGCTACTCTCCGAACAATGTATCCTCCCTTTTTGTATTTCACAAAATAAAAAAGTCAGATCTCATTTGCAATAATTATATATATTTAAATGTGTAATCATATTAGTGTACAACTCACGTCTTTTGAACCACTTCTTATTTCTGTCTTCGCGGCGGAGTTTTCCATAGCACATGTCTAAAAATTGTCTCCTTCGTGGATGTGTACATCATGGATGTGAATTTCCAATGACAACCACTTGATTTGTATCATATCGCTGTCACAATTGCTTGTAGAAGCAACACTCCAGTAAGGTGGTTGATGATGCTCCTTTGCCAATGACCAATGATCTCACAATCCTTCACCTTTGCAGAAGCTTCTAGTTTCTTACAAATTCCTACATAAGTTAACATGAAACAGTATAGTATAAACACAATACCATATAGAGTCATTAGGTAAATGTACCCTTAGCCACGTGCCAGACATCAAAGTAGTGGGTAATGCTGGGATGGTTTTCACGTAATCATTTGTTGATTTGCTTATGTCTGTCTGTAACAAGAACATCCACCATAATATCTTGCTGATTCAGAAACTCCAACACCCTCATCAGTCCCTCCTTTCCCATGTGGTAGCTTCATCACTCTATTATATGTAAAATTAAAGGAGTAAAGGCTTAAGCGGCAGCAGCTTGTTTGTTACAAATAGTTTGATAAAATACTCACCTGAACCAATCTGTAGTCCACCACTTTGTTACATGTCGTCTCCAAAACTGTATAGGATCCATATTTTGCACTGTGATCAGGACTATCGCAACTACCATCTCCAGAAAGTGTCAATTTCCTGTTCTCCCTCTTCATTCTAGATAATAGTGAAAGCTGTTGTGTTTCCCATACAGTTGATATGGCTGGTTGGAGATAGTGTTTCTGATGCCGAAAGAACGTGGGGAGGCTAATAGTGGAACACTTAATAATTTTCCTTGTATTTCTTTATGTCATCAGATTCTCACTTAAAGGCCTTACATATATAACATGTACCTTGATTTCTCATGCTTCAACCGCCCTATATATACACTTTTTTGTATATTGTTTTCATTTAGACGTCCGGTGTGTAACACTCGACTGATATATATATATATGTGGCAGGCGCAGTTAAAAACGGCAGGTTATACAGGTCTGACCGAAATCCGTTTTTTTACATTTTCCGCTTGATAAACTCTAGATCTGGAAGTATGGCTAGTTTCAGAAGCATAGCATGTTTTGTTAGTGTATTATAAGGTGGATTGCAAAGCGGTGCAGGTTTTTCGGTGATTCACCATTTTATTTGCTTAATTTATATTGCAATGCACTTGTATAACATGTATAAATGCGCATAGTGCTAATATAAGATAAGAATTTCTATGCATACGTACCCTAAAATTGACAACTTTGCACCGTTTGCACAGAGACGAACGCTTCGTTTTTGCTTCACTAAATTACAGCATTTCAATGCTTTGTCTCGTCTCTTGGCCGATAGCTCATCGGGTATATCGTCATCCTCAGTGAAGTTACCTTTGTTGTGACTCAGGCTTCTCATTACGCTTTCATTTAGCCTAACTGCAGTCCTAACTGACCCAGTGCGAAAGGTTCTCCATGTCTTTTCCTTCTAAGGACGTAGAAACTCTCTTGAACTGGCGTTGAAGTAACTACAGGGTCTTTATGATCTTTTTCGACGGACGAGAACGAATTTTCGGTCATAACTTTTCAAAGGAAAGGTCTATTGTAAAACGGCAATGATCGAAACAAAGGCCGAAAACAGCTCTTTCAGCGGTACGAGTATGAATACGATAGACCACTTCGTTTCCGATTTATAACCGGAAATGCATCGCCATCTTTTATCGGCTTCTCCTGAACAATTTGGAATCCAGAATAACCTGCCGTTTTTAAATGCGCCTTCCACATATATATATATATATATATATATATATATTGCATGTGGGACATGTCCATTCGCACTTGAATGGCTTCCGAAAGTCGGCGATTTCGTTGCTAACAAATTCGCTTTTTCTCTCTAATGCGTATCAGAAATGGCAAGCAACGACATTTAGACTGTTTGAACACATTTAAGCTACACATTTAACTAGTTTTCAACCAAATTTTCCGTCAATCTTTCAAATACCCGCCGCTTTTCCGAGCAGCTGTATTTAGCAGTTATTCCTCTCAAGTAAATCGAAACTTAGGCCTAGAGACACAGAATATGGACTAAACTGTCCCTAATAAGGCTACCCGATATTCTACTGATGGGGATTTTGTTTACTGAACTAGTTTTCAAGATAATCAACAAATACTAAAAATGTACTAAAATAACCAGCAATAACTCTTTGGAAACTCGTGGCATCAAAATCCCCATCGGTGAAAAGTTGAAGGGTTCGATATAGATTACAATAAAACACTCAGAAGCTTCCTACGTTGATCCGCTGATTTACTTGACGACATGGCATTTTGCAAGAAGGATTCGCTTAGCTAAGGGCCGATTATCACATGATAGTCATGTGACATGAGTTGCAACGTAATCGCATAGTGCTCTTACCGAAGTGTTTGAAGTGTTTAATCTCTGTAATGATCGATGCGGCGTAAGAGTCAGTGGAGGAAGAACATTAGGCAAAGAAGACAGATGGTTCAACAAAGTATCATATCGGTGGTTCCAGAGAAGCGAACTGGATATTCAGCGCCCGATCGACGACATCAAAGAACAAGGTGCGTAATTTTTGTTTGATCTTAAATTCAAATAGAAAAGTCGGTTTTACTAACTTGAGTACCTTATAAAAGAGCGATCGATCTATGTTTGAGCCTTCAAAATGCGCTTTAAGCCTTTCATCAACTGCAAAATAGCAGGGCGATTTTGCCGTGAATTACGTAAGTACTGCAGTTCGCAATACCCACTATTGATCGTGAATATGATCTTCCAAGCTCCCTCACACAACAATATGTACGTCACATTAACTTTTGATAAATAAAGGCTTTCATATGTTGTAAAAGCAGAACAAATATCAAGCAGCGCAATCGCCCTTGCTTCTTCACCAAAAATTTACGTCAGGAAATGTCACGCGCATATCACATGATCGAAGCCTCACACACGCCCAAATTCCAGCCCATTAACACAATAGTGGGACTTTGGACATGTCCCACATGCGATATGTATTAGTTATACCCCGCTTTTGCTGGGTACATGGGGAATATACTAAGTGTTAGGTATTGATGCACGAGGGCGCAGCCCGAGTGTTAATTAATGCCTAGCACTTAGTATATTCCCATGTACCCAGCAAAAGCGGGGTATAACTAATATTCATCCCACTTGAAAGAAGGATTTTGCTCACAGAGAAGGTACTTCGGTGTTTAATTCAAGCCGAACGACAATTATTAGCTTTGCAACTTTCCATTTCAGCGACGAACATTGCGTCGATGCCGTATACTGGATACGTATGGGCTGCAAATCCGAAGAGAACGCTTTTAACTTAATACAAGAGAAGACAGCTTCAAGGAACTACGAAAATACTCTACCGTGAAAACAAACCTTACTAGTCTAGGAGCACATGTTCGCTTCAGTCTTTATCCGTGACGGTCATCGTCGACTGCAAAAAGCCGCAATGGGGTCTGATGTGTAGACAGAAACGTTCATAAAAAAGAACAAAAAAGAACTTCTTCATAGGCTTAGTGTACATTGTACGTACAGCAGGTGTGCTGCTGTTGCATCATCCTGTTGACAAGGCAGTTATCAATTATCGTCACTTAAAAAACAGGGTATATGAATTGGGGTCATTGATGTTCCCCGGTATATCGCGAATATACCCAAGGCGGTCTCTTTGAAGATAATGGAAACCGCCCACGCAGTGGGATACATATATATATATATATATATATATATATATATATATATACATATATATATATATATATATATATATATACAGGGGTGTAGGAAGATGATTCCAATTGGATGGGCTCACCCATGGCCATGTGCAATAACCAAAAGCAAGTGATTACCATACAGTTATTATGTACAATCAATGACAACACACTTAATGTGATATTGTACCATTATCGCCCGATGACGTCATACATCAAAGGAGCCGCCAGGGTAGTAAATTTGGTTACTACCCTGGCAGCACGGGTAAGCGCCCAGTCTAGGGCAGTAAGTAATTAGGCAATGTAATCTGTGAAACCGCAATCCATGAAGCCATAGATACTCTATGATGAAGCATAGACCCAATGTAAGCAGAACTAAAAGAACGCAACAGAAGGCAAACTGGAGCAAAGTCTAGCTTTCCGAAACGCAGAAGACTTCGCGCAGGCTTATATTGAAGGCTTCGCGCAGGCTTTTATAGAAGCAACGAGCAGAGACATTTCCTCCAAATAAAAAAAGTTTAACTTAACTGCACCTGACATTGCCTTCGTGACTAAGTTCTTCATTGTCTTCGAAATCCTTTTCCTCCATATTGAAATCGAATCTTTTTAGTTTTGTTCAACATACGTATTCTCTATTCTATGATTCTAGGAACGATTTCCCGCTTTTGGAGCGTTTATTTGGCGATAAACCAGTTACTATACGCCCTATCCTCGGGAGTATCGTATTTACTGCTCTCGCCCCTCGGGCGCTTCGCGCCCTCGGGATCTCACGCAGTAAATACGATACTCCCTCGGCAGGCGTATAGTAACTAGTAAGTATTTACCTTGGAAACAAACCTTTACTGTACTGATAAAACCAGCATTACAGATAATATCAAAATGACCAAAATAACCTAGTCTCCTACTGTTTACAGACACAAAATTGTTAGCTACAGAACCAGCATTCAATTTTGCAGTTAGCAATACAGCAAGAATAAATTGTTTAATCGCTCTTGAGTCATTGAAGTTCTCATTAATGTCTTGATACGTCGCAACATTGAAAATGACCTCACAGGGGCATTATAGTTGGTCTCAGGGAATGGGGATTTTAGGTGACAAAGTTCAGGAATCTCAAGAATTTGACACTTTTCTGCCTACGTCACTTTTGTTCATCTGTAAACGTGATAATGCATCATTACATAGCGCTCAGTAGAAATACGTATATTTCACAAACCAAAAATAAAAACACAACTTTTCCTTGTGAAAATGCAAGAAATTTAAGTCACATCCATAGAAGTAAGCATTGCAGATGCGAGATTCGTAAGAAGTCATAATATACGGGAATGTTGTACCAGCGAACAAACATTCAGCTTATTCGGAAGAATTATCAACACCGAAGTAACACATGTGGCACATTTTGAGAAGATTTGGAAGGTACACAAAAGCAATAAACTAACTTAAAGGGGCTTTCAAAACAAAAACGATAGAGGTTTAACTCACCGATTCGCTTTACGAATACATTGTAAATCAATCAGAACTGAAGCTTTATAAATGGATTTCCTTAGCTGAGAAAATTATAACCGTCCAATAGAAGTTAAAATGGCATCCGATCGAATGTTGGAGGATTTTCAGAAGGACTCCATGCGGCGTGAGAACCAAAAGCAAGTACATGTGTATACAGGTGAGGTAATTGCTCATAGTTACTGACGTCACCATTAAATGGCCACTTTGAAGCTTCGCTTGTAAAGACCGTGTGATCCGGATGTATAGATGATACTTATATCATTGAAAGAAAATATCAAAGATTTTTAAAGCCAGTAAACTACATTTTTCCTCATAATTATCTCATTTTGAGTTATAATGTTTCTGCTCACAAATAACTTATTAAGTAAACTCTACTCTTTCATTTGATATCAACCTTGTGGCTCTTAGAGACTATCTCCATGTCCAGACTTTGCCATTTGCTGCAAAAAGTGTACATTTTCCAAAGCTAATTTTCTTTTTTGAAACATAAAGTATATGCTTAATCTGTACATCATTATTTCAATAAACAACAATAAAACACACAGCGATTTTAAAAAGTAAGAAAATGTATTGTCTTGAGCTAAAAATGCGCTAATACTTTAGCCACTTTGAAGCAGCAGCAATTTTGTATGACACACTATAATGAGCCTATGTTATCACTCTAATTTTTAATAATTTCAATGATAAATGTCACATACCTGCTTGCAATATGAATTAAACAATACAAAAATTAAAATAATTCAATAGTCAATGTACAAAAGCACATAAGCATTCATCATATCTAAAGTAGAATCTTCATTCAAAGACATATTTACTTCCTGCATGTGTTCACAATTTCTGCAAAGGTAAACAGAATTTAGCAAATATAAGTACATGCACCTTAAACGCCATATGCACACATATACAGTGTCTCCCACTTAATTCAAAGCCGCTTGATACGAATTCCCGCCTAATTCGAATAGTTTTCAATGTCCCTGTATTGCTGCCATACATTAAATCCGAAGGGAAAATTCGCCTATTTCGAATTGGAATCCGAACTCTGAAAGAATCCAGAATTATCCAAAAGTATACAAACTGCCTACATTTGACAACCACGTGTAGTTGACACTTTTCATTCGACTTGAATTCTTCCTTGGGAACATCAAAATGCAGCATAGTAAGTACCAATCGCTTACAATCAAGAGAAAACTGGATATCATTGACCTTGTCGACCAAGCCCCTCCTGGAAAGAAGAAGAAAGACATCGCAAGCGAAGCGGGAATTCCAGTGAGCACTCTGACCATGATCCTCAAAAACCCTAACCCTAACCCTAGGACGCATTACGGGCTGGCCATGCAGTTGGAAACAGCAAGAAGAAGCGTGTTCACAATCTTTTACGTCCTGATGTGGATGCGGCTCTTTTTCAGTGGTTTTCTGCTGCCAGGTCCCAATCTGTGCCGATCAGTGGTGAAATCCTGAAATCGAAGGCTCAGAAACTTGCAACTGAACTTGATCCTGATCATGAGGAATGGAATTGTTCGAATGGTTGGCTCTCTCGTTGGAAAGTGAGGCACAACATCAGTTACAAAGCTGTCTCAGGTGAAAATGCAGCGGTTTCTAAAGAGGTTTGTGAGGATTGGAAGAAGTCTACCTTATCACCATTGCTGCAGCGTTATCACCCCAATGACATCTTCAATGCTGATGAAACTGGACTTTTTTGGAAACTCCTTCCTGACAAGACTCATACAGTACAAGGAGGAAAGTGCACAGGGGGAAAGAAAAGTAAAGAAAGGATAACTGTCCTTGTTTGCGCCAACATGACTGGTACGGAGAAATGCCCGCTGCTGATAATAGGGAAATCAAAAGCTCCAAGATGTTTCCGTGGTGTAAGGCAGTTACCGACAGACTATGATTCAAACAAAATGGCATGGATGACTTCCCAATTTTTTTGAGACATGGCTTAGGAAATGGGACACTAAGCTTTCCAGAAAGGGGAGGAAAGTGGCTCTCATTGTGGATAACTGCCCAGCTCATCCACGTGTTGATGCCCTGCAGGCATTGAACTTGTGTTTATTCCACCAAACACTACAAGTGAGATCCAGCCCTGTGATCAAGGCATTATCTATGCACTCAAGTGCCACTACAGAAGGAACATGGTTAAGCGCTTGATTCGCTTCATTGACCGTGGGTTGTCCTTGGATCAATAATTATTTAAGGTCACTCTGCTCGAGGCTCTCCAAATGGTGTAGGCATCCTGGGAATCTGTGACACCCGACACAGTCAGTAACTGTTTCAGGAAAGCAGGATGCACTTCGCAGCCAGCTGACAAAGTTCAAGATGAAGAAGAAGTGCATGATGATGATGTATCCCTGCAGTTTTTAAACACAGAGGAACCCACCACTTTTGATGATTATGTCAGCTGCTACAATGATTTGCATTCAGGCATTCCTTCTCTGCAATACTACCAATGCAGACAAGACTTATAAACTTTTAAGAGAGTTAGACATTGATTTACTGACATCAACAAACAATGCATGTGTTCAAACCTCTATTACTGACTTTTTCAGACCAGCTTGACTTTTCACTGTGCATTATTCATAAGATGTACTTTTCACTTCATTTTTGCTATTTTATGTGTGCTTATGCAATTTCTTATGTTGTTTGGATAATTCAAATTTCCTGTTAATTCAATTTTTTTCCATTTTTTGGTGATTTGAATTATCAGGGTTACACTGTATTTACATCATGTACACACATACACACATATTCAGTACAAGAACTAATTGAAAGGACACATGCTGAAATTGTATAGAGAAACACATACGCATAGAGATACACACACAATGATAAACGTAAATTTACAGACACGTAGAAGTTGTTAGACATGTTAGTTGTATATTATTCGAGTTGTAGCACTATTATTGAACACGCTTAGAACGGTACTCAAATATTTATTGTCACAAATGATCATTCATGCAACGTTTCACCCATCACGGGCTTGTTCAGGCACATGCAATACAGTAATTAAACATCACTGGCTATTGCTAATAGTTACCTGAAAAAAAAACAATTATTACTCAACACATGCCCAGCAGTGGACAAACAATAGACAAGTACAAAAATCATGCAGATACTATAGTAGTTCCTAAAATGGTCAGTTAATCACGCATCTGGACATCTGATCTAAGAAGGTCCAGAGGGTGGTCTGAGGTGCTGACAGCCTTCATTGATGGGGAATAATAGGATGACCTTGGTGCTCTGATAGAGGCGACTGCTGACTTGATGAGGCTGTGAGAGATCCGGCATCTGATCCAACTCATAGCGAGTGGTACGGTTGCCCGTGCTTTTCAGCCAGCAAAAGTGGGGTATAATTAATATATATCCCACTTGAAAGGAGGACTTTGCTTGCAGGGAAGGTACTTCAGTGTTAAACTCAAGCCGAACAACAGTTATTATCTTTACAACTCTCCTTTTCAGCGACGAACCTTGCATCTACGCCGAATACTGGATACGCATGCGCAGCAAATGTAATGTGAAAGATAACAATTTAAACTTAATTTGAGGGAAGACAACTACGGAATACTATGGCGTGAAAACAAACCTTACTGGAGCACATGTTTCTTTCTAAAAATTTGCTTTAGTCTTCATCCATGACGGTCGTCCTTGAAAGGTTAGAAGAATTCGCAATTGCTCTGTTTTGAGGGACTACTGCTCTCCTAAAGACTGCAAACGTCGCAACGTGGTCTGAAACAATAGGTGTAGATAAAAACGTTCCTAAAAAGAACAATGTGAACTTCTTAGTAGGGCCTAAGGCTTAGTATACATTGTACATACAGCAGGGTACTGCTGTTGCATCATCCTGTTGACAAGGCAGTTATCAATTATCGTCACTTAAAAAGACAGGGTATATGAATTGGGGTCATTGATATACCCCGGTATATCGCGAATATACCCAAGGCGGTCTCTTTGAAGATAATAGATACCGCCCACGCAGTGGGATATATATATATATATGTCTACAACATGGCGGACATTTAGGCGGTAGTCAAAGTCGCAGGTATTATTCAGTGAATTTTGTGAATTTTGCTTCTGTTTTTGTCAACGAAGAATCTTTAAGAGCTAAAGATTTGGTTTCAGAGTTAATCACAAAGATTCAACGCACTCCAAGAATTTCCTTGGGCCTCCAAGTTGTAGAGGTACACCGACAAGTCTAAAAGTGTTGTCTTTGTTTAAAAAGCTTTGGAACTACTCGAAACCTTACGTAAGCTGTTCTGACGCCCCCTCTAACACAAAAGATAACTTAGACACAACATTTAAGATGAGAACGTCCACGGATAGATGGCTAAACTGAAAAATCTTATCTTAAAAAAACAAGTAATTCGAGTTAAAAACTCGTGGGGGCTGCCGCCCCACGCACTCGAATCACTTGCAAAGCATTGGAGTGTAAGTGCACAGCTGAACATTCATTGAACATACTGTTTATTGTAACTGGACGATTGTTTTGAAAAGAATTGCCATATTTGGCAATTGTTTTCAAAACAATTCCTATAACTCATTCCTGTATAAATTCATACTTCTCTATTACTATTATATAAATTCTCTATTATAAGACTTTTCTTCAAATCCATATTATATATATATATATATATATATATATATCGGACGAGCGTTACACACCGGAAGTCCAAATGAAAACAATATAGGGGCTGCCGCAGGCAGCCCTAAAAACTCACATTACCGCGGAACTCTATGGATTTCAAGAAAAGGTTTAAGAAAGCTTCGGAAACAGGTGAGATGACTTGTGAAAGGTTTGTTTCTTTGTTTAACTATTTTGGAGTGTCTAAATGTGTATTCAGAGTGGTTTGGTGCAGTTTAGTACGAGTTGGTCTTTAGGAAGAGAAATTCTTTGTGTCTTTCTTGGATGTGTTCGCGTACGTGTGTATGATCTTGTGTTTATGTGTTTGTTCAGGCCTGTTGAAAGCTCTATTTCTTTAGCTAGCCGTTTTCGAACGTATATGTAAGAATTTCTCAAATCATCCGTCTCAAATCGTTGGTCTCCAATCGTCAATCTCCAATCTTTGGTCTCAAATCGTCAATTTCAAATCATCAATCTCAAATCGTTGGTCACCAATTGTCGGTCAATGTGTAACTTTTCCAGCCAATTTGTGGATCCACATGGAAAGAAACCGGAAATAAGGGCGGCCATAATATCTATTCGCCAAGGGCGTTTAGAATGATCATAAGATTCAAGGTAGTCTTAAACTTTATAAGCCTAACTAGGCGAAATCCCAACCCTAACCCTAACTCTATAATGCTCCATGACCTGCACTTCTATATGTACGTAGATACAGTGGGCCCCTGTTAATCACATACCCTCTGGACCAGACAAAATTATTCCATTCAGTATCTCCCTTTATCAAGAACATACATTCCTGCCGACTATGCCTATAGTGGGGTCAGTCTTTATGTATATTAAATGTATGAATGTAGGTATGTGTAGGCAATATAAACATTTGAGGTGAATTAAATAACCTAATAACGGTATAGAACAAAAAAAAGTTGACGTTAAGAAATGCTGTCACGGCGTAATCACGCCGTAGTAGCTACGTGATTACGGCTTTCGATATACGTGATCACGTCGTAACAGCTATGTGATTACGCCTTTCAAGATACGTGATCACGTCTGAACAACAACGTGATCACGCCGATGAAAGTTACGTATTTACCCCAAGAAGCGTGATTACACAGATTCAGAAGGTTACTAATAGCGTTCGATTAAATAAAACCCGTCGATCCTGACACGTTTTCTTTCCAGCGAAACGTGCTACCATTGTGATATTTCAAAGACAGTTCACCATCGTCTTCTTCAAGCAAATATGGCTTTAAGTTATTCGGATTACAAGAAACAACGAATTATTTTTTGGTACGCGAAGGGCCTCAGAGCTCCTTCAATTAGGCATAGACTTGCCAGTGAAGGATTATCTGCTACGAGACAAGGAATCCACAAGTTTCTTCAGAAACTCATAGAAACGGGGACAATTGCGAGGAAGCCAGGGTCAGGGAGACCGTCTAAAGTCGCCGGTGAAGTGGAACGGATTATCGAAGAAGAGATGACTAAAGACGACGAAACTACTGTAGAACAGCTGCAAAAGCTGCTACAGAATCAAGGACATCATCTATTGCGACCAACAATTCTTCGCTGTCGGAAGAATCTAGGATGGAGCACGCGGGGAGCGGCATACTGCCAAATGATTCGCGAGCCGAACAAGGTTAAGCGGCTAGATTGGGCTAAAGAGAACGCTAATGAAAATTTTGATGACGTCATCTGTACTGACGAGACTTCTGTGCAATTGGAGTGCCACAGACGGTTCTGTTGCAGAAAGAAATCACAAAAGCCCAGATACAAACCGCGGTAAGCCTCGCGTCTGTGATAATTTATTCACCACAATCTTATTATAATAAAGATAGGCCGATTTTTTGTTCGCAGTTCACTGACGCGCGCTTCGACTGACTGCGGACGACTGTTCACGATCGTCAACTGTAGGATCTGGTGAGAGCACGTAAGGCTCATCTTCACTTTTACTTGTGAAATGGTGAAATTTTGAAAATAGCCCGTACAAGCCTACGAGCCGCCATATTCGGTTTACGGGCGAATCCTAACAGGAATACGACTTTTACCTTCGAAACGGTTGTCCGCTAACTCCTCCTGGGAAAAAGATGCGAGTACTTTCTGACTACAGCGAATGTTCCAAAATAAACTTGGTGAGTGTCCTTATCTATAAGGCGGAATGATTTACGCGTCGGAAACTAAAGCGGCATCGGTGGCAAAAAGGATGTCAACAGCCATATTCGTGCGCAATGATATCCAT
>CAUJGJ010000397.1:11346800-11356800 GCA_963170055.1 Halisarca cf. caerulea
CTGGGTTTCAACTATTCACCGTAATTATTATTGTCAAGACATACATAACTTCGTACTACATGATGGATGATAATCATTTTATCATAGTCTATAGTGACTGTCCTGTTGTACTCAGACTCTGTACTTTCTTTCTTTCATGCTTGCATGCCTGTGAAATGGATTCAATGCAAACTTTCCATGTTAGTTCAAATTCAGCGGCGTTTATATCCGATGAAGGGAAGAAAGTGCGGATGGTGTTCTTGATTGTCTCCAATTTGCAGGATGCCAATTTGTTCAACTTGAGAGTACCAGAGGGAGTAGACTCCTGCATAACTTTCTGCCAAAAGATGGACTCTCGTGCAATTTTAACAGCTAATCTAGACACATTTTTCCAACAACAGAGCTTTGGGTACTTCAGCAATACCTTGTCCACACTTACTAGCTCTGATTCTGCCCTGTCAGAAGGTGTTACAGTTACTGGCTGTATCATATCTGTGGACTGCATCACCTCTGTACACGTTGGAAGCTGCATCATATCTGTTGGAGCTTGCGCCATGTCTGTTGAAGGTTGCATCATGTCTGTTGGAGGCTGCATCATGTCCGTTGGAGGTTGCATCATGTCTGTTGGAGGTTGCATCATGTCTGTTGGAGACTGCATCATATGTGTATCGTGTGCTGTGATTGGTGTTACAGTAATGCAAGCTGATTCCTGCACAAACCTAGTTGCGTGCTCCGTTCCTTCCCATGGGTTCCCTATAGCAAATCCAGCTAAATCCTTAGCCGATTCAAGCAATTCTACCCGCTGTAGAAGGTCTGCGTACTTCTTTGACAGGACTTTGATGGTGTCTTCCATGTGCTGCAGTTTGGCTTCTTGTGGCATGGGTTCATTCCTTGCTTCCATGTCTTCTATGGACAAGTCCTCAAACATTGTTCCTGGTGAACCTAGCTTGAACAATTCTTCTTCGTCTTCTGGTGGCCAGGGCTGCTAGATATTATCCGATGACCAGGGTGGATGCACTTCTTCCTCTCCTCCTACCACCTTATTATTCACGTCTTCCTCTGGATTCCTACTGTCAGTATTTTGCATTTCCTCCTCCTCCTTCTCCTCCTCACTTTCTATAAATTTCTTTTCCATGCTACTACATCTTTCATCTGTACGTTATCCACTACAATGATATTACCTCCCTGGAATTTCTTGCTTGGCACATGACTTTTTTTCCTTTTCTTGGCAGGTGCTTTGGGAATACTGCCAGATTCTTCCCTAGCATGCTGCTTTCTGGAGGTGCTGCTGCCTTTGCCCAGTGGTTCTACACTAGAATCATCGACATCTCTAAGATAGTCCTGTTCTGCATTTCTCACGTCTTCTCTAGTACCAGCTTTCTTCAGAACACCACTATATGTCTGCCTTCCTATCTTCACCACCACTGTATCTCCATCACAAAGGGTACTAGAGTACTCAAGTATGTCTCTAGTTTTCACTACTGATATACACACTTTTTCAGGCCAGTAAATCAATGCAAATTTGGCTTCTGAATCTACATGCAGGGAAAAAATTGTATCATGATTGCGCGTAGGCAATCGTCAGTGCTTACGCACTAATGCACAACAAATACGGCAGAAAATACGTTAATATACTGGAAACATGGCTGCTCACCGTTATCTTGCTGGGTGTTCTTCAGAACCGTCCTTGTTGTCATGTTCGTCTTGTACGCTTTAAGAAAAAGATTTTAGCAGCTGTTCTGGAGTTGGGTGCGCACATCCTATAATCAGTGAGCGGGCATCTCCGTGATTACGCCGAAGCCCTATTTGCGATTGATCTATGAACGTGATTATACCTAAGCCTTCGCGGGGAGCTACAAACGTGATTGCAGCAGCTAATCCTCTTTGAGATCACGGCGTAGGAGCTCCGGGATCACGGCATTGCCGTGACGTGATCACGGCGTATTAGATTTGTGATTACGGTATGTTAAAAACCTTTCATGTAAACTTTTTTTCGTTCTGTACCGTATATATATATATATGTCAACAACATGGCGGACTTTTAGGCGGTAGTCGAAGTTGTTGGTAATATTCAGTGAATTTTGTGTATTTGCTTCTGTTTTCGTCAGCAAAGAATCTTTAAGACCTAAAGATTTGAATTGAGAGAATCACGAAGATTCAACTCGCTCTGAGAATTTCCGTGGGCCTATAATTTTTAGAGGTAGAGCGAGTGGTTTAAAGTTGTTGTCTTCGTTTTAGAAGTTGTGAAAGGACTTGAAAACTGACAAAAGCTGTTAAGCCGACTCATCTAACAAGGAAGAGAACTTTGACAAAGCATTTAGGACGGAAACGTTGTTGGAAGGATGATTTTACTGAGACATTGTACTTTACGATACCGCGGAAGCCCATGGAAATGAAGAAAAGGCTAAAGAAAGCTTCGAAAACAGGTAAGATGAGTGTGGAAAGCCTTTTGTCTTTTACTTAACCATTATGGAGTGCTTGAACACGCATGTAAAAGTGTTTTAACAACGTTTAGTATGAGCAGGTCTTTAATTAAATAGTTTCTCAATGTGTTTTCGTGGATATGTTTGCGTACGTGTGTGTGTAATCTTGTGTATGTGTGTTTGCTTAGGTCCTCTAACCATAGATACTATGGTTCAACATGTCAGAGAATAGGACGCAGATGTTTGGATAAGAAGAAAACCTTTGAACCGCGAAAGTATGGAAACAACGGGAAGATCCAAAGAAGTTTGGGGAACAGGCAGGTAAGATGAGAGATGAAAGCTCTGTTTGGAATTAGCAAACCGTTTTCGAACGGTTGAACTTGTATGACAAGTGTTTCGGCGATGTTTAGTGAGAGCAGGCCTTCAGTAAAAAAGAATTTCTTCAAGCAGTTGTTTTGGATATTTTTGCGTTTGTGTATGTATGTATCTATGTTGTTTGGTGTGTGTGTGTGTGTGTGTGTGTGTGTGTGTGTGTGTGTGTGTGTGTGTGTGTGTGAGGTATTAAGTATGTATGGTGTTTGTGTGTGTGTGTTTGATACAACATATAGTAGCATGCTGTAGTGGAACCAGGTGTGTAGTGAAGAAGTTCCACTGTGTGTTGTTGTATCAATACAAAAGCATTGTTTCTGAAGGCCTTTGGTGAAATTGTAAGGGTTTATTCGGATGTTTGTGTGTGTGTGTGTGTGTGTGTGTGTGTGTGTGTGTGTGTGTGTGTGTATGTATGCATGTGTGTCACTGTGTGTATGTGTTTGTGTGTGTGTGTGTGTGTGTGTGTGTGTGTGTGTGTGTGTGTGTGTGTGTGTGACCTATTTGCAATCACTTGATACACCACATTGGTTATAGTACCATGTTGAAGTGGAACCAGGTGTGTAGAGAAGAGGTTCGGCTGTGTGTATGTATGTGCCCTTTTGTGGTTTCATTGTTTATTGTTCTTTCTTTTCATGTTCGAAATATAGACTGAAGTACTGATTCTGAAGACCTTTGGTGAAATTGTAAGTGTATATTTGGATGTGTGTGTGTGTGTGCGCGTGCGTGTGTGTGTGTGTGTGTGTGTTTGTGTGTGTGTGTGTGTGTGTGTGTGTGTGCGTGCGTTTGTTTGTGTGAGGTAGAGCATGCATGGAATGTGTGTGTGTGTGTGTGTGTATTTGTGTTAGGTAGAGTATGTATGGGGAGTGTGTGTGTGTGTGTGTGTGTGTGTGTGTGTGTGCGCGCGTGTGTGTAGGTAGTGGTAGTGTGTATATACCGTATAGCGGGAAATTTTCGCGAGGTGTTTAATTTTGCGGTTTTCGCAAGCAGCATTCAGTCCGCGAAAATTTCATCCACACTGATTTGCTGGTAGCCATTTTCCTGGTTGTCCACGTGTTCGATCGCTGCTACTTGTCCTCGTTTTTGCAAGTTAAGGTATGTCTAACTCTTTGCATCATTGGCTAAAGCCGGTAGATCAGCTGCCACTACCAAAGGGGCCTTTGAGTGCTGTCATTAGCCCAGCTGCAATTGAGAACGTGAACAAAGAGGTGTGCAAGGTTGACACTTCTTCGACTTCTAGTAGAGGAGCGTACGCCAAATTATCAAGTGAACAGCAAGCTACCATCGCTGAATATGCATCTCTTCACGGAAATGACGCAGCAGTCCGCCGCTTCTCCAAAGAGTTAGGAATGGCCATCAAGGAGAGCAGCGTTCGAACGTGGAAGGTAAAGTACCAAAAAGAACTTCAACGGAAGCGACAAGCTGGCGAAACGGATCTCTCGGTGAAGAGCCTACCTTCCAAGAAGCGTGGGCGTCCTTTACTACTCGGGGAGAAGATGGACAAAGAAGTTAAGAGCTACATCTGTGCTGTGCGTGAGGGAGGTGGAGTTGTAACTACAGCCATCGCTATGGCAGCTGCAACGGCGATTGTTAGAGGTCATGATAGAAATTTATTGATAGAGAATGGAGGTTCTATCGCAATAACAAAGACTTGGGGGAAATCATTACTGCAGAGAATGGGATTTGTTAAGAGGAGGGGAAGTTCGGCAGCCAAGTTGCGAGTGGCAGATTTTGATGCAATCCAGGAATTGTTCCTGTTAGACTACAGGGCGATTGTTGAAATGGAAGAGATTCCTCCTGAATTAGTGTTCAATTGGGATCAAACAGGAATAAGTATTGTCCCTGGATCTTCATGGACAATGAATGGATCTCAAGGGCTCGCAGAGAGTTGATATCGTAGGGATCAGTGATAAACGGCAAATCACTGCCGTGCTCTGTGGTACTCTGGCTGAAGACATCTTTCCATTCCAGCTGATCTATCAAGGGAAGACTTCTGCCTGCCTGCCTCACATTAGTTTTCCCGATGGCTGGCATGTTACCTGTACGCCCAACCACTGGTCCAATGAGGAAAAGATGATAGAATATCTGCAGCAGATCATTATACCCTACGTACAGCGCAAGTGTGCAGAATTGAAGCTAGCACCTGACCACCCAGCACTAGCAATATTTGATGTCTTCAAAGGCCAGCAGACAGAGACTATCAGTAGGATTCTTGCAAAGGAAAACATCTGGGTTCTGAATGTGCCAGCCAATTGTACTGACCGTCTGCAACCTATGGACCTAAGTGTCAACAAATCAGTAAAAGACTTCATGCGCAAAAAATTCCAAGAGTGGTATGCCTCTGAAATGCTAAAACAACTTGATGAAGGGGCTGATCCAAAGCCTGTAGACCTTCGATCGTCTCTCATGAAGCCACTTGGAGCACGCTGGCTGATCAGTTTATATGATTACCTTAAAGAACTCAACTCCATCATAGTTAACGGTTTTAAGGCTGCTGGTTTACTGTAACAGTAACTGTTAGTATCTATGGTTATATAAAGTGTAACAGTTAGTATCTATGGTTAATATATAAAGTGTAATAATTAATGTGTTACCGACTGTCTATATATTTCTTTTCCTGGAAACATGGAGAGTTCTCCTTTTTCAAAGCACTGGATGAGGTGGGCTCTCATACAATCTTGCTCAACAATTTGGAGACTGCCTTGTGGACTACTACAACTGTTGAATGCTTCAGCAGTTGCTACAGCTATAGCAAACAATCCGCAGTCATGTGTGCCTTCCTGCTTCTGCATTTTCACTATATCCACATGAAGGGGATGAGGTGGCACTTGAAAATGGTTCATAACAACAGCTGTTGTTTCTGAATCCATTGAATTGTATATAGAGTCATAAATGTTAACCTGCCCTTTCACTGAATGAATGGTTGAGGCCACCATCCAGTGATCTCCTCGGGTGTGAAAGATTTGGAGTGTTTTCTTTCATCCTCTCTTCTTGGAATTGCTCTTTCATCTGACACAATGAAAGCTTGAGTCCGTTCAGAAGAGGAAACTGTCTCTTAAGCAGTCTTTGGGCATAGTTTATATGGCGATCAGTTATCTTCTGTCCATTGCTTATAATGTCCCTGTCTACCTTGCTCAGGACAATGTCTTGACACTGTACCCAATCGCCATTTTTGGACATTTTAACTTCGAAATCTTCATCTTCATAGACGGTCTGAACAGTATCCACTTTAAAAGGACGAGATTGCTGGACTTCCAGGCGATCACTCGAAACGGTGGGGAGAGCGGCTGAAACAAGTTTCGCCACTTTGGAAACCTCCTTCACACTTCCAGTGAAGACCAGTATGCAAGGTATTTCCAAGCCACCTTGGGGTAAATCCGCTGAATAGCGCTGAGATTCCGTGACTTGACAGAGGATTGATCCGCCTCGGCGTAGAAACATGAAGCTCGTGGTGGAAATCTTCCGAGGGACGTGACCAACGATATTTCCGTTCTTCTTTACAGCTACAGCGTAAGCATCTTCACGGTTCCCTTCTTGACACTCGCAGGGAAGTTCTTCGCCAATTGAGGCTGCCCAAATGTCTCTATAGACATGATAGCCTCTTACCATTGCTGCTACGCTAAAATGCACACTAGAACCTGCCATTTTTACACGTGGCCAATGAAAATAAAAATCGCCACTTGCAAAAATAAAAATAGCGAAATTTTATGCTGAGGCCCTTTTTGACGACTCGCGAAAGTTTATATCCGTGAAAATTTCCCGCTATACGGTATATTTATGTGAATTGTGTGTGCGTGTATATATTGCATGGCTGTGTGTGTGTGTGTGTGTGTGTGTGTGTGTGAGTGAGTGAGTGTGTGTGTGTGACCTGTTTACAATCACTTGATACACCATATTGGTTATAGCAGCATGGTGTGGTAGAACCAGTGGTGTAGTGGAGTTTGACTGTGTGTATGTATGTGTCCTTAGTGGTTTCATTGTTTATTGTTTTTTGGGCCGCCTTCCAGCGGCCCTATATTGTTTTTACTTTCACCGGAAGTGTCCAGAACGTCCGGAACGATGTCAATATATATATATATATATATATATGTGTGTCAACAACATGGCGGACTTTTAGGCGGTAGTCGAAGTCGTTGGTATTATTCAGTGAATTTTGTGTCTTTGCTTCTGTTTTCGTCAACGAAGAATCTTTAAGACCTAAAGATTTGGATTGAGAGTTAATCACGAAGATTCAACTCGCTCCAAGAATTTCCGTGGGCCTTCAATTTTTAGAGGTAGAGCGAGTG
Organism: Halisarca cf. caerulea; assembly: GCA_963170055.1. Taxonomy (NCBI): domain Eukaryota; kingdom Metazoa; phylum Porifera; class Demospongiae; order Chondrillida; family Halisarcidae; genus Halisarca; species Halisarca cf. caerulea. Next base: position 11,353,855 of record CAUJGJ010000397.1, read on the forward strand.
GTTTAAAGTTGTCGTCTTCGTTTAAGAAGTTGTGAAAGGACTCAAAAACTGACAAAAGCTGTTAAGCCGCCTCATCTAACAAGGAAGAGAACTTTGACGAAGAATTTAGGACGGAAACGTTGTTGGAAGGATGATTTTACTGAGACATTGTACCTTAAGGCTGGTTCACAATATGACGCAAGGCCTTGCGTTGCGCTGCGCTGCGTGACGGTACGTTACCATTCGGTGCGTTCGTTTGTTCACAAATTAACGCACGCAGCCGCCATGAGTAGTAGCGAAGACGAGGAAGAAACTTTTCTTTTACTTTCTCTTCTACATCGCCGAAGAAGACACCGCAAAAAGAAGAGAAAGAGAAAGACTTGGGTACGCCCCATATTTGCTCAACGCCTCAGACAGGGAGAGTATCACAATCTTCTTCAGGAGCTGAGACTCTCTGATCGCGAGTACCATTTTCGCTATATGCGGATGTCGAAGGAAACCTTCAATACCCTGCTATCGCTAGTTGGTCCACGACTTTCACGTCGTCGCTACTTTAGTACGAGACGCCCTGAGATATCTCCAGCAGAAAGATTAGCTGCAACTCTTCGCTATCTTGCAACTGGTAATTCGCAAATGTCAATCTCCTTTGGTTTTCGTATAGGTAGATCTACGGTGTGTAATATGGTTCGAGAGACTTGTGATGCAATATGGAATGCACTTCAGCCACTATATGTATGTGCACCTTCAAATGAGCAAGAGTGGGAGGGACTTGGGAAGCAATTTTACCGACAATGGAACTTTCCAAATTGCATTGGAGCCATGGACGGTAAGCACATAGTCATTCAAGCACCTGGTAACGCCGGTTCAATGTTTTTCAACTACAAAGGCACCCACTCCATTGTGCTGCTGGCTGTTTGTGATGCACACTATCGTTTCATTCTTGTTGACATTGGTGATTATGGCCGGCATAGTGATGGTGGAGTATTATCAAGTTCGTCATTTGGAAAGGCACTTGAGGAAGGCAAGTTCACCTTCCCCCCTGACTGCTCACTCCCTGGAAACACTGATCCCATTAAGCTACCTGATGTATTTGTTGCTGATGAAGCATTTCCTTTAAAGACCAACATGTTGAGACCATATCCTGGAAGAAATTTACCTGAAGAGAGAGTCATCTTCAATTACCGTTTGAGCTGGGCCAGGAGGACGATTGAGAATAGTTTCGGTATTTTAGCTGCCAGATGGAGGATATTTCGACGGCCAGTTATTGCACAACCAGATAATGTTATAGCCTATACTAAAGCTACCGTAGCCCTTCACAATTACTTGAGAACCAAAGAATCATCTGTGTATTGTCCACCTGGTTTCATTGATTGTGAGGATGGTGATGGAAATGTGATCAGTGGGAATTGGCGCACAGAAGTCAACAGTACCTCCACCAGTGGCCTCACACCTCTTGGGCGTACAGGAGCTAACCGGTATTCTACATCTGCCGCGGCCATTCGGGATTTGTATTGCAGCTATTTCAATAGCCATTGTGGTGAAGTTAGCTGGCAGGTGAACCATGTAAGGCGCACTAACTAGTCATTACAGTAACTATAATTATAATTCTACACCACATGGAACTTCTGAACATAATAACATGTCATTGGTTATATGTAACTGTTACGATTTATCTTTTGAATAATTATTTTATAAACTTATCATGATTATAATAATGCATGAGCTTTGTCCAGTGACTAGAAATCATAATAGTCAGCTGGTAATACGGTAGCTACTCCAGATCCAGTGTTTGCACAATTGTTATTTGCAGAAATTGGAGCAACTGGTCCACTTGTACCAGGGTTCTCAGGGAACTCCATATGAAACAGCATCTGCTGGATGTTGATCTTTGCAAGGGCTCTCTGGCATCTGGGTAGGCGGCGCAGAGTTGATGCTATCTGCAGGCCAAAAAGATACTCCTCATCTTGCTGCACTTTGGCATTCTCACTTTGCTCTGCTTGTCTTTTTTGTTCTCTCCTCTCTTCTCTTTGTTTGTCTAGGCTCTTCAAACCTTTGAGAATCGCCTCATCCACAGGGTCAAATGCAGCACCCTTCAACTTTGGTGTTACCCGCTTCCTCTTTGGTTCAGGAGTGTCAGTTGTCAAATCGCGACTTGACGAGCTTGTGGCCTCAGAGGGGGGTGTTGGGGACAAAGAAAGGCTCCTGGACTGGTTGACCTCTGGATTACTGTAATCGTGGACAGTAAAAATGACTCGTGTCACTATCAAACTATACTATAAACACACAATTTCAACAGTTAATACCTTGAAGTACTAGGTGGATCACTAAGATCGGCTTCCATAAAAGACTCTTCACCACCTGCTTCGGCTGCCTCTGTCTCATTATTTGCAGTAAAATTACTCTGAGTCCTACAAAGATTGAGAAATTCCAGGAATATGATAATTAGTATAAAATATATAAAGTGATATGCTGCATGCATGCATACGATCGACTTCAGATAAAAGTGAATTCCTTGTGACTTACTGTCTGTGCTGAACTGTATCTTGCAGAAATGTCAGAGTGTCATACAAGCACCATGATGGTTTGTATGGAGGACCAGGATCCCCACTCTTGTAATCTTTTACCTTCTTGATCTCCCGTACAAATTTATTGCGCAAATATTTCCACTTTTTCTGACACTGTTCAACAGTAAGCGAACCAATCTGTATATCAAAGAAGGGTATTTCGATGATTAAAATAAATAGTCATCCATGCATCTATTATATCGCTCACCTGTTTAGCTACCTCCTTCCATGCGTTCTCTTTGGCTATCAGGTCTCTGTAACCGTCCGCTTTTGGCCGCCAAAGACACGGAAAAGCACGAACAAGCTCAATGAGCTTCTCCTCGATAGTATCAGACATTTTGTACGCGCCAAATCGTTGGATAACAATCAAATCATGGCAATCTGAATGGTCAATCCAAGAGTT
>CAUJGJ010000397.1:11369300-11446800 GCA_963170055.1 Halisarca cf. caerulea
AAATAGGCACACATGCGCACTGCCTTATACATATATCTCACATTATAGTGATATAAAAACAAGTAATTCGAGTTAAAAACTCGTGGGGGCTGCCGCCCCACGCACTCGAATCACTTGCAAAGCATTGGAGTGTAAGTGCACAGCTGAACATTCATTGAACATACTGTTTATTGTAACTGGACGATTGTTTTGAAAACAATTGCCATATTTGGCAATTGTTTTCAAAACAATTCCTATAACTCATTCCTGTATAAATTTATACTTCTCTATTACTAGTATATAAATTCTCTATTATAAGACTTTTCTTCAAATCCATATTATATATATATATATATATATATATCGGACGAGCGTTACACACCGGAAGTCCAAATGAAAACAATATAGGGGCTGCCTGCGGCAGCCCCTAAAAAAATGTTAGTATGAAATACATCAATCGAAGAAAAAGAGGATTAATTATAATAATTAAACATAAACATACTAGGATTGACATTCATTGTTGACAAATGTGCAAGATTGAGGACAACGAATAGCTAGTCCATGTCGAGACCTGTGGCCTCTAAGAGCATTGATGGATGATTGGATTAACGCAAAACTCAATCTGTTTCTTATCCATGTGATGACTTGGCCATACGGTTCCTTGTGCTTTGTTGAAAGGAGATCAGCAAGTCTTTTGTAGGCAATTGTAGCAGATTTGCCCATTCCACCAAAAAGCGAGAACACCAGGGGAGTGAAGGACCCCATTTCAACTTCAATGATTCGTTCATCATATTGGCGACGCTTTTCTCTCTCGTGTCTGTGATAGACTGCATCAAGGCTGGCATTGCGGTAACTTTGAGCGTTGGGATTGCAAACCCTAATGTCAAAAAATGCTCGTCGATTACCTTTTCCCCAAAATCCTTGAGCACACAAATCAGACCTTGCATTATCATCTCTGTTAGCAGTTGCATAGGAGAGGTGCTCTCCATTTAGTGGTTGCAGGGTTGGTTCAATTGCTACTCCATGGCATACTTCTGAGAGCATTTCTCCTGTAAGATCTCGAATCATGTTGTGTCGCCTACTTGGAAAACCACCACTTGGACAATCCATAGCATGAGTTACTGTGAAGCCCTGTCCGCAGGCACACTGAGATGGTAGGCGAGGTGGAGACCAGTCGTACCGCAAGCATAGGGCATCACGAAAGTCACCCTTATGCAATGCAAAGCCATGTTCCTTTAAGGGAATCACATTCAGCCATGATGAGGCGCCCTTTTCCTGTGCCATGATGATGTTTCTCTTCATGTGTTGGGGTAACTTCAATTTGATGTCTTCTGCTTCCTTTTCTTTTTCAAGTTTCTCTTCTGCCTCACTTCACGTTTCATCGCCTTCTGTTGTGCAATCACATTGTCGTCATATGTCTTCTGTTTGGTCTTGATGGTTTCTACTAAGGCCTTAGTTATGGCTTTGGATGCCTCAAACTCCTCGGCTGATTTCAATGTGGGAAGTACAATTCCTAAACCACCTAGTCGGGGAGGTAAGGCTAGTAACTCCCGTATTTCATCAGATACTTCTCTGCCAGTGATTGCTGGGATAAATTCCTGTGCAATGGCTTCCTCGAGGGGCTGAAGGAGATTTTCTATGCCAGGTGTAGTTCGCATCAAGTACGACCATTGATTGCATAGGCCATGGGTGAAGGTGGCATAAGCTGCATGAGGCTGCATTTTGGCTACAAGTGATAAGGTTTTGACGCAGGTTGTCCACTGATCCACGAAATTTTGTAGCATCTCCTTTGTTGTGTGATCACTACCTAGGGTGGAACCTAGGTGTTTCTGTGCATCAGTTGTAACTTTGATGCCTGTGTCATGAAAAAGGGTCATTGCTTCTTCAAGATGCTGTTCCTTTACCACAAGGACCGTCTTGGATGGGTTAACATCATATCCATAGGAAGGTCCTATTTCCACTAGTTTCTTCAGCCACCAATGCAGGTTATTTAGGGATCCCGTTGCTGAGGCATCATCAGCAAACCAAACTTGATGATGATTGGTATCCTCGCTTTGAAGACGCCATATCATTGGCATGATCCCTACAGCATAGATTGCCATTGCCAATGGGTCACCCTGAGTGACCCCCTCTTTAGAGAGGAGGCTTTCACCATCTATAAAGAGGTTGGACTCATCACGATAGACATTAGTTGCAATTGTTGCTATCGGTGGACAGATACTCAAGAAATTTCTGAGAGCAACTTGTCTGTTGAGGCAGTTGAAAGCATTGCTCGCATCAATTAGCAATGCTGCGTCAGTAGATTCTTCACAGAAAAGTTGTCGTACTGCATGCACTGCAGCCTCCACACCAGCATCCTGACCTGCACACAATTGTAGGTTCCCAGTGACTCTCAAAATATCTGGCTTGATCACTTTAAGTACAGCCTTTCCGACTATTCTCCGGACTACCTCCCCTATTCCCAATTGGTCTAACTCCCGGACATTTGTCCAGGGCAATTAAACGGCAAGTTAAATAGGGTTTCAGCCCATTGGGATCAACATAGGTAGTGGCTATTTTTCGGGCAACACAAGCGATGGCTGAACATAGGTCATCAGAAGATCTGCCAAAAGAGGTGACAAATCGCCTCCAAGCTTGAGCATCAGTGCCTGAAGGGCCCGCTGCACCCTGCACTCGAAGAGCAGCTTGCCTTATGGCGAGAGCATCAATACTGTCAAATATCACTGGGTGAGTTTCAGGATCAGACTGTTCGTCAGTGTTTACAATTACATCAATGTTGGCTGGCTTACCATCTGGGTGCTTGTCTCGCAAAATGTCTCTGACATACTTGGTCGAACCGTTTTCTTCTACTTCATCATCTAGGGATAAAATCCTACCTCTCTTAGCCTGTTTGTTGAGCATTCTGATGGCTTCTTTCATCTTTCCACGATATACAAGATTTGTAAACGTTTTCACAAACTTTTCATCGTCATTTTGGAGGTTTCTTCCTTGAGGCAGACGGTGTTGGATGGTACGTCCTTCGTGAACTAGCTGCATTATGTCTCCATCTTTCCACGTTTGCAATCTCCTATGAATTGCTTTCACATGGTCAGCTGATTTAGATCTGAGGTGGGGCTTCTGTAGGATGATGCTGGGCAGAACCATAGCACACTTTAATGCAATATTTTCCAGATTCGAGCTCTGATAAAGGCTTGCCCTTCCCTTCCACTTGGGAGCATGAACTGATTCTGCTTCCAGAAAACTATTTCATTGTAGGCATTATCAATGTAGACTCATCTATCTTGTTCTTGAACATTACCACTTCCCTGCCATCTTCATCCGATTTATCCATAGCATGTACTCCAATCTATTCGCATTGGTTATCACCAACTCCTGGTGTACTGATCCCTTTCCGCGCCAGATAGGCATCTTCCAAGGAGATCCCCTATCTGTGATCATTTTCAATCTAGTCATCAACTTGCTTGTTGAATTCATCCAGGAGTTCTAAAGCCAACTTGGTTATCGATTCTCAGGATCTCCACACACCGTGCCTCTCCTCCAATATGCTGATGACAGTTGTATGGTGTCCAACAGCCTCAAGGCGCTAACTGTCAGATTCTATGCACAGCTACAGACAAGGGGCTCATTTGGGCTAACATGAAAGCAAAAGTTTCAAAATACAAGGTTCTGGAAATTCTGAGGGGGAAAGTACAACAGGGTCCCTATATTACTCTCAGTGGATTACCAGTACTCCCAATTGAGGGTTCATCTTTCAAGTTCTTGGGCCTACCAGTCTCCGATTCATTAGATAACACAGAGTACCGTCACTCTGTCTCACAGAAGCTCAATCATATGTTGACTTTGGTTGATTCCACGCACTTTGAAGGAAACAGAAGCTAAAAGTTTACAATGTTTGAGTGTGCTCATGACTCGCATGGCTGCTTCTCATAGTCACTCTACCCATCACATGGGTGGAGCGGAACTTGGACACTATCGCCACACAATTTCTCAAGAAATGGGCTGGATTAGCTAGGTGTGCAACAGCCACCATCTTGTTCATGAAAACAGCTAATGGAGGCTTGAACCTTCCTTCCATCTCAACTTTTTACAGGAAGCTCCAAGTATCACGTTTCACACAGCTTTTAATGTCCAGAGACTCAACTGTGTGCTTCCTAGCTGATCGTATTTTGAAAGATGACCTACACACAACAGGCTCTGCATTCCTGCCCTCTGTTGTTGTCCGTGATTGCCTGATGCATGATCCTGGTATGTCTCATGTAGCCCTCAAAAGATTGTCACAGTCAACAGTTACAGAGTCAGATAACCTCTCTCGTATATGCCATCTGCAGTCTCTCGAGGTGCAAGGGGAATGCTTTCGCTCTGTTGACAGTAGTTGCTACAGCATCTGGATTGCTGCTGTTCAGGCTCTTCCTGACATCTCCTTCAAGTTTGCACTGAATGCCACTCTGGATACCTTGCCACACAACAAGAATCTTCACAAGTGGAAGAAGCTGGAATCCAGTAATTGCCCTCTCTGTGGCAAGGTTCAGTCCCTCCTACATGTTTTGAACAATTGCAGTGTTGCCCTCAACCAATGGCACAACACCATCCTTACCCGTATTAAATCTATTATTGAGTCACACTGTAGTGATTACCACCTAATAGCAGATCTCCCTGAGTGTCCATACAATCGCCCCGACTTCCTCATCTCTGACCTCAGGCCAGATATTGTGATATGGAACACAGACAAGAAGAAGTGTTTCTTGATTGAACTTACAGACTGTTTTGATACAATATTGGACAGAGCATTGGAGAGGAAAATGCTTCGATATGTTGACCTGAGTGAGCACATCCAGTCCTCTGGATATTCTTGCACTGTTTTGCCCTTACAAGTTGGTTCCAGAGGCTTTATTGACTTATCTAGTTTTGAGCCTCTTCGTTCCTTCTTGAGAATCAAGTCAGCACCCTACCAGATGTTCCTAAAGGAAGTTGCCACTGATGCCATCATTGGATCTTTCCTGATTTGGAGTAGGCGGACTGCATTTCTAAACTGTTTTTGTTCCTGCCATAGTTTAGACTGTATAGAATAGAATTTGTACCCATAAAGTACGTAGCTCATTGGTTAAATTATACTTTAGACAGTTTAGGTGTACGTACGTACTCAGTGTAGTAGTCTTATATATGTATTAGTGTCTTTTGTTTTACAGTCACTTTAGCAGATTCTTATGCGCTGTGTTTTACTAACAACACATTGGCATTCTGTTATCCTTTGTGACTCCCAGTCACAGTATTGTACACTTAATTTCTGTATAATATTGATGATTAAGTGTGAAAAAAGTGTGTGTGTGTGTGTGTGTGTGTGACACCAACACCACCATGGGCCTGCTCAAACAGTCCTTGATGTCATATCCCATCACATGGTGCCTTTCAAATCCCAATTAAACCAAGGCTGCTGTGAAGAAGAAGATTGATGGCAGTGATGATGCAGCCAGGTTTGACAACATCAGCAATTTGGAAGTACAGGGTCGTTTCTGGCATCAAGGTTGTGTACGTAGGTCCTCTTTGGACTACTGGTCCAAGGCTGTGTGGTCCTTTCCATCCCACATCATGAGCTTTGCTCTGAATGCTGCTCAAGCCACCTTGTTCCACAACTCCAACCTGGTACGCTGGTGGAAAAGGAACGTCTCACCTCTGTGTAGATTGTGTGGTAAACTACAAACCTTGCGTCATGTCCTCAATGCATGCTCCGTGGCTCTCAAGGAGAGGCGCTATGATGCAAGACATGATGCAGTTCTGGCTGAGATCAAATATTTTGTGCATAACCACCTCAGTCACAATGCCTGGGGCAAGGACTATTCCATCACTACAGATCTCCCCTCCAAGGAGTACCGACCACCACATCACCTCTGCCCCACTCAACTCAAACCCGACCTGGTAATCTGAAATGATTCCAAGCATACTGTTCTTCTCATTGAGCTGACATGCCCCATTGAGGAGAACTTTGTACATGCAGCCACCAGGAAAGACACTAGATATCATGAACTTGCCACCACTGCCAAGTCGGATGGAATTCAGTGTACAGTCTGGCCAATTCAAGTTGGCTCTCGAGGAATGGTTGACAGGGACAGCTTCAAGGGGCTTCTCCATTTTCTCGGTGTTTCAGGGTCTAAAGCTGAGGGTTTTTTTTCTGTTCCCTCTCTGGTCTTGCTCTACGGGAGTCGTTTTCAATCTGGTGTTCTCGTAACAGACCAAGTGACAAGTGACAGTCCTTGTTCTTGACATGCTTGTGTAAATTGTTACCAGTTACTCACAGATGTTGTTCTTTTTCCCTGTATGTCATTTTGTTAGCTTACCAGCTGCAGCAGCTATACAATCTGTAGCCAACTCAGTGTTTTGTAAACATTGGTCTATTGTTTAGAAAACAATTCCTTTGATATTTTCTTTGATCTGGTTGAGGGTTCCAAATTTGTAACCTTTAGGCTGATACTCATAAATCAGAATTTAACGTTTTAAATAAGAACGTGTTAATTGTCAGTATACTGTGTAATAACTTTTTGAAAAGTGGCCAACCATGAAATTTTATATAGTTCCCCAAACATTTTGCAATATAGCATATTGTATGTATTAGTATGAACCATACAAGCTCATGCACCATGTTCATATGTAATTAATTAATATATATTAAAATATATACTGTACACATCATCATACTTTCATTTGTCAGTTCCTTGATGGCAGACCTCAACCATTGAAAATGCTCCTTGTCTGAAACATTGACATTGCCACAAAGGAAGAGGGAATCCAGTAGTTTATCTTTATTACAAACTTCAGAAGGCATCAGGAAAGGGGTGAATATCTCAAGAACAAGTAATTCAAGTTTAAAAAACTCGTGGGCCGCCTACGGCCCTGGAAATTCAAATCACTTGGAAATCTTTCTAACGGACTCGAAAGATCACTGTAAGAAATGCATGATTTTGAGTAGTGGTGTAGTAAAATGTGTGTGTGTGTGTGTGTGTGTGTGTGTGTGTGTCAAGTCTAAGCATTCAATAATCCAAACAATATATTGGGATCATGATCTAGTCAGTTTTTTTAATTATAAATGACAGTGACAATTTCAATAAAAGTTACTATGCATGCCATTCTGCACTACTATAATAATAGTAGTCCCAGGATGCACCACGAGGAGGTAGGCATGCTTTGCATCCCAGAGGATTGGATTTGTTTTAACTAGGGTCCGCAATAGTCTGTAAAACTCCTCCAATCCAAAATAAAAATGGTGCAATAAAATGCTATACATATAATGGTACAGGTGTACCGTTGTGTGATCCACCAGAATCACTTAAATGTGTAGCTATAGAATAAAGAACAGAATATACAATGTGATCTTTCAGCAGACCAATATAGTCAGCATGTTATAGTAATATTTTTTTCCGTGCTAAGGTGCACAAGGTATCCAAAATTGGCCACAAGTAGTCAATAGTATGATCATTGTGATCTATGCAAGTCTCCATTGGGCAGTGCAATGTGCATAGCCCAATATGTGAGACTATATATTAATGTACTGTTTACCAACAAAGGCACTGGAAGTTGTGTACCAAAGGAAGGTACTATGGGGAAAGGTACTGCATACCGATGAAGGTAGCAAATACCAGAAGAAATGTATACTGCATACCAATATATGCAGGTACAGGATGTAAAGGGTGATATACTGTGCCATAATTCCCAACCTTTTATAGCTGTACTCAATTTGCAGAGTGGTGTAAACTTAAGGTTCAGGTGGCACTGACTACCTGTATATGGGTTTCAATGTGTAATGATTAGCCATTTGCCTTTGTTCTATGGATGTATAGACATGACTAATATATACTCCCCAATGACATATATTCTTCCCTTATAGGCTATAGGATTGCTTATTAAATGCAAATGGCTCATTACAAATGTTTGCTCAAACATGAACTCTAAATTTCAACCACCTTATCTATATGGGCAATAACTACTCTAAATGCATTTGCAAGATGCCCCAAATAACTGGACTCTGAGCAGGGGCATTGCAAAAGCTGTACAGACTTGGAGTCTGCATGAAAATGTAGTCTAATTGCATAAAAGTTCAGTTTTGGTTTCTATCTAATTCATTCAAGTTAGACTATCACATTCAACAATATTATGTTGTGCTTCACAAAACATGAAAGCCAAAGAATGCCATCAAGAGGTATTCATTCATGGATGGCTTCGTGCATAACAGCAACATGCTGTTATTTTAATAGTAGAATAAGATTAGTGGTTTCCTAATATTTAATAGTTTGAATTTCTTTTTAGACAAAACGCTTTTAAATGCTAATCTTATGCTTTTGATTCAGTTCAACAATTATTAATGTTGTTGTCAATAGTGCTTCGCTGATGAGGAAGCGGTCATTACCATCACAGATTATTTTATAATTTTTGAATGGATGGTGTCGTGTGTATAGCAGCGATACGTGCTCCTACATTCAAAGTAGCATAAAACTTATGCATAACCTTTCACACCGGGTGATATATGATGACAATTTTGTCATCGTGGGGAGAACCTATGTATGTATCTAAGAATCTAAGAATTATTCTAGTTTGGCCTATGGTTGATTTTTTTATATTAGTATTTACTATCCAAGTTTTTTATTTGGGCATGTTAGTTATCCCGCATATACACTTCAACAGCAATTTTGACATTTCTAACTACAAAAAGAAGATTTTATTGATTGCCTTCATAAATGAAATAATATAGGGAGCATGCACATTCTGGCCCCTATATGATTTTAGCTATGAAGCGTCATATGAGGAACGAATCAAATTTTGATATCCTTTGGAAACATGAGGCGAAAGTAAAAGTTGTAAATAATTACAAAATATAATTACATGTGCATAAACACAGTCCTCAATACAATAATTATTACATTTCACACCCCCAGTGAGACCTAAATGATACAAAGGGTTTGAAAACAAGTAATTCAAAACAATTCCTATAACTCATTTCTGTATAAATTCATACTTCTCTATTACTATTATATAAATTCTCTATTATAAGACTTTTCTTCAAATCTATATTATATATATATATATATATATATGTATATATATATATATATATATATATCGGACGAGCATTACACACCGGAAGTCCAAATGATAACAATATACCCTAAAAAGTGAGATGTGGACATTGTTGGCAATAATGCTGTGAAATGAGAAGAGTCGAAAAAGCCTCTGATGGCGGGGTAGTCTTCAACTGAAGGCAAGTACTTGATGTGATTGTTCATTCTCCTGTCTTTCTGTTGAAACAATCGTTCAATCTCCACAGATGAACTGTTTACATCCACTCTGCCAAGTTCTCCTACACTTCTGTGTCACATATAGCCATACATGTATATTGGCCTCTTTAACATAAGACACAAAGCATGCAAGTGGAAATGATTTCCACAGCATTGGTCTTTAGCTGCTTCTTGCAAAAGTTTGCTCCATTCCCTTTCTGTAATTGCTGTAATATTTTCTTCATTTCGATCCACATTACGTAATAATAGTTGTGTACTAGGCTTCATCACCTCAAACATATGCTCCTTATTTTCTAATAAGCTGTACACAGTGATTGCTCTCAGATGTGCTGTATATTCTTCTGTACCATGCAGTGCAATGGAGATGGTATTGTACATACAGTTCCCATCACCCATGGTCCTCACTGGAACATATAGTGATGTAAATGAGGGCAAAAGTTCCTCTTGTACAGACATGTCCACCACATGAGTTTCCACATTGAAAATGTCATTTTCCTGTTTGTTAACCTCATTTATTAAAGTTTTCATAGCAATCTTGTTATCTTCCATCAATTCTTTTAATTCTTCCATTGACTCTTTCTTTTTACTTTTGAGAATGTCCTCAATGTTCTGCATAAATTCTCTCACCTCCTTAGTACATGTTGTGTGAATTTCTTGACTTGATAATTGTACTACTGGTATGTCTCTGTTCATTTCCTCCAAGACGTCCCTCAACAAAAAGTCATCCAAATCTGTTTCCATCATGCTTATATCTTGAAGAGAAGTGGGTGGTTCATCCTCCTGAGACTGTGATAAATCCACCTGCAGCACCTCTGAATTGTCTTGACTTGGCTGACTACAAACAACGGCATGCTGTTTACTTCTCAAACGCTCCATTTCCTTGTCCACCCTTTTGTTGGCATAAAGCTTCTTGGGTTCAAATTTCACCAGTTCTATGCCATTTAATGTCCTCACCCGACTTAATGCCACATAAGACATTCTGGCCTCAAACACTTTCTCTCCAAGGTCCAACACAGCAGAATCAAGTGACAGACCTTGCACTTTGTGTAAAGTGGCGGCCCAACACAAAATTAAGGGTACCTGAGTCCACTGTAGAGCAGTGCCTTGCCGTCCATATAATCGCACCGACAAGGGTTCAATGGCCACTGCCTCTTGTTGTCCATTGAGGATGCACACTTTGGTAAACTGTCCAACTCTTGGATCGTGAAACTTTACATATACAATTTCAGGTAAGGCTCCATGTGAGGGCTGTGTATTCTGTTTTCCACCCCACTTGAATCCCACAATGACTCCTTGGGCTCCATTCACTAGCCCATCTCCACACTTGATGTTACGTCGTAGCATGACTTCAGCTCCTAGTGCCATCTTTAGCCTTCTTGGTAGTCCTCCACATTCCTTGTCATCCTCTGGAATTAATTCTTCAGTCACTTTCTCATACGAGACTGCCCCATAAGTTGATCTTCTGTTTTCTAAAAGCACATGATCGGCTTCAAATTCAAAGATTGGAGTATTTGAAGAGAGTTTCATCAATTCTCCTTCACTAAATGTATTGCAATCTGCAACACGAGGAAACAACCTTAGAGCCTTTTCAAATGGTGGCTTTGAAAGATCAATGTTGTTTCCTGCCACCATGCGACTTTCCAGCAACTTAATATCCTGTTCCGTTTGCTTTCCTACTCAAACACGATTCAACAGGTCTGAAAAGGACGAATCCTTTTGTTGTCTCACATTTTCAGTTAATTCTACTATTTGAAAGCAGTCCTTCCAAAGGTGAGATGCCAAGCGTTTCGACTGCAGTTTTGTAACACTAAACACAAAGTGTCCATTGACAGGCGAGAGCTGATAAAAGTCACCAACTGCAATCACATTCAGTCCTCCAAAGATGTCATCATTGGCAAATATTTCACACAGGCGATAGTGGACAGACTGGAGAACTTCGTAAGATACCATGCTAATTTCATCAATGATGATGGTATGTATGCCTCTCCACAGCATCCTCAGCTCTCGAAGTGCTACAGCTGTTAACTTTAAATGGTAGGCAGACCTTCTATGCTCAACTTGAAGATTAAGTGCTCTGTGAATTGTTAGGCCATCCACATTAAATGCAGCTACACCCGTTGGTGCCATGACCATGCATCCATGCACTTCATCACTCCCTTGCACTGACCTTTCAATATGTTCTCTGATGGCACGAATCACATAAGACTTTCCCTCCCTGCACCACCAGTTATGAACATGCGGATAGGTTTTGGTTGTGATGCCTCCTGTCCGAGATGAAATTTGTGTAACGAGCTAGTGTACTGTACTACCATGTCAAATGCTTCTCTCTGTCTTGCATTCAAATTGTATACCAATTCTGTGAAAGCCTTATCAGTGAGGCGCATGCGTGTGAGGGCTCCATTGGCATTATCGTCGTCTGCTACTGTGGGAAGAGCACCTACATCCACCTGTTCATCTTGGACATAATTTTCAGCGTTGTGTAAACCATGGTCCAGTTCCTCTGGTACATGAGTAGCATCTTCCCGTTCACCATGTTGAACATTTGGTGCAACCAAATCCATGTATGCGCCGTCAGAAACTGCTTGCAATTGCTGCACTGCTCTTTGCGCATGTGGGACATGTCCATAAACTTAAAATCTCAGTGGAGGTGCCAATTAGAAAGAATTTCGTGACTTTAAATGACTTCGCGACGAGATGTCATGTGACCAGCCCGTGACTTAGGAAAAAGTTGTTGTGCATGTAAAGATTCCAAAACAGCCTTACATGATGTTAAAACTGCAAGATCGACAATTATTCCAGTCAAACGGCCTTCGGCTACAGTGAATCCTAGTCTCGCGTCTCCAGCCCCTTTCTGTTGACGACATCATAAACATTCTACAAAATTTCTAACAACATCAAGGAGAAAGAGGCTGGCTATGCGAAACTAAGTGAATCTTAAGCCTTCGATCTAATTTGAACATGTCAGTAACGCTCTGGTCGGGCTTACCTAGCTTGAGTTTCTTCGATCTTTTCTCCTTCCGAAAAACATCTTCGAAAGCGATTCAGTTCGTATACAAGTGCGACCAAAGCAGAATTTATAGAGCTATCCGACGGCGAAAGGTTATGTATCATAGATCAAAGGCACAAAAATAGAAGAGACTTCGTCTGTATTCCACTTCACTTGCTACTTGACTCGACTTTTAGGTGACGTCACTTTCAATGTCATGCGAAGGTCATGTGACAAAATGGCTACCAGCTAGTTCTAGGCTAGTCAAAACTTTAATGGCTGGGCGGCAGTGGGAAAAAGCCTATTGGCATACTTTTTTACATTTATTGGCTGTATCATAGGATAATAAATAACTTCCATGTTGGGGATTTTGATTCATTGTCCGATTCAGTCGTTACAGGCGAAAAGGTGAGCTACCATGGTTTGAATTTGTGGTTTTTACCATTTTTCTCTAAAACTCTTAGAGATATTTAAATCCCCAACATGGAAGTTTTAGATACTTAGGTAAGGAACCTGTATACCAACATTTGTGCCCTTAGCTTTGAAGCTGCACTGCCGCCCTGCCGTTTTTCTTGTTTTTATATGTTTAAGGAGAATGCGCATACATTTCTAGGAACATAGAAAATTCTTTCAAGTTTGACATTGAACGAAAGGTAATGCAGCCATCTACACAATGGTACTAGTTGTTAGAAGATAGCGCGTATTTGTAGTAAGAAATAAAACTAAAAAGTGACGATAAATTTTCTGATCACTGAAGCCATACAAGTGTCCGTGGACATGTTCCACAAGCGTGTACTTCTTCTGCAAAAGTATGGTGTTCACAATTCAACATTTTCATCTCCTTTTCACGAGCAATGAAAGCTGACAATGCGCTGTCGTGCTTTAGAAGTAAGTCCTCCTTCTCACGTCTCCACGGAATGTACAACAGCAACAGAGAATAGTAATACTCGTCACCGTGACTTTGTGGTGTCATAATGGGTGTTTGAAGGCACGCTTGTTTTGTACGAAGTTTGATCCATCCCAGATTGCCTTGCAATTGGAATCAAGGCTGAATGTGACGCCCACTGCCGCCCTTTGGTGTGTCATCCCTATATACACTATCATACCATACAGAAAAGTGAACCAACGTCATCTTCTCAAATTCTTCTTCCTGTGGTCTTGCAGCATACCTGTCAAATAGTCCAGGTTGAAAGAGATTGGTATCCATGTCATCCAGCTCAAGTAACTCGGACCGATTCTTGAGAATCCTTGTTCTCTTTTCGGGAGGAACAGTGTTGACAAAGACAACTTTACGTGACGAATCCTTTAATGGTAAGTGGCACAACCGATAGGCTGCTTCTTGGCCACTTAACTGTCTGTGCGAAAGCATAGTGTTTCCCAATTTAGATAATCGTTTTCGAAGTGAAGCATTCGGTGCTAGTGATTGAAGGGAATCACTGATAGCCTTCTTCACCTCTTTGCTCTCACCTTTGCACATGTATGAACATATGTAAGATGCTGTCCTATAAACCGATCCAATCAACTGTATATCCATGTTGGCCTGCCATGCTAAGAGTAGTGGAGCATTGTATGGGTTGATGTTTTCTTCACCATCAGTTCTCCTGAGAATATAGAACCAGGACTTGTTACCTACATCTTCATTATTCTTGAGACGAGTAATGGACGATAAAGGTTGTGGAAAGTCAAAACGACATTCTTTTGATTTTTTCCTTTTGTCCTTCTTGATGCAAGTAGAGGTATGATTATGTTTCTGAACTCAAAGAACTACAGACCGCAAGCTGTCCTCACCACATCCTTCTTCTGGAATTCTGGCAGAAATGTAACGATAAAGTCAGGAGCTGCCGTTCTTCCCTCTACTGTATCAAGATTAGGGGCATCTTTGATCCACCACAAGGAATGGATGTGTGGTGATCCTCTGAGTTGAAATTCTACTCTCCAAAAGAAATCCGTTACCTCTCCAATAGGCCTTCCAGATCCTTTATGATTTCTTTCACTAGGGACTGGAAGCGGTGTTGAAAATGGTGTGCTGTGACAACAGGATTGTTTGTCATAAGTGTTCTTCTTTCTTCATTTTACAACTCATCCACTTTGTCTTCAGTCATATATATCCCTTCCACTACACCTTGCCAAAACAATCATTAAGTCTTTCCAGTGAAGGTCATCTGCACTAAAAGTGATGAAAAAGGTAGGCGGACCAAGGGTGCGAAGCATAGCAAATAGTTGTATTCTTGCTGATTGCCAGTAGGCTGTGGTACCCCTAATGTCCCGCATGAAGCTGTAACAGTTTTTACGAACATCGGGATTTTCCCCTACTCCAGTCCTCCGTAAATCTCCTGCTGTCAGCAATTTCTGGTTATTTCCATTTTTCTTCCCACATGTAGGATTTTGAAGGCGAAGAGCAATTGATATGCTGTTTTGTAATTTTATCGCTTCCACAATGTTACATGCCCAGAATATATATGATGGGTGTTTGGCCCAGCGTGGATCTTTACTCATTACTCTGGTTTGAAAATAGTCCAAAGGTGTAATTGAGAATTGTCGATGAGTACCAAATCTATTATTTCCATCGGGATAAAGTGTTGGAAATGCCAAAACCTCAAGTTGTTGCTCGTTAAAGATGCTCAGTGGAGCACTTATTATCTTTTCAAGTTGATGCACTGGAAAGGTACCTTCCATCAAAAATTCATTCATTGGCACATCTGGCATCAGAAAGTCACTCCGTACTACACCTGATTCCTCAATTGTCTCGTCCTGATCATCAGTTGAATCAAAGTTCTCCTCGCATTGGTTTGTGATGCTGATGCTCTTATAAGCGACATTGTTTTCCTGTAACCATTTCAATGCTTTCATTACGCGTGTATAACGTTAATGATAGTATAATGGTTTGGACTCTTTTAATGAATTCGAAGTTGGTGCCTTTATGTACACAATGTCACTGCTGGTAGCTGGTCGTGGAAGTTGATTCAATACATCAGTCATTGGTGATGGAAAGTTGATCACCTGTTCTGTTATTCCTCTTTGTCCACCACGTGGCAGAAGGACTAACTTCATGAATGGAGCCACACGTGCGATAAGTCGCTCTTCAAGACTGTTTAGCCCTTGAAGTTCTTGAGGTATGGGAGAAACACTCATTCAATTCCATCGTGAAGTACTAGGAACCTTGTTTCTATTCAGTGCTGATACGCACCTATGACAGAACCATTCAGAAGTAACCAATTGAGAATTTACATTTTGATGTACAATAAGTTTCTTAGCCTCGTCAAATGAGTAAAATTGAGCATTCTCTTTGTAACAGAACTTTTGACATGCATGAGACGGTCCATCACAAATTGTCTTGAAGAATCTATCCCTGTTTGAGACAATTTGCTTTATAGACTTTGTTAATGGTGTCATCTGCACTTCAGAATTAACCTGTAGAGATGTCGTTTGTTTTTTTTTCCCTGGCTTGCTTCTTTCTAAGTCTATCTTTCTCCTGTCTTGCTCTTTTTGCTTCCGCAGTCTCACCTTCTTGCCATCGTCGTTTCCTTTCCTGTTGCTTTTTCTTATTCTTTAACCCCTCATCCCCAGTTTGCTGTTCCCTGGCTTGCTTCTTCTGTAGTTTTTCTTTCTCTAATCTTACTTTTTTGGCTTCTTCATTCTCGCCTTCCAGCCATCACCGCTTCCTTTGTATCTGGCTTTCTTTCCTCTTTAACTCCTCCTCAGGAGTAGCATTTTCCAACATAGTCTTCCTATGCTCTGCCATCTTTGCCAATCTATCTGTACGTTCATCAGCAGATTCATTATCCAATTGCTTCTTTCTGTTTTCCTGCTTAAGTCTGAGTCTTTTTCCTCGCATTTCATCACTTTCTTTCAAAAAAGGAGATTGGAGAAAGAAACACCACAGGAACATGATGAGAGGCTGGCATTACTGGCTATCAATCAAAAGAGAAGATTTGAGAAAGAAACACCACAGGAACATGATGAGAGGCTGGCATTATTGGCTATAAATCAAAAAAGAAGAATAGAGAAAGAAACACTGTCTTGACCTTGCAACATTGCCTTTGTCTTATCACCAATAAATGTAATAGATTCCGATTGGAGACAATGTTCCTTAATTACATCCTGAATGGGTCCAGGATTACGCTCAACATCTCCAGCTAAAAGTAATAATAAAAGGAGTAGTCTTGCGTAAAAATATGAACGTTTCGATAAATATTGTTTGAACATCATCCGGCATGATCTTTTTGCCACTGAAATAAGAACTTGATGCGTCATATTAATTAGATTTAGACAAATAGGTACGACATGATGCAAGTTCAGTTCGAAATGTTGTCTAAAGTTACTTTCGGTCGAATTACAACTCGAATTTCGCATACAAAGGGTACGAAACAGATAGGTCAACACATGATCGAATATGAACATTGAAGATATGATGAAAAATAGAAACATGAAACACTTCCATTCAGAAATACATGCTTTAAATTTTGGAACATCAGAAAACCTTTTGGGACCAGGATTCAATTCTACATCCCCAGAAAGTAGTAAATGGAAATAGACTAAACCGTGAAAACTATAATACTTTAATGTGCAGCCCGTAACTGATAAGCAGCTTTTGTGGGCAAAGTTGACTATCAGGCCATGTGGATGAATGTGAACCATACAAATGGTGCACTTGTGCTGACTACATACACATTTACAAGTAATACAATATAACTCAGCTACGTGTTGTTGCACCAAGATACACTGGTGATTACGTGCACCATAAATCTTGTTAAACACTCTACCCTGAAAAGAGGAAAATGATGATAATATGTTAAAATTGAACAAATTTTACCTACATAAACTGGCTGCTTAAAAGACTATCAACGCAGAAACTGCATATCCATGTGTTGTGTGTGTGTGTGTGTGTGTGTGTGTGTGTGTGTGTGTGTGGGTATTGTGTAAAAGAAAAGGTATGTCAGTGTATGTTTGTATTACATATAAGCACATGTGGAGAGGTTGTGTTGTATAAAAGTTGCATTTTTATATATCCTTACATGTACATATGCACGTGTATGTATATGACATTGTGTGACTGTTTAGTACAATGTTAAAAGCGAGGTGCAAGGTTCACACCAAAAAGCGCTCATGCCAAAGGAGCGAAAGCTCAAACAAAGGGAGCGATTCAATTTCTCCGTGTTGGAATAATGTCAAACGTTCTTTAGCATAATTTATGCTGACGTAATTAGCACGTGACAATAGCAGGCTAACGTTTGCCACTTGTTGAGTATTGTCTATCGATGAAGAGGTTCACGGCACAAAGGTGACGGTTTTCATTGCCTTATACGCAATTGGTGTTTACGAATCGCTATTATTTTCAGTCTGAGGGACATTGTTGAAGATTGGATTTGTTACTAGGTCTAAATGTTCATCTTTTAACACAACAATTTGTATTGCGTCAGTATTTCGGTAAGTTATATTACACTCACTATTGCTGCATGTAATTGCTTAGTTGGGCTCTTTTTTTACCATTTTCGTTCTTCATTGTGTAGGTACTTCATATGATGACCGAAGGACTATCGTCCTACCCAATACGCCGAAAAGTTAACTGTATTGTACTTCTCGTTTCTACAGGAGTTAAAAGCAAACAGTGGATTCTCCAAGAATGTAAGTCTGTTATCAATACCCTGTGTGATCACTGTGAATGAATACCTTTATTCTTTTTGTAGATAACCTTTACATTTTGTATTTCGCTGGCCATACGCTTACATACTTATTTGTGAACTCTTTCTTTTGAACATTTCGGTCTATTTTCTTTAGCATTCAAGTTTTTTTTGCTTTGGTACTTGTGATTATTTCAAGAATTATGTAAATAAATACCATGCCGTCGAATTTCCAATTTCTTGCTACTGTAATATGGCTATACATTGTGTGTGTTTATACATATGCGAGTGTATGGTATTGTGAGTGTTGGTATGCTATTGCCATCTGATATTCTCTATATATGTATACAGACTATAAGGCTGATTTGTTATAAGTGCATGACTGTGTTTCTTGTACATATAGTACATCTCAGGGTGGGTGGGTGTGTGTGCATGTGCGTGTACATGTCTCAGTGTGTGTGTGTGTGTGTGCATGTGTACTAGTCTCGCATAGCCAGACCCTCAACTTGGCTCCTTGAATTTCCTAAATGTCGCCGCGTTGAGGGTCTGGTAAGTATGCTAGGGTAAACTGTTGCAGGGTCCTACGTCTGACACGGACCAATTAGTCCTTTTGATGTACCAATTACTCAATTAGATCACTTTATGAATAATATTAAAAACTGCGCATCATGCAAAATTCTGTAGAGTTGACCAAGTGGCTCAAGTATGTACTATTTTACCGAGAATTTCGTCGTCTTCTCCAACCAGGCCATCATTCTTTTCCTTTTCGAGGCATCTAGCGGTGTGAATAGTGATGACTGAAACATCACTCCACTTTCTCGTCTTGATGGTCAATCTGCTGCTGGACTAGATCCCAATCTCCTACCTAAGTCGGAGAATAGATCTCCTTTCCACAATGTCTTCGTAGTGAGGGCGATGTCTTTATCAATTGATGGCATTGGATGTCTTTGAGATACCCCAGGTATATTCAAATTCTTGTCAAATTCTTGTAGAATTTTGTTGACTGGACGCAATGTAGCTCCGCATTTCTTCACTGTATCTACTGTCACGTTGGCACCACTGCCTTCAATGAGAACTTTGAGGTTCCTAAATGTAGTAATGTACATTGTCATATAATGCAAGTTGTTCAATTACCTTAAGCATCAACCAACTTGTTCAGGTGTTCCATATGCAAGTCACATGCAATGTTCTTGCCTTGTGTGCCATGGGTGTTTATGTAGCGAGAGTACAATAGTTGCATCTTCATTCTCTCTGACATGAGATAGTGATATTGTAGTTGGACTAGACGCATTTCCTTGGAGTAGTTTTTGCGATTTGCTGACTTAAATAGCCGTAATAAAACTGGGGTGAGCTTGAGGAAACAATCACCATCCCCCTCGCGTGTTATGTCCCTGTAATGGTACCATAGCAGGCCTAAAGTAATGAGTTCCTTGGTGTATTGGACATGCTCATCTTCTGTTTGGGGTTCATCTGCAGCTGCTGTGAGGAGGTGGAGGCTGGTAAAATCTTTTACTATCACTTTGGCTATTTGCTTTGCAGAAGGTATTGGTCCTGTGATTGGTTGTGGGTTACCAAGTAGGTCAGGGTGTGTGTCCATGATGGTCAGTGCAGCTGTGACAATGTAGGTTGCAAGAACAGCTTCAAGAAAATCCTCTGCTGCATTAACATTCTTCTGAGGATTGCCTATAGTGTGTTGAAAAGGAAAATTTTCTATACAACAATGCATTTCTGTGGAACATTATTCTGAATCAGATATGTTTTACATTTATAGCTACATGTTTATATACTAGTATGTTTGCTCATACCTGAAATAGACGAGCGATTTAGGATATTTTTAAGATGTTTTAAAGTCCCAATCTCACAGTTGCTGCTATCTCTGTATAGCTGAGACCATATTGCCTGTATATGGTAAGAAGAATGTAGTAATCAGGTATATATGTAGTTCACTGTCATTCATGAAATTGCATGCGTACTAATTGTGTGGATGCATTGTGTCAGCTTATGGCATACATTCAGAAGGCACAATCTGCAGTGCCAGTCTTCAAAAACTGGTACAAGACCTTTCGGCAGACCTGGCCATTTGAGCTGATCTTGAAACTTTCGCAGTCAATTGATCACCCCCAAATAGCAAAGGGTGCAAGTCTTGATGGTTTGTCTTGTATTGTCTGCTGCCAACATGTAAAACTTCCTCCCTATGTACTGCTGGAACATACTTTTGGACTTCGTCCATGATGGCCATCATTTCTTTTGCATCCTGTTCATTGTGGTTTAGGACACCCAAAGGTATCTGCAGTGTACATGTATGTTAAAGTACAGCACCAGGCAATGTAACACATCCATACCACGTGTAGACTTACTACTTGTGACTTTGTTGACATTAGTTGGGAATACATATGTTCAATATGCCAAGTTACATCATGATTTTGATCCTTAAACATAGGAATGTAGGTGACCAAGATTCTGCATAAATACACAATAGCTTCCACAGTCATTGTAATGTATAAATTAATATCAATGGACATTGCTACCTTGCTGTACTGTATATTTTGCAAAATCTTCAGAAATACCCCTTATGCAGTTGTAATCTGGCAAGAATTTGTCTGCTTCACAAATACTGGTTTCCCAGGAGCTTTGTCATCATATGAGGCTAAATTTATCCTATCCATCACGGCATAGTGATGGAAAAAGTGAAACGATTTTGTTTGTCTTTCTACAGTTTGGTGTCTACGCCGCACATTCTTGTCCAGACTGTCTCCTATGATTTTTATTTCCTTCCATGTAGTAGGTTGAACTGCAATAGCTGAATGGCTGGTGGGGGTGGTCATTTCAGTGAGTGGGGAATAGGTAGGTGGCGTGACCAACGGTGAGGCTGCTATGGGTGTACTTTCCATGGAGTATTCATGGACCCGGGGTGGCGTGACCAACGGTGAGGCTGCTATGGGTGTACTTTCCATGGGGTATTGATGGACCCAGGGTGGCGTGACCAACGGTGAGGCTGCTATGGGTACACTTTCCATGGGGGATTGATGGACCCGGGGTGGCGTGACCAACGGTGTGGCTGCTATGGGTACACTTTCCATGGGGGATTGATGGACCCGGGGTGGCGTGACCAACGGTGTGGCTGCTATGGGTGTACTTTCCATGGGGGATTGATGAACCCGGGGTGGCGTGACCAACGGTGAGGCTGCTATGGGTGTACTTTCCATGGGGGATTGATGAACCCGGGGTGGCGTGACCAACAGTGAGCCTAATGTTGATAGGTGTTCAAAAGTCAGCTGGTTATGGAATAGAAGAGATGTGGTCTTTTCACGCTGGATATACTACTGTAACATATATCTTGGTGATAGTATTGTACATGTAGGTGTGTATAACTTACTGACAGATTTTCCAAGGATGTATCCCCTGCAGTAATGTCCACTGTAATGTCCAGACTTGCCTCTGTTTCCCTACATATGCCTAGGGCATATATGGGTAAAGCCTAGAATAGAGGAGCACACACCTGCATTTGTCATACTGCATTGTATGTGCATATATATTTCCTTATCTTTAAAAGTTCAACTTTAAAATTACCTCCATTGTTTGCAAAGCATGAACCAGGCTATCCCTCCATTCTAATACTGGCTCATCATCACTTGTCCATAACGGATGCAAGAGTTACAGGGGAGACTTAGCATCAGTGGGTTTAGTCTTGTCAAAGACTGTGGAGAAGTACATGCACTTTCATTTAGTTATTCTTTACTCTCTAGATATTTGTGAGTGTTTACCTGGGTAGACGTGTGCCCAGCATGTAAGACTACTGTCAGTAACTCTTGCACGACATCCAATCTCCTATTTCTGGCCTTTGCAAGCATAGCGATGATTGTGCTCAGGCAGGGGATTAAACTCTTCCTTTTCTGTGAAGGAGTGAGGTTCAGCAATAGTGTGGTAAGAATTGGGGCGGTATCCACAATATCTGCCCATAGATTAGATCAAGAGAAGGCCTGTAGAGATGCTATGTCTCCGTAATGTCGAAGGGAAGAGAGAGTTGCTGGGGAACTGATGAGTGCAATTTCCTTTACAGCCACCTCTTGGGCAACAGCTGTTGCAATGGTTTCAGCCATGTCTCTCTCACGCAGCAGCACTTTAATGGCTTTTGAAGCATTACCTTTGGCCAGATGGGGTTATGGCATGTCGAAGTAAGGATTTATCTGGTCGATAGTGCCTAGTTCATGAGTACCCCAAGGAAACCTACATGCAATCACTTTATATGTAGTACTGATTGTGGTGTTCCACTATTCGCAAAACAACAATGAACCTGCACTACAATAATTCACTGGAAGCATACACGAGGTACAACACGTGGTCGCCCTTGGCTGACCAATCAACTCAAAAGAAAGACATGTGATTACAGGCACATACGTAAGAAAACTATTAATATAACACACACACAACATCTACCCCAAGTCTACATCACACTTGATCACTACACCCCTCTCCCCTTGGTTAATGACTAACTGTTACCCCATAGCGATCTGGGGGATGGCTCACTCGACTAGATGGACAAAGAGGTGGAGGAGCTTCTGGTGATTGCCTGGCAGAATTTGACGCAGGTAGACTACCCTCGGTCAAAGAGCCTTCGAACCATGGTTGGGTATCCCACTCTTGGGTAGGTGTAGCTTTAGCTAGACGAAGTCTAAGATGATCCACATGTCGTCGGAAACATCGACCATCTGACAATTTCACTAAATATGAAATTGGACTCCACCTCTCCAGAACCATACCTGCTAGCCACGGTGAACCTGAACCGAAGTTCTGTACATAGACTTCAGTACCAGGAGTAAACTCTCTTGCCTTGGAGTGCAAGTCGTGGGTTACTTTCTGCCTCTCTTGCTGACTCCGTACTTGACTGCCCAGGTTGGGTTTAAGTAAGTCAAGCCGAGTCCTCAACTGGCGACCCAACAGGAGTTCAGCAGGAGTCTGTCCGGTGGTGGTGTGCGGTGTTGTGCGATAGTTGAGCAAGAAGCGTGTGACCTTGGTCGTGAGGGTGCCCTCCTTCAATTTCCGCATTCCTAGCTTGAACGTTTGGACGGCCCTCTCTGCTTGACCATTCGAAGACGGATGGTGTGGAGAAACACAAATGTGGCGAACTCCGTTAGTGCTCATGAACTGTCGAAACTCCTCGCTTGTGAATGAAGGACCGTTGTCGGTGACTAGTTGCTCAGGTAACCCCAGAGTTGAAAAACACTGCCTCAACTTCTCAATAGTGGTTGTCGAAGTAGATGAACTTGTTGGGTACACCTCCATCCACTTAGAGTGAGCGTCAATCAGAATCAAAAACATGTGACCTAGGAAGGGGCCTGCATAATCAGCATGAACTCGTAACCATGGTTTTGTGGGCCATTCCCATGGGTGTAAAGGTGCAACTGGGGGTGCTTTCCGGTTCTCCTGACACGCGGCACAGTGTTTCACCTTCTCCTCTAGAGCCTTGTCCACAGCCGGTCACCACACATGTTGACGAGCTAGGGACTTCATCTTCACCACCCCAGGATGGCCATCATGCAGGAGATTCAGCACCTTGTCTTGTAGAGAAGCTGGTACCACTACCCTACTTCCCCGTAAGATACAACCACATTCTACACTCAATTCATGTGCCATGTTCACAAAAGGTTTCAACTCACGCTTCTCCACCAATTCTGGCCAGCCGTTTGTCACAAAATTCCTCACCTTGGATAGTACTGGATCTCGGGAAGTGTGGTTCCATACGTCTGTTGACGATACAGGAGATGCATCCAGGTGTTCCATTAGCAACACTGTTTCCCTTGGTGGTGGTACCTCTGCTGGTGCACTTGGAAGTGGTAACCGACTGAGTCCATCTGCATTTCCATGGTCTCTTCCTAACTTGTAGCGGATCTGGTATGTGTATGCTCCTAGGGTCAGGGCCCATCTTTGAACCCGTGCAGAGGCCATTACCGGCACAGACTTGGTTTCGTCAAAGATATACATCAAAGGCTTGTGATCGGAGTGTATGATGAACGAACGACCATACACATACTGGTGGAAATGCTTTACACCGAAAACGATAGCCAAGGCTTCCTTATCCAGGTGCGAGTACTTGCGTTCAGCAACTGAGAGCGAACGAGATGCATAAGCAATGGGCCTTTCTGTGCCATCCTCCATGCGGTGCGATAGAACTGCCCCTACCTCGTAGGGTGATGCATCACAAGCTAAGATGATCTCCTTCTGTGGGTCGAAATGTACCAGCAAATCTGATGACTGGAGCAAGGCCTTGACCTTATTAAAAGCCGACTGCTGAGCTGACCCCCAACACCATGGAATGCTCTTGCGAAGGAGAGTGTACAATGGGGCTGCTATTGTAGCCAAGTCTGGTAAAAACTTCCCATAATAATTCACCAGTCCCAGGAAAGATCGAAGCTCGGACACTCGGGTAGGATCTGGTGCATCGGCCACAGCCTGGATCTTGGTCTGCGTTGGTTGTAGTCCTTCTCTGGAGATTTTGTGACCCAAGTACTCTATCTCTTCCATCATGAAGGAACATTTCCCTTTTTTGAGCCGCATCCCTGCATCTTCTAGGCGGGTAAGGATGCTGTCGAGGTTCTGTAGGTGTTTCTCCGATGAGGGGCCAGTGACCAGGATGTCATCTAAATACACACAGACATTCGGAATACCCTGCAAGACAGTTTCCATCGTACGTTGGAATATTGCCGGGGCTGATGACACACCAAACGGTAACCTCTGGTAACGGTAAAGACCTTTGTGTGTATTCACTGTGACAATTGGTTGGGATTCCTCCGCCAGTGGCAACTGAAGATAGGCATGCGAGAGGTCTAACTTAGAAAAGTGCTGACCTCCAGCTAGGGATGCGAACAAGTCGTCAATCCTTGGTAACGGGTAGATTTCCAACTTAGTTGCAACATTAGCAGTGAGCTTGAAGTCTCCACAGATCCTGACAGAGCCGTCGGACTTCAACACCGGCACAATGGGGGCTGCCCAGTCTGAATGTTGAACAGGAATGATAACACCACTGGCTTCAAGACGGTTGAGCTCCTCTTCAACCTTAGAACGTAAGGCATGAGGTAATGGACGTGGCTTGTAGAATTTGGGCTTGACATCTGAACTGATGTGTAGGGTTGCTTGTGTCCCCTTTCTTTGTCTTGCCAAGCCCCTCTTGAAACACGGCCTCATGTCGCTGTGTGACATCTACCAGTGTGTCCTCCAGTTGAGTCGCAAACATACTATACCAATCCAACTGCAGCTTGGAGAGCCAGTCTCTACCGAGTAGAGAGGGTCCAGAGCCGGCAACGACCAGGAGAGGCAAATCCAGCTGCTGACCACGGTGTCTCATAGTGACAGTCAATCCACCAACTACAGGGATCTCTGACCCTGTCTAGGTGCGCAATTTCACTTTGGAAGGCTGTAGTGGTGGTATAGATTGAGGTCTCCAAATGCTGGCCAGGGTTGATTCGTTCACTACCGTAACAGAGGCCCCTGTGTCCACTTCCATGACGATATCCTTGCCTTCAATGCTGACTGTAGTCTGGAGTGGGGAAACGGCTGGACCAGACACTGGGTACAAGGAGTACTCTTGAGGTTCGCCCGATGATGGCGGTGACCACTCCTTCACGGGCTCGTTATAGTCGGGCTGGGAAAACCAGAAAAAATGGCTGCCGCTTGGAAGTGGTTATAAATATACCGGATTTTTTAGTTTAGAATAACATTTTTGTAGCTATTCGAATCTGTTATATGTTCATTGACTATATATCGAAATGTTAGTGTACAAGATATAAATGTATTTCTTTTCAGAAAATCTAAAACAAGCTCGATAAAAGTGGTATGTTTTGCAGTAAACGTGGATGTCCGGACGTGTAGACGCTTACAAACAGCTACAAGATTGGTATGAGATGAAAGAGAAAAATTTACTCTATAAGCTATTTGTGAGCGGGAAAAATATAATCCTTCCTGAAACACTTATAAGAAAAAATGTACTTTTGTGGCTAAAAAATGTGAAAATTAGACTTTAAAATGGTTACAACTTTAGCGTACCTGGTTATATCTTCTCCGCTCACCAACTATACGTCCACACAACTATTTTGAAACCAACAATATCTTCTTTGAAGGGTATGATGGCCATCTACACGTCCGGATCCCACGATTTTTATAAACTTGGTTGCAAGCGACCATTTAACTGTGACGTTGTGCATGCGTAGATGTCGTCACCAAGCACATACACGATTAATGCCATGGATACTCGCGGATACTAATCCACCGGATACTTTAGTCTTTTGTCTACACTTCTTTTCGCCGAGCGGGAGGTTTGATCAATCGATCTTCGAGTCTTATCAGTAAGTTCTTGATACTTTCATGTTTTTTCATGGCGTGTACTGGTTGTCCTCTAAGCGTAATAACGAAAGAGTAACCGTTGGCTTGCCACAGCGTATTGGTAATCGTGATTCTGGCAATGTTTGAATTCAAGTTGACTCTAGTCTAGTAGTAGTTGGATTGGGTCTTAATATTATCTTGTTTTGCCTGTTCAGTGTGACATTCGTGCGGCTTTTGATGACGTATAAATACGATTCACTTCAGCTGATCCGCGCATCGTGACGTATGGTGATACATTCCTTAAATTCCAGTACTTTGTCACCTAAAATCCCCGATTTCTGAGCCCGACTATAATGTCCCTGTGTTGGTCAAATGCACTGTTTTGTATCCCTTCAGCATTTCCGATTTCATTGCAGCTTTACTTCTACAGACCTTACGGATGTGACCCTTCTTGCCACAGGCATGACACTCTACATGCTGGAAACGGCATTGTGAAGGTTCATGTGAACCACCACATCGATAGCAAGAACGGGGAATGGAGGGCTTCTTCCTAGTTGTGGACTGGTCCTGCAACTTTTGAATTGGTTCACTGATGGTCATTTCACGGGAGTGTAATTCCTGTGCATCACGTTCAGCCAACTCCATAGCCTGTACCATCTTAAAAGCCGTGTCGAACGTGAGGTCAGCTTCAGCCAGCAGACGTTGTTGACAACGACTATTCGTGATGCCACACACTAATCGATCCCGGAGCATCTCATCTAAGCGCTCCCCATAACCGCAGTGCTCTGACAGTCTTCGTAGTTCCGCGACATAACCAGCGATTGATTCCCCAGGCTTCTGCGAACGTGAATTAAACTTGTACCTCTGGACGATCTGCGACGGTTTCGGGTTGTAATGAAGCCGTACTTTGTCCACTATGTCTTTGTACGGGACAGCAGTTGGCTTCTCTGGAGCCACCAGGCTTCGTATGAGCCCATACGTTGGTGTCCCGCAACAAGCTAGAAGAATTGCGCGCTGCTTCTCCGCGCTTTTGACCTCGTTCGCGGTGAAATAAAACTCCATTCATTCAATGTACGTAGGCCATTCCTCTCCGATGCCCGAAAACTCTCCAACGGTACCGTGTACTGCCATTGTTCACCTCGTCGCCAAAATGTGGTGTTCCACTATTCGCAAAACAACAATGAACCTGCACTACAATAATTCACTGGAAACATACACGAGGTACAACACGTGGTCGTCCTTGGCTGACCAATCAACTCAAAAGAAAGACACGTGATTACAGGCACATACGTAAGAAAACTATTAATATAATAACACACACACAACATCTACCCCAAGTCTACATCACACTTGATCACTACACTGATGTCATCTCATGGAACTATACAGTTGAAAGTGTGTGCACAATGACTTACGACTTATAATAATGTAATAATAATAATTTTTAATAATGACTTAATGACTAAATTTATTAGGGGCTGCCGCAGGCAGCCCCTATGTGACCGTCCGCAGGAAAAGGGAATATGCGCATCAAAACACTAATCGAGAAACAAGCGTTTGAAATTCGCGCACTTTCATTAACGTATAA
The DNA here is from genome assembly GCA_963170055.1 of Halisarca cf. caerulea. NCBI lineage: Eukaryota > Metazoa > Porifera > Demospongiae > Chondrillida > Halisarcidae > Halisarca > Halisarca cf. caerulea. The sequence continues at coordinate 11,397,072 of CAUJGJ010000397.1, forward strand.
CTCCGTATGCGCAGATCACATCAGTGTATACTAAACACCATGATGAAGCTCATTTAGTGGGCTTTAAATAGATACCCAATACGTGGTAGTGAGCGCTTCGATTTGAGTATTTTTCGGAGTTTTTTTTAGAACCATGTGTGAACGCAATCTCGCTCTTCAACAAGATCTGCCTCCTTCGCCAACAGTTCAAGATGAAAGACAGTCTACAACATCTTTTCAAGGTATTGAAGCCTTTTTTCAAATGCCAACAAGGTCCCTTCCTTGGCTAACCACCATTGCTGAAGATGGAGATATTGATCTCAGCCCTGATGATTGCAATGAACTGGATTCTGTTGAAAGATTTATTATTAAGAGTTGCCATTGTCAGAAGGGCCCAGAAAACAAACCTTGCTGTTTCTTGTTTTCAAGGGACACCTATGTCAGTCACAGAAGTCAGTGTCTGGAGCTAAAGAGAGAAGAGTTGGATATGGTCATCTTAGCCAACATTGATGCTCGCTGGTCAGAAGATTTAAAACACGATTCTCGTTTTAAAGTGCCATTTTACTTTCAGGGAAAACAAATATGTAAGACAACCTTTTTGTTCCTGTATAGCATTTCAAGTCACCGCTATGAAAACCTTTATAAGCACTATGTCTCCAATGGATTAACCACGCGTCAGCATGGTAATTCAAGGCGATTACCAGCTAACACGTTATCTCAGGATGCCGTTGAAGATGTTGTTGCATTTATCAAGAATTTTGCCCGTGCTCATGCACTGCCTTTGCCAGGTTGTCTTCCAGGTCACAAGGACAAAGTGTTGGTATTACCCTCTGATCTTTCGAAATCATCCATTTTTGAACGTTACAAGGAAGCTTGTACAAAAGCAGAAATGTCTCCTGTAGGTCGTAGTAAATTTTATGATACGTGGCATTCACTACTACCACACATATCTATTGCAACACCAAGCAGTGATTTGTGCTTTGTTTGTCAACAAAATAATCTGGCCATTCAACAGTCGGCATGTTTGTCTGAAGAAGAGAAGACTGAACGCTTACAAATTGCAAATGATCACCTAAAAAGAGCAAAGACCGAGCGAGAATACTACAATCAGCAAGTAGACGAGGCTGTACAAGAAATAAAAAAGAGTACAACACCAACTGTAGCTCATTACAGTTTTGATTTTGCTCAGCAGGTATTTTATCCCTATGATGCACAGCAAACTGGGCCAGAGTACTTTAAAGCAGCACGGAAGTGTGGGGTTTTTGGTGTATGTAATGATGGGAAGAATATTCAAATATTTTATCTAATTGACGAAGCTGAGAATCCTGGGAAAGGGGCAGATTGTGTCATCAGTATCCTCCATCACTTCTTTAGTACTCACGGCATGAAAGAAAAGCATGTAAAATTGCATGCAGACAATTGTGTTGCTCAGAACAAAAACAATCCCACCATCCAGTACTTGATGTGGAGAGTAATGACTGCGAGACATGCGTCAGTAGAACTGTCATTCATGTTAGTAGGCCATACTAAATTTTCTCCAGATCGTTTCTTTGGAATATTCAAGAAGACATATCGTCATTCAACAATCTCTACCATTAACGAACTTCAGATGGTAGTGCAACGCTCGTCTTCTCAGCAGACTATTCCTCAGCTTATCCGAGATATTTACGGATGTCCACAAGTATCATTTTACCAATGGTCTACATTTCTCAGCAATTTTTTCACCACCATACCCAATATCTCCACCTATCACAGTTTCCGTGTGTGTGATAGCAAACCAGGTGTTGTCTTTCTAAAGGAGTTCTCTGACAGCCCTGAAGTTGAACATAGAATTCTCAAGAAAGGAATCACATTTGATGCTATCACTGATGCAGAGCCGCAAAGGACAAGGATACCTGGCCTAGATTTAAATCGTCAGTGGTATTTGTATGAACATATACGACAGCACTGCAAGAGCACTTTAGCAAAAGATTTCACATGTCCAAAGCCAACTGAACCCAAACCAGTAAGATTTAATAGTGTACCAGTAGTCTCAGGCAAAGATTCAGATGAAACACCAGCCACAAGGAAGCAGCCAAGACTATGCAGTCATTGCAAAGAGCCTGGACACACTAAAAGGACGTGCTCTATGTTAAAGAACTAATGTTTTCTCGTTTTTAATCGTAATAAGTCATATGCAGTTATTTAAATAAAATTGATAGCCATTGTGAGTTTTTCTTTGTAAACATGTCACAGATGTGTAACTTTGTGATTGTGCCACTATTGTCTACTTTATATTTTCTTTTACTTTGTTTTGATGCTTTTCTGTAAGAAAACAGGTTACTTCCTGTTCTTGTTGTAACTTCCGGTTTTAATTAATTCAATTTACGGATACTACAGGTTGCTATGGTAACAAAATTTGCATGATTTGAATAGACCAAGATCTATAGAAAGCATATCTGGAAAAAAACTGAAGTGTGAAAATTTGACCATATTCCCTTTTCCTGCGGATGGTCACCTATATTGTTTTCATTTGGACTTCCGGTGTGTAACGCTCGTCCGATATATATATATATATATATATAATATGGATTTGAAGAAAAGTCTTATAATAGAGAATTTATATAATAGTAATAGAGAAGTATGAATTTATACAGGAATGAGTTATAGGAATTGTTTTGAAAACAATTGCCAAATATGGCAATTGTTTTCAAAACAATCGTCCAGTTACAATAAACAGTATGTTCAATGAATGTTCAGCTGTGCACTTACACTCCAATGCTTTGCAAGTGATTCGAGTGCGTGGGGCGGCAGCCCCCACGAGTTTTTAACTCGAATTACTTGTTGACTTACGACCAGCTCCGGTGAGGTGCCTTGTGGTAGTCGTAGTCTCTTTGGTGCTATACTTGCAGGAATGATAGCGGGTGGTCGTCTTGTTGGTGGCAGAGTGACAGGGTTTGATGTCGTGATAGGGGGAGCACACAAATTGTCCACTCTTAGACTAATGGCTTGTCTAATTTCACCCAGTTGCTTTTCTAGTTTCTCCCACTTTGAAAGCTGGTCTGCTTTGCAAATGTATTGTTCATTGGTTGGTAGTGTTTGAAGTGCCTCCTGTACATTATATCCTGGATGCTGTTCTTCACAAAATGCTTGTATTTGCTGTAGGTGTACTCTGCCTGCACTTTCTGGAGATAGCACTTTCCTCATCCTTTTATCTGAAACAGTTGTTTTGCACAAGGCGCATTTGTACAATGTTACTCTTGAGGATCCTGGTTGGCTCATTTTACAAACAATGGTATTGACCGATTCTCACAAACCAGAAACTGAAAATATACCTATGTATATACTACTGGTCAACCAGTTTCTACTGCTTACATATACCTATATTCTGACTCAGGCCTCGTTTACACGTATACGTTTAGCCTGTAAAACATGTTAGAATCAAGTCGTTTGGGGGCTCCGTTTATACGAATTCGCCGTAAATGATTACGTAATATGCATCGTTCCGAAGCCACCTTTCAAAGCGTGTAAGTTCCGAATCGCCGTATACTGACGACAGTGTAAACGGGTGAAACATGTATTGTTTTCATGTGTGTCATGTGACTGCAAAGGCGTGATATACTTGAAGCTCGACGTAACGATGGAGAAGAAAGTGGCAGTATTTGCGATTGTGACGATATTGATCCAATTGATGGCCTTATACCAGTTTACTGGTCTTTTGTTTGTGTTTAATTACATGCTGTATCATCAGCGAAGAGTACTTTTGACAAGAGCAATGGAAACGTTGGCCCAACCAGCCAGAACGAGCAGCAAAGTACGTACGAAACGGACTCGGAGGAAGAGGAGGTACTGGATAAATCCCGGGCGATCGCAGGAATTGTGGGCCAACTTCGTAAATGGCACTGTCGTGGATGAGGCATGGAAAGCAAACTTCAGAATGCGTAAGGAGAATTTCTATAAGCTGTGCGATGAACTGTCTCCATATACCCGAAAACAGACAACTTCCATGCGTTCTCCTATCGATGTGGAAAGGCAAGTGGCACTTACTCTATATTATCTGTCAACTCCACAGACTATATTAACAGGAAGGGTCGTTTTTCTTTGAATGTGCAAGCTTGTTGCGATTTTCGACATTGTTTTATGGACGTTGTGGTAAAATGGCCTGGTAGTGTTCACAACGCTCGAATACACAGGCTCATTATAGTGTGTCACGCAAAATGGCTGCCGCTTCGAAGTGGCTAAAATATTAGCGCATTTTTAGCTCAAGACAAGACATTTTCTCACTTTTTAAAATCGCTGTGTGTTTTATTGTTATTTATCGAAATATTGGTGTACAGTTTAAGCATATATACTTTATGTTTCAAAAAGGAAAATTAGCTTTGAAAAAGGTACACTTTTTGCAGCAAATGGCAAAGTCCGGACGTGTAGATGGTCTCTAAGAGCCACAAGATTATTATCAAATGAAAGAGTGGAGTTTACTTAATAAGTTATTCGTGAGCGGAAACATTATAACTCGAAATGAGATAAATATAAGGGAAAATGTAGTTTATTGGCTATAAAAATGTGAAAATTAGGCTTTAAAATGGTTATATAATCGGCGTACCTGGTTATATCTTCTCTGCTCACGCTAAGAATGTACACAATAGCACTTTGAATCGTTCGATATCTTCTTTCAATGATATAAGTATCATCTACACGTCCGGATCACACGGTCTTTACAAGCGAGGCTTCAAAACGGCCATTTAATGGTGACATCAGTAACTATGAGCAATTACGTCATCTGTATACTTGCTTTTGGCTCTCGCGCCGCATGGAGTCCTTCTGAAGATCCTCCAACATTCGATCGTATGCCATTCTAACTTCTATTGGACAGTTATAGTTTTCTCAGCAAAGGAAATCCGTTTATAAAGCTTCAGTTCTGATTGATTGTCGATGGATTCGTAAAGCGAATCGGTGAGTTAAACCTCAATCATTTTTGTTTTGAAAGTCCCAGGCCTTTAAGTTAGTTTATTGCTTTTGTGTACCTTCCAAATCTTCCCAAAATGTGCCGCACGTGTTACTTTAGTGTTGATAATTCTTTAGAATAAGCTTAAAGTTTGCTCACAAGTACAACATTCCCGTATATAGTGACTTTTTTACGAATCTCGCATCTGCAAAGCTTACTTCTATGTATGTGACTTGAATTTCTTGCATTTTCACAAGGAAAAAGTTGTGTTTTAATTTTTTGGTTTGCGAAATATACGTATTTCTACTGAGCGCTATGTAATGACGCATTACCACGTTTACAGATGAACAAAAGTGACGTAGGCAGAAAAGTGACAAATTCTTGAGATTCCTGAACTTTGTCACCTAAAATCCTCATTCCCTGAGACCAACTATAATGCCCCTGTGTATTTGCTAATTCAAGATTGAGCCAACTCTAGCAGCAGGAGAAGATTCCTGCCTGTAGGAGAAGTGTACTGGAAGACAATGACCCTATCCAAGTGTATTTATTGGGAGATACAGCATATCCTCTGATGCCGTATTTAATGAAAGAATACACAAATGGAGGTTCAACTGTACAGGAGCAATATTTTGGATATAAGCTATGTAGTGCCAGGAATGTTATCAAGTGTGCATTTGAACGCTTGAAAGCAAGGTTCAGCGCTCTCAGGTGTGCAATGGACATTAAAATTGATGACTTGCCATTCGTAATTTATGCCTGCTTAGTCCTGCACAACTATTGCGAAATGAATGGGGAATCTGTGAATGAAGAAAAGGTGCAATCTGTAATTGCATACGAAAGGGATTTCCAACCAGTGATGACATCAAGGGGATATGCTACTGGTTGTGATGAAACAGAGGGAAAGAAAGTCAGGAGAACCTTGACAAAGTACTTTGACCCATAACACAGCTGAAATTGAAGTTCATTTAGGAGTATACATTGTAACATCAACTAGAATAGTAAAACATTACAAACAAAACTGTAAAGTACTTAATTGCATTATAATTATGTTTACGTCTAAGAGGAGTAATTATTGTTATTATTGGGTGGCATTTGGTTTGTGGGAATAGGACCTGGTTCTGGTACATGAGAGTTGAGCCCGGAGTGCTGAGCACCATCCATACAAGATCCAGGACCAGGAGGTGGCAGTACAGTATACGGGTAAGGTGTGTATACTTGTGGCTGGTGATGGGTTGGCGGCGGGAGCAAAAAAGTCTTCAATAAAGAAAAGCCATCAGCAATGGAGCCACTGATCTTTTCCATACTGGAAAACAGTTGTGATATGTTGTCTTGATGCTGCTTCTCTGTTCTTTCCATCTGCTCAACTAGCTTATTCTTTAATGCCAACTCCTCTCTAGCTACTCCAACAAGCTGAGCATCCATAGGAAGCTTTCGCTTCATCTTGGCTTGCCTGTAGTCCTTCAGTGTACTGTCTAGCAGTTCCCTTCTCTGATTAACAGTGCTTGAAGGTACTACTTGCCTGTCATCAGATTCTGTTGGAGTGGCGGTGATATCTGGTTCTGTGCATGGTGTCCCAGGTACGCTCCCATTCTCATCAGGCTCAGTACTGTGGTGAATTAGATGGAGGATCCACATCTGTTATATCAGAGGTTTCCAGACCGCCTTCAATTTGCTCGGTAGCTGGACTACCACCCCAGATTTTGTCGCATAGCTCGTAGTAGAGGAGAACTACGCGGCCGTGACCACTCCTTCGCCCTGAATCAACGGCTTTTCTGTATTTTAGGCGAATATTTTTAAGCTTAGTTGTTAGAATAGCCTTCGTTAATTCTTTGTTAATTCTTCCTTTGTGTGGGAATACTCCTTCGCTAGTAGTGCAGCCTTCGTTAGTAGTCCTTTGCAGGACTGAAATGTATAACCTGGGCAATGTCTGGACAATCCAACCCCATCCCAAATGCTTCAGTGCAAAAAACAACCCGCGCAATGCCATTCTCTTGTATGAAGTGACTAATCACCATTTCTTTCAATTCTGGGCTACTTTCTGACATGAAAACGTCTGCAATCCTGTTAAAAGATAAGTTCTGTGGTACATATGTTGGCATTTTCATCATACTTCATCGTATATTGCCTAACCTTAATCCAGGTATGTTCGTTGGTAGCCCAGGTGGGGAAGTGAAGGCATCTCCTAGCAGATTGGCCATGAGCCCCACAGCATACCACAGTCTTCACACCTGTATTGTAACATTTGAGTGCATGGTAGTGAATTTTCATCCTTTTGTGTAGATGTACACATTATCTATTAAGAACCTACCTTCTACAGAACACAATTGTTTTTGGATACCGTATTCCTTTGTGTTGTATTCCTTTTGCCAACAACGATGCCAATTTTTCTACTGATGTTTGTGGTAAAACACCATAGAAAATATTTGACTTGTCAGGCGTTTCATCTACAAAGACTGGATCAGACATGTGAAGACGTTGAAGAATGACATCTCTTGTGTGGACAGATGCAGTGGCTGTCATGGCAACAATAGGTACTGCTGCTCTGATCAGACTCCTCAGAACTCCCAGCTTGCCATATTCTGGTCGGAAGTCGTTCCCCCTGCAAATACAAAATACTGCATGGTCAAACACCAATAACACATTCTGATATTGATAAATAGAATCTGATCTGAATATAAAGGTAATGTCACATGCACTACTTCCATTTTGCTAACCATTTAGATACACAATGTGCCTCATCCACCACTACAGCTGCTAGATTCTCCTCATACACTTTGCTCATAAGCATTGCATGTGTCTGGGGGTTTCCCAGTAAGGTTTCGGGACTGGCAAGGACGCATTGCACACGACCCGATACTACAGCTTCGATCACTGACTGATCTGTCTGTGCAGTGACTAGAAAATCGGCTGTTAAACCCATTTCCCTGAGCCTCCGCCTCTGATCCATCATCAGGGAAATCAAGGGGCAAACGATAAGAACTATGGCTTTCATTTGTGGACCAGTTCTTTCATGCAGATGGTCGAAAGTGCGGGGAAGAACACCCGTTACGATTGTTTTCCCGTAACCAATAGGTAGTCTGACAAAGACGTTCTTCCCGCGAAGAATTGCCAAAGCCGCATCTCTCTGCTTTAATTTTAGTGTGCGGTGTGGAACGTGAAGCTCCTCAAAAGATTCCTGCAGTGCGTCTTCCACCGTAACTTTGCTCCGCTGAGCCATTTTTAGCACCTATCGCTTGGTTCGCGCATCTGAGCATAGCATATTCATTAATTATTGTCAAGCACTTACAATTTGAGGTTGTCTACCAATTCACTTGACTCCGCCCCCATGCAACAGTTTTGTATGCCATCTTTGCCAGACCCAAACCTCTCCTTCGTACAGAAGGATCGAAGAGGTTTGGGTCAGGCTACGGGAGACTACATGTGTACCATGTCTCATGCAGTGTGTTTTGCACACATGTACATTCTCAGTGTGTGTGTGTATTACACGGTCTGTCTTTTGTACACATGTGCGTGAGTTTTGTATGCGAGTAAATGTCTCAGTGTTTGTTTTGTACATGTGTACATGTACGTTTCAGTGTGTGTGTGTATACATATACTGTAACTTGTGTAAGCATGTGTGCAATTCGTGTTTTATGTATGTTTTTAATTATTTATATGTATAGTATGTGCATGTTTGTGTCCATACATGTACTCTGCTTGAGTATTATATATTAGCCATGAAAGACAATTATTATTCATTTTGAGCAAGATGCAAATGTAATCTTCATTGTACAATTCTTCATTAGCTCTGTTTTATCACATTCCACAATTGACATTTCCAATTTCATTGCAAACTATTTATATTATTAAATGTAAGTTCTCTGTAATCGTCCCTTTTCTATTGAACTATTGTACATATAACTCCACAATCTTGTACATGCAGTATATACACAAACACTAACACTTACTGACACATGCATATACACAAACACACAGACACACAGATACATGGTATACACACACAAACACACCCGTACACCCACATCACCCACACAAATACATGGCACACGTACACATAAATTCACAAACTATTGGCAAACATACATAAACACACATGCATAGTATTATATACACACAAAATGCCATACACAAACATAAAACAGACACCAAGTCAATACATGGATAAAGCATGTACATGACAATGAACACACCTGCAAACAGCCCATTTATGATATGATGCAGCTAATACATAAAATGCACACACACACACACACACACACACACACACACACACACACACACACACACACACACAAACACACACACACACACAGAATAAAACCAAATTGTGGTTAAAAGGTCTATAATACTAGCGATAGCGACACAAACATGCACATGCACATGTGCACTCGTAAACACACAAACACACATGAACATATCATATACACATATACAAACACAAACACAAACACAATACATATACATATTGTACATAAAGAACAACATAAGTATAATGCATTAATGTACACACAATGTCATACAAACACACACACACACACGGAATAAAACCAAATTGTGCCTAAAAGGTCTATACTACTAGTGATAGCGACACAAACATGCACATGCACATGTGCACACAAACTCTCAAACACACACATGAACATATCATATACACATGTACAAATACAAACACAAACACTTACATATGCATATTGTACATAGTGAACAACATAAGTATAATGTAGTAATGACCACAAACACACACTGTGTACGCGCACACACACACACACACACACACACACACACACAGAAAGAGAGACAGACAGACAGATACACTAACTACATGGAAACATACGTATATCTCATATACACACACACATGGAATACCAAATTGTGACTTAAAGGTCAACAACATAAGTATAATGTATTAATGTACATACACAAACACACACTGTACACACACACACACTCACACACACACACACACACAGTTGCACCAACTACATGCACACACGCACACACACACACAGTTGCACCAACTACATGCACACACGCACACACACACACACACACACACACACACACACACACACACACACACACACAATTGCACATACAGACAACAAAAGTGAATTCCAACCATAAAGTCTACACACAAACATGCACATGTGCAGGCATACGCTCACAAACACACACACACACACACACTATACATTGTCCACTACTGGAGATAACAACACAAACATGCACATGTGCACACAAATTCACAAACACACACACACACACACACACACATACGTATCATAAACATTTGCAAAACTACATGTACAAACACATCACACACAAACACACACATATGCGCAACTACTCACACAGACAACAAAACTAAATTCCAAATATCAAGTCTACAAACAAACATGCACATGTGCACACATACATTCACAAATACATACATGATACACCCTTTTCCAATTGTAAACACACACACATTACACATGTACAAAACTACATGTACAAATGAACTGCTTCACACACCATAAATTCACACACACACACACACACACACACACACACACACACACACACACACACACACACATTCATAAACACACACACACACACACACACACACACACACACACACACACACACACACACACAGTAAATAGTGTACACTACTAATAGCGACACACACATGCGTATGTACATACATAAACACACACACACACACACACACACACACACACACTTTTCAAATTGCAAACACACGTAGACGCAGGTAATATCGGGAAGCGGGTAATTCCGGAAACTGTCGTGTACTTTGCAATCTTTGCAGTAGATTGTTTGGAAGAAAGTGGAATAGAATAGACCCAAATTAATATATCAACTACCCTCTCACCACCTTCAGCTATTCAGTCAACTAACTGAAAAGTATACGGAATTCCCAAAATTACCAGCTTCTCGGAATTACCTGCTTTTACCTTACACATTACACATATACACAGAAATGAATGTAAAACCAAACATGCCTCACAAAGAACACACACAACAACGTATGCTGTAACCATATGTAGACCTGTAATAACAAAGGTGATCTCTCCCACATAGCCACACACACATACAGAGACACACACCACCTCTTAATAAAAAGGTTCAACGCTTACGAAGGCACAAACGACCGAAGAACGAGACCCAACGAAAATAATCTGCTGTACTAGTCGAGGAAGTATTCTACGTGGCCAACGTGCTCTGGCGTACAACAACCTTTGAGCCCAATGCATGGTTATGCAACAGTTCCGCCGCAAGCAATAGCAATAAATACTTGCTTACCATGCTCCGCAGTATGGCGAGACTTTATCAAACCCGAGAAATGTGCTCAGAAACACAGAGAAAGACAAAGAAAATCAAAGGACCAGTCGAGAACGGCTTTCCGATGAAGAACAGCTGCAAAATCACTGGAATTCTGTTTTGCGCATTCGCGGCGGCATTTTAGTGAGTGCAAAGGACATAGTCTGACGTGGCCAGACCCATTCTCGCCGTGTCAAGGAAGGAATGAGTCTGGCTACGTCAGACTAGGTTGGACAATTTGCAGGGAACTGTACGGTATTGGCGCTAATTATCGCGGGGCGTATATTTCGCAATTGACAAACTTGGCTGTAATTCACGATTTTATTTTCGCAAATGCACCATACTCTACTATTGTATTAGACAACTAGTCTCTGTATCTAATAAAATATTTGCGCTTGAATTTCCAAGAATGCCGCCTTATTCATGAAAATAAGCAGCTATACGGTACTCAAAACATGCTTAGGGCCGCAATAACCTGTATTCAATATCAGTTATTTGCTCATTACAGACTACTCATGTAATCATCATTATATTGTACAACCATAATTATTAATATTACTAGTAAACACATTGGGTAGGGTCGAGTATCAATGGTAAACAACATGATAAAGTAATGATAAAACACTAGGATGATTGAACATGTACATAGTAATATATAATATAGGTTTTGACACACACAAATTACTAAAATAAACATATACACGAGAAAAGGTGGTGTAAATTGTCAAGAACAAAACTTCAGTTTGAAGTGTTCCCATTCCAGCCTGGATGATGACGGACAACCACTGAAGAAGTTAGGTATACCATTTTGCCTCTCTTGTTGCTATTCTCAGCCTCTTTTCCAAGTCCTTGGGGAAAGCCTGGGATGATGATACAATTCCATTAACACAAGTACACATACTCAAATACACACACACACACACGCACATACATATATACACACAATATTAAACATACACACATACACATACAACTCAGATGAGTATACACACACACACACACACACACACACACACACACACACAAATGCATTCACAAATGCACCCACACATACACATGCACTCACACACACACACTGAACATACACAAATTCATTGAGGTATATGTATACATATATTATTATATACATACAATATATACATAAATATGTATTATGCACATGCAACTCACACGATTATACCATGATTATACACCCTACCACCCACCCATCCCCCCCACACACACAAACACAGAGACATCCAAATATAGACAATCACACTCTCACCAATTGCCTTCAGTGCTTCTAGTCTATTCTTCTGAACATGAAAAGAACTAACAATCAACAATGAGACCACAAAATCATAATTACACACACACACACACACACACACACACACACACACACACACACACACACACAATACTGACACACACACACACACACACACAATACTGACACACACACACACACACACACACACACACACACACACACACATGCACACACACACACACACACACACACACACACACACACACATTCATAAACACACACACACACACACACACACACACACACACACACACACACACACACAGTAAATAGTGTACACTACTAATAGCGACACACACATGCGTATGTACATACATAAACACACACACACACACACACACACACACACACACTTTTCAAATTGCAAACACACGTAGACGCAGGTAATATCGGGAAGCGGGTAATTCCGGAAACTGTCGTGTACTTTGCAATCTTTGCAGTAGATTGTTTGGAAGAAAGTGGAATAGAATAGACCCAAATTAATATATCAACTACCCTCTCACCACCTTCAGCTATTCAGTCAACTAACTGAAAAGTATACGGAATTCCCAAAATTACCAGCTTCTCGGAATTACCTGCTTTTACCTTACACATTACACATATACACAGAAATGAATGTAAAACCAAACATGCCTCACAAAGAACACACACAACAACGTATGCTGTAACCATATGTAGACCTGTAATAACAAAGGTGATCTCTCCCACATAGCCACACACATACAGAGACACACACCACCTCTTAATAAAAAGGTTCAACGCTTACGAAGGCACAAACGACCGAAGAACGAGACCCAACGAAAATAATCTGCTGTACTAGTCGAGGAAGTATTCTACGTGGCCAACGTGCTCTGGCGTACAACAACCTTTGAGCCCAATGCATGGTTATGCAACAGTTCCGCCGCAAGCAATAGCAATAAATACTTGCTTACCATGCTCCGCAGTATGGCGAGACTTTATCAAACCCGAGAAATGTGCTCAGAAACACAGAGAAAGACAAAGAAAATCAAAGGACCAGTCGAGAACGGCTTTCCGATGAAGAACAGCTGCAAAATCACTGGAATTCTGTTTTGCGCATTCGCGGCGGCATTTTAGTGAGTGCAAAGGACATAGTCTGACGTGGCCAGACCCATTCTCGCCGTGTCAAGGAAGGAATGAGTCTGGCTACGTCAGACTAGGTTGGACAATTTGCAGGGAACTGTACGGTATTGGCGCTAATTATCGCGGGGCGTATATTTCGCAATTGACAAACTTGGCTGTAATTCACGATTTTATTTTCGCAAATGCACCATACTCTACTATTGTATTAGACAACTAGTCTCTGTATCTAATAAAATATTTGCGCTTGAATTTCCAAGAATGCCGCCTTATTCATGAAAATAAGCAGCTATACGGTACTCAAAACATGCTTAGGGCCGCAATAACCTGTATTCAATATCAGTTATTTGCTCATTACAGACTACTCATGTAATCATCATTATATTGTACAACCATAATTATTAATATTACTAGTAAACACATTGGGTAGGGTCGAGTATCAATGGTAAACAACATGATAAAGTAATGATAAAACACTAGGATGATTGAACATGTACATAGTAATATATAATATAGGTTTTGACACACACAAATTACTAAAATAAACATATACACGAGAAAAGGTGGTGTAAATTGTCAAGAACAAAACTTCAGTTTGAAGTGTTCCCATTCCAGCCTGGATGATGACGGACAACCACTGAAGAAGTTAGGTATACCATTTTGCCTCTCTTGTTGCTATTCTCAGCCTCTTTTCCAAGTCCTTGGGGAAAGCCTGGGATGATGATACAATTCCATTAACACAAGTACACATACTCAAATACACACACACACACACGCACATACATATATACACACAATATTAAACATACACACATACACATACAACTCAGATGAGTATACACACACACACACACACACACACACACACACACACACAAATGCATTCACAAATGCACCCACACATACACATGCACTCACACACACACACTGAACATACACAAATTCATTGAGGTATATGTATACATATATTATTATATACATACAATATATACATAAATATGTATTATGCACATGCAACTCACACGATTATACCATGATTATACACCCTACCACCCACCCATCCCCCCCACACACACAAACACAGAGACATCCAAATATAGACAATCACACTCTCACCAATTGCCTTCAGTGCTTCTAGTCTATTCTTCTGAACATGAAAAGAACTAACAATCAACAATGAGACCACAAAATCATAATTACACACACACACACACACACACACACACACACACACACAATACTGACACACACACACACACACACACAATACTGACACACACACACACACACACACACACACACACACACACACACATGCACACACACACACACACACACACACACACACACACACACACACACACACACACACACACACACACACAAAGCCACAGGAATATGCTCAAACCATAGATACTATAAACAACACACAAATGCGAGCTCAAATACACGCATAAATAATCAAAGAAATTCTTTTACTGAAGTTCTACTCTTATTAAAACACTTTGCATACACGTTCAAGCATTCGAAAACGGTTAGGTAAAGAAATAGAGCTTTTAAAAGAGTAATCTTACCTATTTCTTTCTCGAAAATTCTCTTTGTCTCGATATACTCCCACGGTAATGCTTCAAGGTTTTGTCTTCCATCCAAGGACGTATTCGTCTCAATGCCTAGTCAACGTCCTCCACTTTGTTAGATGAAGCCTAAACAAACATATAGACACAAGATCACACACACGTAGGCGAACATATCCACTAAAGTACATAAAGAAATACTTTAACTAAAGGCCTACTAGTATTAAACCACACCAAAACACATTTCATACATGTTCAAGCATTCCAAAATGGTTCACCAGTCATCTTACCTGTTTCCGAAGCTTTCTTGAAGATTCTCTTCGTCTTCATACACTTCCGCAGTAACGTATAGTAAAATTTCGAGGTTTTGTCTTCATCCATTAATGATTTCCTCTTAATCGCTACGTCCAAGTTCTCTTCCATGTTAGACGAGGCGACAAAACTGCTTTCGTTAGTATTCGAGTCCTTCTAAAGCTTTTTGAACGAAGACAACACCTTTTGACGAGGCGGTTTACCTCTGAAGCTTGAAGGCACATGGAAATTCTTTGTGCGAGTTCAAACTTCGCAACCAAGTCCTAAACCCACTCTTTAGGTCTTTAAGATTCTTTGATGACGAAAACAGAAACAAAGACACAAAGTTCACTGAAAATAACCGCGAGACCCGATTACTGCCTGAATGTCTGCCATGTTGTTGACATATATATATCTATATATATATATACACATCGTTACGGACATTCGGACACTTCTGGTAAAAGTAAAAATAATATAGGGGCCGCCTTTGGCGGCCCAAAAATACTCATTCCATCAATAAAATGAAATGCATCCATTCCTTTGTGAATTTCTTCATACGCAATTTGACGCTTAAAAAGAAATTCATTAATGATGACACTTGAAATTGTAGATTCTTTTGTAGATATCTGCAATATTCAAGCATGAGAACAGGCAAATAATGACTATAGTAACAATCTAGCAATTTGCTTGCAAATATTAAACTCATATCTAGTACAGAACAACACCCACTGTTGGCAATGAGCTCTATCACATCTGGGTCAAATTGCAGATACTCCAAACCAGCAGCATCTGCATCTTTAATCTAAATTGTGCATATAAACTATTGTAATGATATTATATAATAGTCAGACCACAGACCTTGAAATTACCAATTGTGAGCATCTCTACAAAAATAGTCTACTACTGCACATTGTGTGTTTATGTTTCTTGGATTTAAATGGGCTTTTCTTGTTGATTTCAAGTTATGCCGGATGTCCAGTACCTGTTGATAGCTTCTTACTTTGCAAGTTATGTAATACTATATATATATATATTATACCAATAGTTCTTATAGACCTCACCTGATATGGTTTCATTGGAAATCAGCAAACTTTAGTATGAGAAGTGCATTATTCTGTATACTTCAATGTTACTACGTTATTAGTGTAAACATGGTGCCATGACGCTGATGTTATTTTGTCTACTGTTTGTTTGCTAAATGTTTTTCATGATTTTAACATTATCATCCAACAGTTACAGTAAAGTATATCTCTTAACGACTTCAAAGACCTGTAATTGATTTTGCTTTCAAAACACGCAAGCTGTGCACATACAGTATCTGCATATTAAAAATTGGAGTACTTCCAGAAAATACATAAGTTATCGCAACTCAAAAACAACAAATTGTGTGTGCTTGCACTTTAAGGATTACTCTTAGGCTACTAAAGATGAGAATCACAAACTTACAAAGGCGAAAAACGAAAATTTCACTTATTTCACACAAAGCCATGTTTTGCCTCAGTTACACTTTTAAATTTAATATGTGAACAGAGCAATAGAGGGCTGTTTTCACAGAGTCACCCATAAAAAGGTTTGCCATATGTGACTCTTAGTTTAAACACAAGAAAAACAAAAAATTAAAAGTAAATGTATAAGTAAAAACATTCTGATTCAGAAATACATGCAGGTATGCAGTGGGCTCTGGTTTATCCAACGTCATCTATTTCCCCCCCATAAATGTGTGGGATAAGCCATGCAGATGTTGGATAAACAGGTGGAATTGTGTACAGTTTAGTGAGTCAGGGATTCACAACTGAGTGTTGGATTATAATGGGTTTTCTGGATAAACCAGTGTCAGATAAATCCATCTATAGATGTGACTAGCTGTATATACATTGTCACAGTCAATTTTGGAGATAGGCACACGCACAGTATACTACAAGTTAACCTTTCATTGACTGCGTGCACGATTTTTCGCATACCCATTATCGACTGAAGACCACTTTAGTGGCTCTAGCCTCGCTACCCGACTTTAATCCATTTTGTACTTCCACAACTACCACATGTGGGACATGTCCAGATTTGTTATGATAGCATTCCTTAGTTTGCATAGCAAGGAATTTGTTATTATTCAGTGCCGATAAAATATTAGTCACACGTTTATCTTGTGGTTGAGGCTGTTATCCGGGCGTATACAAGTGCTAAGGCCAAGGTATATATAGTAACGTTTTCCTCATCACATGCTAGTTAATGCTAGCATGTGACTCCAGTGAATCGTCTTCAGAAATTTAGTTTTCTGCTGGGTGATAGATGAGGGAACAAGCTAGCAACGGTTTGTTAGAATCAACTGTGAGTTATTTGCGCTATACAACTTATCCATGTAGGTTTTTGCTCCAATCTCGAGTTATAGGTGCTTGAATGTTACCATTTTAGGGCTGCTTTCACTGATCTGGGCTTTCAAGAAGATTGGCAAAATACCCAACATGGAAAAGTTAGCAAATACTTTGCTAGAGCAATTTATGAGAAAAATGTCTTAGAAAGTGTTCCACCAGTTATCACCCTGAGCATTTCATTCTTGAATAGGGGTCGGGAAAACCATTCTAGCTGCTTTAGTATTCATATGAGATGCTCGGAATGGTAACATTTGAGAAGTTCACATGTCTGCCTACTAGTACAGCCTTATCTTGATACTCTAAAGCTTCTACAAGTTAAGAAAAGTGCTTGTAAAAAAGACCAACATTTTCACACCTAATTAGCGTGGACAAGACCCACATACGATGCCAGAAGACTTTTCGAACATCTATAATGCTTTCTCAATCCTTTCAAGGCGAAATTGTTCACATGAAGAGAAAATCATGCGTCTTCAATTCTTCTGTATCTAGGAGTGGCCATTTGATTTTGTGGTTAGCTCCGCATAGTTACGTAAATCCATCCTATATGTGCGTTACTTGGCATACACTTGCATTTTTGTAAAAACTTTAGACCCTTTTATACTAATCCCTAGTGGTTGTATTAGAATGAAACTAGGCTTGGGAGCTCAATGTGTTTCCGCTAACTGCAGACCAGAGGGCATGTATTGCCTGAGGGGCAAGGTTAGTAACATGTTACTCCCAATAAAAGTCCTGTAGTAACTAATTTATTACAAGAATATACACCCTAAAAGCTAGGTGAATTCATGTACATATCAGCAAGAATGGCAAAGCAATCACAGCTACAGCTGAGAACAAAGGATTTACTTGCGGGTAGGTTGTTGTCTATTTATCTCAACAAATTACGCACGTCAATTTGTTGGCAAAAATAATTGCAAAGTTTTGCCCTCTTGAGCCTCTTCAGACTATGCTTACAAAACTGAACAGGTAAATAGACAACAACCTGCTAATGCTCAGCATGTCAACTAACTTCTATCAACATATTTACTTGCGGGCTCTAAAGTTTGGTTTGATGTCACCAGCGCTAGATGACAAAGATAAAGCAATCACAGGCAGTCCTGTATGCTGCTAACAATGATTCACCTACACAATGTAAAGTTCTGTTTAAATTCACAATAGATTACAAAGACTATTATACAGGAGCAGATGCAGAAAATACTGATTGGTTTCCTTGATAAGATCCCAATATTGTAGTGTAATGCAACTAATGCCTTGAAATGACTGTGACTTACAAGATGGGATCTGATTGTGAGATTACAGCTCTTTGGCACATTTATGTAGTGAGAATACACCTAAAACCGTTACTTTTGAGTACAATTCATGAATAAATAAGCTGCTTTACCATTCACAATTATTCTGATGGCACTTGTGATGTCAGATAATGTAACAAAAGATGGCGATTTTAATATCTTAGCGATTTTTAAGCCCTTTTCCTCAAATAGAGGTTGCTAGAACTTCTTTTAGAGAATATATTCTCCACATAACTCCGCTGAAGTGGTATCTTGCTACTTCTGCTTTCATGGGAATTGAATACTGCTTTAACAGCTCTTTTGAAGAATTCCAAAGCTTGGGGTAGCTTGACTGGCTTCTGGAAACCACAGAAACACCCCTAAAATCTGCCCCTGCTATAAGGAGTTAACTTGAAGCTATGTGTCCAAAAACACCACACTAAAGGTGCATTATTTTTGGGCCACCGAAGGCGGCCCCTATATTGTTTTTACTTTCACCGGAAGTGTCCGGAACGTCCGTAACGATGTCAATATATATATATATATATATATATATATATATATATATGTCAACAACATGGCGGACTTTTAGGCGGTAGTCGAAGTCGTTGGTATTATTCAGTGAATTTTGTGTCTTTGCTTCTGTTTTCGTCAACGAAGAATCTTCAAGACCTAAAGATTTGGATTGAGAGTTAACCACGAAGATTGAACTCGCTCCAAGAATTTCCGTGGGCCTTCAATTTTTAGAGGTAGAGCGACTGGTTTAAAGTTGTTGTCTTCGTTTTAGAAGTTGTGGAAGGACTCGAAAACCGACAAAAGCTGTTAAGTGCCCTCATCTAACAAGGAAGAGAACTTTGACGAAGAATTTAGGACGGAAACGTTCTTGGAAGGATGGTTTTACTGAGACATTGTACCTTACGCTACCGCGGAAGTCCATGGAAACGAAGAAAAGGCTCAAGAAAGCTTCGGAAACAGGTAAGATGAGTGTGGAAAGCCTTTTGTCTTTTAGTTAACCATTATGGAGTACTTGAACGCTCATGTGAAAGTGTTTTAACGACGTTTAGTATGAGCAGGTCTTTAATAAAATAGTTTGTCAATGTGTTTTCGTGGATATGTTTGCGTACGTGTGTGTGTTATCTTGTGTATGTGTGTTTGCTTAGGTCCTCTAACCATAGATACTATGGTTCAACACGTCAGAGAATAGGACGCAGATGTTTGGATAAGAAGAAAACCTTTGAACCGCGAAAGTATGGAAACAACGGGAAGATCCAAAGAAGTTTGGGGAACAGGCAGGTAAGATGAGAGATGAAAGCGTTGGTGTATGTTAGTGTAGATGTTGTATACTATGTTCCCGTATCTATTTTGTTTGGTGCGTGTGTGTGTGTGTGTGTGTGTGTGTGTGTGTGTGTGTGTGTGTGTGTGTGTGAGGTATTGAGTATGTATGGTGTTTGTGTGTGTGTGTTTGATACAACATATAGTAGCATGCTGTAGTGGAACCAGGTATGTAGTGAAGAATTTCCACTGTGTGTGTGTGTGTGCTTTTGTGGTTTCATTGATTGTTCTTTCTTTTCATGTTCAGAATATAGACTAAAGCATTGTTTCTGAAGGCCTTTGGTGAAATTGTAAGTGTTTATTTGGATGTTTGTGTGTGTGTGTGTGTGTGTGTGTGTGTGTGTGTGTGTGTGTGTGTGTGTGTGTGTGTGACCTATTTGCAATCACTTGATACACCACATTGGTTATAGTACCATGCTGAAGTGGAACCAGGTGTGTAGAGAAGAGGTTCGGCTGTGTGTGTGTATGTATGTGTCCTTTTGTGTGGTTTCATTGTTTATTGTTCTTTCTTTTCATGTTCAGAATATAGACTGAAGTACTGATTCTGAAGACTTTTGTTGAAATTGTAAGTGTATATTTGGATGTGTGTGTGTGTGTGTGTGTGTGTGTGTGTGTGGTGTGTGTGTGTGTGTGTGTGTGTAAAAATAGCTATCCCATAATGTCTTCCATATTACAAAAAATTTAGAAATCTCAATTTGCCCCCTATCCCCTAATTGTGTATGCAGCCCTGATGTGTACCTCTATTAATGTATGTGTCTTCAGTGGTTGTGGGGGGTGCATGGTGTGTGTGTGTGTGTGTGTGTGTGTGTGTGTGTGTGTGTGTGTTTGATTACACACATTTAGTGTGTGTGAGGATGTCCATGTATAGTGAATATTCATGTTTGTATGTAATTCATGTGTGTTTATCATATACTATGCTAATTACCGAGCGGTTTAGCGAGGTTAATTGTTTCCGTCGCCAATGGGAGTCCAATCGAGGTCACCTACGCATTTCGTAGGGTAAAATTCGATATTTCGGCCCAGAACGGATATTTTCAACTTAAATTGTGACTCTATTTCAAAACAGAAGACCACATCTACGGCGAACAACGACTTGGATAGGTGAACACTATAAGACAAACCTTGAATCGTTTCGGTCGGAGTA
The DNA here is from genome assembly GCA_963170055.1 of Halisarca cf. caerulea. Classification (NCBI taxonomy): domain Eukaryota; kingdom Metazoa; phylum Porifera; class Demospongiae; order Chondrillida; family Halisarcidae; genus Halisarca; species Halisarca cf. caerulea. The sequence goes on from CAUJGJ010000397.1 coordinate 11,418,693, forward strand.
CCAACAGTTCAGCAAAACGCCCAAGAAGTTTCAAATCTTGGCCTACTTGGCAGTCTTGTTGCTCAATTTGGAACTAAATACATCATGTTACAAGGCCTAAAACATTTATATCTTGAATTTGCGCTAAGCGATTCTTAAAATTCGACAAAGAAGAGGCAGGATTTCTGATTTTATCGATCGGGTCACTTAATACGTCAGCCATGGTGGCGGCCATCTGCAATATGACGTGTACACTCATTGCGCAACCCAAACTCCCAGCATTTGCGCATGCTCAACCACTCGCGGCGACCAGATTGCTCTTGTACATATGTTTCCCGTTTGTTGTTTTTGTTCTTTTGGTGAAGTTTCACTGTTCGTTGGCATCTCGAGCAGACATGACCCTGACTGTGTTATGCATGGCCGAAATACGCACTCATCAGTCGTGTTAGAAGATCTTTTCGGATCGACAATATTCAGTTATTAAGAGTAATTTTATTGTATACTATCAGGAATTATAATATCTATGGTTCAACAATTTTTTAGTTACGCATAGCAATGATGTAGGAGAAGGAAAGCTGTGTGCATAGATATTATTCTAAGACTAATAGAAGTGGTTTGGCTGAATCATACCATGATCATACGTTTTGCTGGCAGGTGCCTACCATGCATGCTTGTCTGAAGACATTTGCAGAAAGTAGTGATTTCATTACAATCATATAATCAAACGGTAAATTCAAACAATTCAACACAAGTCATTTCAGAATCAATTGCAAGTTTGCACAATGAGTCACTGTCCAATAAGTCATTGCTTGCCCACAGTCACTATCCTATCATGGATCAGAAGCTCTCAGACTGCAGCTGTCATGCATGATAATATGCACCAATTTGAGCCAATTCATACACAGCAGCCTGTGCACAACTGCAATCCAGCCACATGCAAGTCCACTAAATGCATGCACTTTATATGTCAATGTCATGCCGGCTAACTTTACGTCATTGAGACACATCCATGTTAAATGGAAACATGATACACTACATAACTGTAATAGTGAGTCCTCACTTATCCATGCCTCAGATATCCAGTTCCTCACCACCTTGTGCAGTATATTAGTGGTAATTACAGACTAACCTACAATAATTATAATTGCTTTGTACACTATCCACTGGTCCCTCATTTATCCAGTTCCATCGAGCTCCCTTATCCACAATTACATCCAGAACGTGACTGTGCAGATAAGTGAGGTCTGACTGTAATGAATGTTTAACATGTCATGAAGTGTGCACTGCCATCATGTAGACTACTTTTAAATTACTTAATCAGATCATGAATGTTTATGATGCAGTAGAGACACAACTCTTTCGAAAATTCTCAAAGCAAACAAATTGAAGGCTATATCTGGTCTAGCTGATTTTGCGAAACGATCATCAATGCTCAATAGGCAATCTTGTATATATAAGTCACTTGGCTCACAACCAGTCAGTGTTAGAAACAAGGATAAGATAGGATAAGATTGAGTCCAGGGACTCAATATAGCCTGAGGCTACAACAAAGGCACCCAGAAATATAGAAGATAAGGAGCAAATTGCAAAACGTTGGACTAATGTCCTAGCTTTATCATTTTGAGTCATACAATTTTAGCTTTGTTTGAACATACTTTAAATTTGGAATAGTACACAGTACAAGCGCAACATACGGTGTAAATGAAAATATACTGCACATACATAGATACTCACATTACAAATCAAATGAATTGGTATCATTATCATGTGCATAATATTATGATCTGAGATGTCAGGTAGTGCTCAGCCTAATGTCTTCATGGACCCAAACTTTTTAAGTCGGACAAAAGTGGCAAAACATTATGGTCGGACAATGTTTGAATGCTGACTGCCTTAATTTTAAAATGTTGCTGTGTACCTCTCCTTCATGCAGGATCAAAGGGCTGGGTCTGACTATCTGAGACTAGATCACAGCGTAATATTCGTGCAATTATTTCACCCAATGGCATCCACATTCCCATTAACTTTCCTTTTCAATTTCATTGTAAATTTCCCGTCTCAGTTTTAGCGAGGTTCTGAACTTTGTTCACAACTAGTTTATATTGTCCTTTGCAGGAATTTGATACACAGAAAGTACAGTGTATTGTATGCTTATGCGAAGAATCTAACTTGATTCTGAAAAACTACTGTGTACATGTTTTCTATAATAGACTGTATTATGCATGGATTTATAATTTGTTGAAATACTGTTATATATCATTTTAATTTTTATTTTATTGTAATGGTTTATTAATGATTAGTATGTAAATAATGTCATGAATATAATAATATATACAATTATACTGTAGAATTATAATGTATATAAATTAATATATAATAGGAATAAATAAGAGAGAGTTAAGAATAATAATATTAATAAAAGGAATAAATGATGAAGTTTTACTTGGAAAATGTTATTGCTGCCATGTGTGCTGGTTGTTGGTTGCCTGCATGGTTAGAAAAGGAACATAAAATATATTAAATAGACATGCTGAAAGAGTACGTAGTACACACACACACACACACACACACACACACACACACACACACACACATACACAAACACACATACACAAACACACACATGTACACATACACACACATGCACACACATAACCACACACAGCACATGCATATAGTACAATATATGCACATGTGTATATACATATTAACTCACAATCATTTCCCTAACAGATTCTATGTTTTCTTCCTGTGAACATGCAGAATGACAACAGAGCACAATAATTCCAGAAACACACACACACACACACACACACACACACGCACGTGTACACACACACACACACACACACACACACACACGTGTACACACACACACACACACACACACACACACACACACACACACACACACACATACACACACGCACACACGCACACACACATACACACACACATTTTATAATTATACATCACCACACAAAGCCACGTATTACTCAGGGATCTTTCAATTCTAGATCTGTGAGGATAATCTCCAAGTGATTCAAGTTTCCAGGGCCGTAGGCGGCCCACGAGTTTTTTAAACTCGAATCACTTGTCTATATTTCAACCTAAGGCTTCTAACATTCGTATTTTTATGCCACCATTTATACACTCTTGATTGTTCAGTCAGTTGTTAGGTCAATGGTCGGTCAGTAGTCAATCATCAGCAGTTGCACATGTGATATTGCAGTAAGTAGACAAAGCCATGCATAGCTGTGCAAATCTTGTTTTACTGACAAATGTGATTTGAATGAGTATCAGTGGTTTCTTGAAGTCACACTGTTAAAAATGAGGTGTGAGTTTCACACCAAAATTTGTTCACACCAATGGTGTGAACGCTCACACTAACAGAAGGGTGCAAACATCACTCCCGTTCTAGGCCATAATTATATTCATAAGTTGACATAAGTGTGGTGCTTACATAATTACATTAGCACGTGATGATTCACAGGCGCACACTCTGCTTAGTGTAAAGTGCTTGCCGTCAGAGAAGAAGTTCGCTATGATTTCTGTTGCCTTCTACATGGACGCTATAGGCACTACGCTATTGTTTTCGGTCTAAGGGAAGGCTTGGGTTGCATTTGAAGATCATTCAAGACTGCACTCTGACATATGTTTATGGAAACGCTTCGAGTGTATTAACCGTGGTGTATAATACACGTTCCTCATTTTTCCTTAGAATCCCTTGTTGTAGTATACGAAATTTCAACTGAAGAGGGGATTTAATTCACATTCGAGATGTTTATGTTGGCGGAGATGAACTTCGGTGAGTTACACTTTGCTTGTGAAGTAAAAGATACTCTAGAATTTGTTTTCTTGCTTTAAAGCCCTATACCTTGTTGATGCTAGGACCCTCACTCATTGCTCTTACTCATATAATGTACAATATGACTATTCATCTGATTTAATGTTAGTTTTGTCGCCGTGTAAGATTTTATGTTGTTACAATTGTATTTCTGATAGATGAAGGATGGTGGTGGTCATCATAATTCCAGTGAATCTAATGAAACTGATGACAGTTGCCAGTCCAGAAAGGTACACTGTGTGTGTGTGTGTGTGCGAGCGCGCACGGACATAATCTGTACATATGTGTATTTTGCTTGTTATGCAATGGTGCTTATGCATGCATGCACACATGCACACACAAAGGTGTTATAGAGGAGAAAACAAGATGTATGCTTGAAATGAATGTATGTGAACACAAGGAATATGCCTGAAATGAATGTGTGTTCGTGAATATAAGCTATTATGTTTTTGTTTCCCACAGAAGAACCAAGATGCGGCTAGTGGAACCCAAAAATGTGTACTTTTCTGTACCAAAGACTCTAACAGTTGCAGTAACTTCCTTAGACTATGTACTCTCTTATTAGTTTGTTTGAAACATTATTGTTATGCATGTAAACGTTTGTTATTCAAATTTGCTTTTATTCTCAATTTATAACATTAAAACGAGAACCTGCATGAATAATATGTGTATAGAAGAGGGAATAAGACCCTCAAATATAGGGTGATTGTCACTCCTTCTATTGAGAGTGAATTACACACCTATAGATGGTGTGACAGTCACCCTTATAATGGAGTAGTCACAGAGGCAAAGGTTTCACTCCATATTTGGTGTGATCTTCACTTATATTATATACAAATGTCACTAGCCATGCATGCATATACAATTATGACAAACCTGTGAGGTGGTAGCTTCCAAGGGAATTGACTTTTGCATAGGCCTTATGTAGATTCTTGAATTACCAACAATTTCCTTTAAGGCTACTGGAGTATATCCAGTCTGTGGTACTGGAATTGGGTACAATGTCTTGCAGTTTGGCTGAGCACGTAAAAGTTCATAGCCCCCACATCCATCCAGCTTTGTAAAAGTGGAGAGTAGTCTGGAATGTAGGTCATGAGCATTGTCCCTGCTGGAAAGAGTCAGTCTTCTCTCACCCAGACCTGAGCTGTCAAGCTTTGCTTTGTTGCTGGGAACTTTTGTTGTATCTTTGTCAGCTAAGCATACTAATATCAAAGTACACAGGCTCATTATAGTGCTTTTCGACTGGGGAAGAAATGGCCGCCGCTCAAAATGGTAATATATATATCAAATTTTACAGCTCAAACAACAATGTATGTCGATTTTTACAACTGTTTAGTATTTTAATGTTATTTATCAAAACAATATACTACAAAACAGGCCCATGTGTCATATGCAAAAGTATAAAAATGATTTTGAAAAAGGTACACGTTTTCTCTAAACGTCGATTTGGGGATGTGTAGACGGTCTCCCAAAGAGATGAAACTGGCATGAGACGGAAGAGTAAAGTTTATTTAAGATATGGATGCTGAGCTGAGAACATATAACTCCAACTGAAATAGTTATAACAAAAAATGTACTTTTAGCGAGTAAAAATGGCTAAAATGGTAATACCTTGGGCTAACCTGCTTATATAATCCCCACTCAGTAAAAACAAGTAGACAAAAGTAGTTTAAATCGTTGGATTCTTTTGTTGTTCAGAAAAAGGCCCGGGTACACGTCCCCAAAACATGATATATTTCCAGGACGGTTCCAATCTGCCATTTTAGGATGACGTAAGGTGCACGTCATCAGTATTGGGCATTTAAATTCGTATGGTACATTGGAAATAAGCGCCCTACAATGTTATCGACTACGTGAACAATCGATCTGGTCGGCAATTTGTTTCACCGACCACAAATTGTCAATTGTCACCTAATTTGCATATTCATGAGTTCGTTCTGCGCAGCGGAAGTTCACCATGTAGTACGCTGTAGACAGCCGCTCGCTGCTTCGATCGATGGAACCATCCTGTTGTGTTTGCAATGCTCCTGCAAGAGACAGAAGGCGGCATGTTTTGCTTCTGAGGACAAGTGAAAAAGCAAAATCCTTGAGGGAAATCATCGAAACCTATTATGCCGAAGAAAGAAACCAAAATGTAGCATTGGAGGAGGTATTCAGGAGTTGCAAGACAAATATGTACCCAAAAAAGTGATTGACACATCCACCCTGAACTGTGAAGTGTTCCACAAAGTGCTCATGGGTGGGGATCAGCTTACTGTGGCAAGATGTAGAGATGCGCATATGGGGAGGAAGAATGAGACCACTCCTACAGAACAATTGCGTGGGCTTGTACCTGTAGTTGAGGATTGGCATGCGAAGCAATGTTTTTTGGAGGTACTAGGGGTGAGGGCGGCCTTCGGCCGCCTCACCCCTAGTTCAGGTGGCGGGTGCAACCCTTCTATCGAGTGAAGAGGTTGTATCAAGTGAATTAATCAATCTATTTGAGTGTCATCAAGAATAAGCTCATAGTAAGCTAGTTAGTTAGTCACACGGGTGCAACTTGTATGTCAAGTGTATAGCAGTTACATGAAGTGCAGTTCATGCATTCAAAATTGCTTCAAATTTGCTTTTAAGTATCACATGTACACACACACATGCGTACGCGCACACACACACACACACACACACACACACACACACACACACACACACACACACACATGCACACACACACACACACACACACACACACACACACACATACACACATACACACGCTCGCACACACACACACACACACACACACACACACACACACACGCTCACACACACACACACACACACACATACACACACACACCATGTACACATGTACTCACATACACATTTACACAACATACACCTGTCACACCTCTCTCTCCCTCACTCCTTCATTCCCTCCCTCCCCCTCCCTCCCACACACGTACACACATATATACACACACCTCTCACACCCCTCTCTCTCCCTCCTTCCCCCTTCCTTTTCTCCCTCCCTCCACACATGTACACACACACACACCTCTCATACCTCTCTCTCCCTCCCTCTCTCCCCCTTCCCTCTCTCCCTTCCTCCCTCCCTCCCTCCATCTCTCTCTCTTTCTCTCTCACACATACACACACACTCCACACACATGTACACACATACACACATGTCACACACACGCATGTATGCACACACACACACCTCTCATACCTCTCTCTCTCTCCCTCTCTCCCCCTTCCCTCTCTCCTTTCCTCCCTCCCTCCCTCCATCTCTCTCTCTTTCTCTCTCTCTCTCTCTCTCTCTCTCTCTCTCTCTCTCTCTCACACACACACACACACACACACACACAGACAAACACACACACAGACACACACACACACACACACACACATACACACACACATACACACACACACACACACACACAAACACATGCACACACAAACACATGTGCACGCATGCACAAACACACACACACACACATACACAGGTACACACACACACACACACACACACACACACACACACACACATACACACACACACACACACACCACACATGTACACACATACATACTTACACACACCATACACACACGCACACAAACACACACACACACACATACACACGCAGACACACGCACGTACACACACCTCTCACACATCTCTCTCCCTCCTTTCTTCACTCCCTCCCCCCCTCCCCCCACATGCATACACACATACACACATACTTCTCACACCTCTCTCCCTCCCTCCTTCCCCTTCCTTTCCTCCCTCCCTCCCTCCCTCCCTTCCCCCACACACGTACACACACATGCACGCATACACACACACTATATACTCACGCATGCCGTGCACACACATACACACACACACACACATGCACACACACACACACACACACACACACACACACACACACACACACACACACACACACCACCACCACCACCACCACATCCCACTGCAATTTGCTATATGGATAGAATTAGAGTATTGTGCCACACATACTTGTTGCATTGGTGTTGTAGCCTAATTTTCTTTGACTGTGTGTGTTTTCTGTCGTGTTTATGATCAGTAATTTTGTAGAATGTTCAAGTTTTGCCACCCATGCGTGTCAGCGCAGCGTATCGTGTATTCCCCGAAAAATTCCGTATACCGCACACATTGTTGAAAATGGCTGATTTCCCCGAGGCAGGCTATAGCCGCTCACGTTTTGCGAAGAGACCGCTTTCCGCTATATAGTTTATATCACTCTCAGACTGTTGTATCGATAATCTAAGGTGGCCATAAAGTGATCGCTTTCTTTTCCTAGGAGGAGTTACCGGACAAAGGATTGTAAAGGAGAAGCCGTATATTTGTCCGCTTTTGATCGTAAACTAAATATGGCGTCTCGTAGCCAAGTACGGGCAAATTTCTAAAATTTTTCATTTCGCAAGCAAACGGAGAGAAACTCCTTCGAGGTCACCCACCGAATAGCGCTAGGAACGTTGTTAAAAGTCCGCTGCGAATTCTTCGCACGGTTCATTAGATTAGTGCGAACAAAAAATCGGCCTACCTCCATTATAATAAGATGTACACATCCGTATACGTATACCTATATACTGCGTGTGGCACTCACACATATATGCATACACACACACACACACGCACACGCATATATATATATAACATATAAGCAGTGTCAGATTGTGTACATTTCCTATAATTTTATAATAGGTCATTTGGAAGAGACTATACCGCCTATCTTCAGCTGCAGAGAAGGGTACCCTATACCAACTTCGCAATGTCATCCATCGCACGTCAGTACCATTGTCTCCGAAGAAAGGAATGAATGAGTCCGAAGACTTCATGGAGACACTGCTGAAAGGGCACGTACTAGCTTCAGCATGCCAGGTTTCTGGAGTGGACCTCCTGGCTGTTGATGCTACATGCCAGATGACCATTGAATCTTTGGCTCAGAAGATTGTGGATTCCTTTATATCCCCATATTTTTTCCCAGCAGAGCCCGGCATAAAGTGCAACGACAAAGTGCATATGTACATGTGTGATGCTCTGAGTCTGGCTTTGCTGTGGTACTCCTTCAGAGATGCTATTAGGGAAGGTGATGGGCAACAGGTGATTACACTCTGGAAGGTAGTTATGATTGCTTTCCGGTGAGTTAGTGTTTTACTTAATTGCTTATATGATATGAAGCAGATTTTATTTCAAATATTTATTTATTATGATTCACCAAAAATGTACATATTGGTTGGAGCATCGCAACAAGTATGCTCATGAGGCAGTCAATCTTCAGGTACAGATAAATTTACTGCTTTCTGAGAGACTACAACAGCAAGTTATGTGGGGACGTTTTGTCAATCCTAGTGGAGGAGTAGGCCACAATGTATCGTGTGATTTGCACATGGAACACTTAAACCGGTAAGCACAAATCCCCAGCATGCATACAATTCATTGTTACACCATATGCATGATGCATGCAGTAGCTGAGGAAGGTGTGCCAATATTATGCAATTGTCTATTCATGCAAGCAGATTATAGGGCTATATATTATACATTCAATTAATACAGTCTTGTCAAGGAATCCATCAAATCTGTGCGAGCAAATGTGACACCGACTTCAATCCAGCAAATTTCAAGGTGCTTAGGGCCAATGCAAGCAGCTATGCAGTCACTTGATGCATCAATCAACGTAAAGGGCCCTGCCAGTGGACACTCAAAGAGTAGACAGGACAAGGATGTAAAAGTGATAGCAAGTGAGCTGAGAGCACAGAAAGCATATGAGAGGCAGGGGCAGCGTGCATATGCATCATTTAAGGACATTACATCATTGTTCAGCAACATTGACAATAACAAAATCATAACTTGGTTAAAGGGATCTGTACGAAACATAATAGAATCTCAGTAAAGGAATGTATTACTATAAATATTTTGTGAACATTGCATGCAATGACAGCTTTGGGCACACACATCACAACATTTACGTAACAATGGAGTTTCTGAATCAAAACTTTCAGATGCTTTCAAGAATGATTGAAAAAGTAGCCTTCGGCAACATTCACTGATGTTAGATGCATACTGTTTCAACATTTTAGATGTATGTGCCAATGATCTGTTGATAATAATGGCTTTGCATGGCTTTCCATCTCGCCCACCACGGCCACTTTCTTGTACATACATTTCTATCTCTGATGGTAGTCCTACATGCACTACCTGGCGAACATCAGGAATGTCAAGGCCCATGCCGAGAGCAGTTGTAGCGATAACCACCCGCAGGTGGGTGTTCTCTTTCGAAAAATTCTCTAAAATGTCTTGTTTCATCTCTGGGCTTGATCCTCTGGTGAATATTTCCGCAAATCTACATAAAAACAGAATCACAAATTGGAAGTATATTATACATGTGTCAAATTCACATACATACCTGTATCCAGGAATGTTGGACCCACCAGCAGGTTTAATGAATTTATTCTCACGTAGCAGCCTTATCTTGATTTTCTGTCACAGCCAGCCACAATCTTCAATTCTGTAGATAATTGACGATACCATGCACATGCAATTATACAAAAATTCATCTCATGCAAGTCACTGATGTGCATCCATGATAACAACTGCAGAAATTGCAGATGTTATTAAAACATATATAATATAACTGCATGTACACATGTAGCTAGTATATTCATAGAATGACATGCATGCAGTTCCATTAAAATAATATACCTTTGGCAGAAGATAATGGCCTTTGGAAAGCTCATGTTAGCTTCTTCACAAAACTGCAGCTTTTCATGCACCTATGTCTGCAACGTCATCCAAGTCCTTTTTTGGAATGACACTGTACATAATGTTGTGTCTCTCTGGAGGTACTGCGACAATGTGAGGATTCTTCATTGAAAGAACTTTGGTGATTTCATTAAAAATCTCCATTGTAGCCGTAGCAGTACACGTCAGAACATTAGTCTTCTCTGGTAAATAGCTTCTTACTTTTCCCACCTCCGAGAAGGCCTGCCTAAAATCTTTCCTATATATAGTAACATAATAACAGTATGCAGTTACCGATTTACTGCAGCAGCCATAATATTAACTGCTATTATAGCTCTACTTGGATTTGCTCCATAACTCACCAGGTTTTGATGCAATGTGCTTCATCCACCACAAATGCCACCAAATTGTCCTGATAAACTTTGGTCAGAAGCATATCCTGGAGAACGCTGTTGTAAAGGAGATTCTCAGGACTAACTAGGACGAGGCTATGGAAGCCTTGTGTGACATGCTGAACGGCTGCGCCATCCAATTGCAGTTCGCCTAGAAATTCTGCATTTATTCCCATTGGGATGAACTTCCTTTTCTGTTCGGCCATCAGAGCGGCGAGTGGACTCACTACAACCACGATGCTGCTTTTCACTGACTTCAACAAATCGAACAAAACTGGGAGGATAGTGTAGATCAGAGTCTTACCAAATCCCGTTGGAAGTGGCATGAAAACATCATTCCCCAGACAGAAAGCCATTATAGCTCTGAGCTGACTTGGCTTCAATAGAGGGTAGCCAAGATGTCGAGCGACAGCGTAAACAACTGTAGATAAAGCAATATTCCTTAAACAATCCATCGCTATTACTCAAACATACAGCAACTCTAACTTCCACTGCTAATTATCAGCGAGGTGTGAAGATTGCGCAATTGCGGTTGAAAATTTGTTACATCAAAGTGTCCAAACATTCCTGGACATTAACGAATTTTTGCATATGCAAAAGACCAGACTCGCTCCTCGCCTGCAAATGGCGGCGAGTGTGGGTCTGGCTATGCGAGACTAACAAGTATCAGTGAGTTTTTATGCATACATTCTTGTCATTTGATAGTCATATCTGCAGCAAAAGTGGCATACTTGACGACTAAGACTCAGAGACAGTGGCACTGGCTTGTGTGCGAAATCAATCGATTAGTACAAAGTCAGAAAGTAGATTGAGCCTGCTAACATTTTGCCGATTTTTTTGCTAATGTTTCATTTGTGATCTAGGATATCCTGGATAGTATAGTGCAGTTACCTGTCACAGCACTTTCTTACATTGATTTGGCATTCTGCAACGATCATTTGACGTGGGAAGGTCGATATTGGCGGTATCTGGCCCTTTTTGATGGTACTTGTGTAGCTTGAACATTGCGACTAAGCATTGATGTGCTTTTACAAATACCTAAACAAAACTTATTAAGGCACAAAACAGCTTTTTGCCTTTTCAAAGTCGATAAGATTCAAAAGATTCTGCTATCGCTAAACCACTGCAAGCGCCTGCTACCGATGACGTATTACGTTCACCTTCTGTTGGTAATGACGTATAGGTAAAATGTGACAAATTCCACAAATTCCATAACTTTGTCGCCTGTAATCCCCAACTTCCAAAAAGCACTATAATGTCCCTGTGTAGCTGATCTTCCAAGTGGTGAGCGTGACCTGGAAAAAAAAGATAAGACTTAGTGCAATTCAAAAATTCATTTTGATCAGGCATAGCATGCATACTACTATAATACATGCAGGGCTGTAGGAAGGGCAGTGGCTGCAGAAGCCATGGCCACTCCACTTTTACCAATAATAATAATAACTGTAATGGTTAGTAATACAATTATTGCATGATTCAGTAACTGTTCGGAGACTTGTACGCTGTAGCAAAATTATTGTGCAACTATCAAATACTGCAACAATAAAGTTTTAAATTAGCAAAGAATATCTTAATATGTGACCGTACTTGGGAAAAGGGGTACTTTGGTGGGTAGGTATGTTTTGAGGTAAGCATTAAAACAAAGTTAGTGTCAACTTTTCGAAATCCATTTTTTCACTTCATACACCTTAAAATACTATATTCTATCGTTTCTGAAAGTTTCAGTAGAAACGCCACGCAGAAGAAATTCAATGAAATAGCACAGAAGCTGAAAGACACCAAGCAATTTGGTCACACGTCAGTTAGTGCAGGGCATGACATATTAAGCAACTTTTGTGCCATGCACCTTGGGATTAATTTACGACGTGCTTTTTTACAGGGTAGTGAACATGAGACCAAAGCAGAGTGCACTACAGGCAGGCACTATTTTGTAAGCAACACTACAGTACACGAGTTCTGTAAAGTATTTAGACAACAGGAGTAAATGAATGTGGAGTAGGTGTATTGACATTTCCTGACTTCCTGGCTGTGAACATTCAAACTGAAAAATCCGATAAACTAAAGAAAGATTACTATGAAAAATGTACACAAATTCATCTAGCCCGTCAAGTAGGGAGCAGATATTTTGTATCTGCCTACAATGCTGCTAAAATCATATTCTTAAGGATGACAGCACTGGATTATTTACGGCAATTCAAAAGAAACAAGTTGGAAAATGAAGTCTATGCAAAGTTGCAGGATCCATCAATCATTACTAGCTTAAAGGCAGATGGTTTGATGTTCCTCCATATTTACGCGGACCTGACATGTTTAGCAAAGTCAACTGAACTGAAGAAAAACGCCATGGACATGAACTTGCACTATTTGGAACTGGATGGATTCTTGGAATATATGGAAAGCAGCCCATCAATTGTTTTTGATACAACAGAGAAAGTGTTCAAATCAGATTCGAAATTGTATGGCAATGGAAAATTCAATCATCGTCTAAAAGCTGTAAACAAAGTAGTATATTCCCATCTACAGATAGAAGAAAAAGCAGACCTACAAGAAATACTACTACACAAAATAGCAAGTGGAGCAAAATCTATGAGGGCAAAGCTGAAATCCTATGCTAAAGATCAACTACCAGGTGGCAAATATTGGGATCCCCCGAATAACATTGCCAAGGTGCTAAAAGAAATCCAGCCGAGTAATGATATATGTTAATCAATACTTGGGTTGAATGACTGGCTGCAGACAAGGACATCATCCATCAGCCAACTTACAAAAAGAAACATTATTGAGGCAAAAAAAGAACCAATCACTTCAATGGCTTGAAACACTCTCAGGAGACAAACAAGCCGCAACAATAAACATGGCCCAAACAAAACGCAGCGAAGTAAAATTAATAGAGAGGCAGCATGCACTGGACATTAAAGAAGCTAGATGGTTAGGGATGATGAAAGACATTGAAAAGCAGTACAACAAAGACAAGATTGCCACACAAGTTAGACAAGAAATGGAGCACATGCTCATAATAGATAGCTCTCAGCAATTGGATAGAATTTTGAAGGCAATTGATAATGACAAAGCACTAACAGGAACACAAAAACACAGAAAAAGAGACAGATTCTTAAGGCACAAATAAACGCTAGAAAGGTGCTGTTCCAACAACCAGTAAAGTTATGTTTCAGCAATAAAGGGAAATCAACACCTTTTGCTGAACTATTGCACAAGTTTAAGGTCATCATAGAAAGCAACCCGATACCAGCCAGCAGCCCTAAAACATTGCAGCACTCCATAGTAGGCAAGATGGTGGAACACCGTTTCTTTGTAAAAGAAAAACAAGAGGACTCCTGGTTTACAGGTACTGTGCAAGAATATGATGAGAAAAGCGACACTTATGAAGTTCTGTATGACAATGAAGATGAACCATGTCACTTTTCATTGGAGGTGGACTACACACTGGGAGACTTAAAGGTAATAGAAGGGCTGTAATCAAGAAGAATAACAGTATACTTGACATACGGCACGACAGACACTACACAATCATGCAGACCACCTGCAGCTTAAGCTTACTCTGCTATACAGCCATTTTTCTTCTTTGGACTTAGATTGCACAACATGATATTGATTGTTTTGTAATCAAAGATCCTTTTCAGTCAAGATTTTAATTCAGCGAAGCAAGCTGTTAGTGCTTGAGCTGTACCTGTATCAAATTTCGGTGAGAGAAGCACCCAATTTATAATGAAATTGGCTTGATTCTTAAATGAATATAGTGCTGTAAGGCTTATCTATCCCTCAGTGATCATGCAGATGGTTTAAACAGAGCAATCTACTCCAACATTCTGCCATGGATAGCCGAGGGATGTATCAACCTTTCACTGCGTGAGGGTCTGTTTCGCGTCACTTTCGAGCATGCAGGGATGTTCAGTGTGGAAAATTTCCATGGCACCGTCCGACACATGCAAGGATAACTTTTCCGAATACACTTTTTCTTTCCTTTTCCTAGTTGTTCATGAAAGTGTAGTGTATGTAGTGAATATCTGATAAATTTTGGCTCCATTTCATTTAACACTGCATCGCTAGGAAGTGATCTTCTGGCGCGCGTTGCACCAAAAACAGGTTATTGCTTAAACATTTAAAATCTGATTTAGTGAGGCTGATCAATTTTGTTTCTAATCCGATTCTCTTCTGCTAGTTTTGGGAATTATTCTGTATGTATTTCAAGCATATGTTAAAATAGGTAATAAAGGAAAGAAATACATGTCCATGAGGGTTACAACTGAGAGGCCTACATAGCCTGTGAAAATATACTATGATTACATTGGCATAAATTGAAACAATATGTGTACATGGCAAGTTCAGCCTGTCTTGGTAATCATGCTCGTAGTTGTGAATAGGCTTCCTTAAGATGTGAAATAGTGCTTTTCCTTAGATGATTCTTGTTGGTTAGCTTAAATGCAAACAAAATTACTGAAGAAATGGGTACATCCTGTACCCAATCAATCCTTCTCCGCTTGTCCTCGGGGTCTAGTACCTTAGCATCAATCCAAGCTGAAGTATATGTACCTGTCTTCCATTTGATGCTGACTTCCTCCCCTTTCAGGTGCAGACACTCCCCAATAGCTGGTTCTCCCTCCCAGTCACAGTTGATTGCCACAAGATCTCCTTCAACAAGGGCTGTTGTGTCAGTAACCCTGGATACCAGCTCATGTGTTGGTCTGTAAGGTCCAATGTACACCTGAAGAAGACAAGTCACAATAACCTAGTCCATTCAAAACTGAGTATCACTGATAACGTTATTATTATTGCCAATGCATAATGTACCATAGGATACAAATTTGTATCCCCTCCATATCTCTTATATGTAAAGATGCAAACTCGTACAAATCCACTAATTATTGACTAATCGCGAGCATGCACGGATGTAAATTTGTATCCGAAGCCGGTGTGGGCAGGTTTGCGCAATACCCTGTTTCCATTACGTAACAGAAACGCAACTGACGATCGAAGTGCAGCTGCAGTTGATCATGATCGAACCATAGATCTTCCAAGATCTATGATCGAACCCGGCATAGAATCATGCAACGTCCAAAGATACGTCAGGACCGGAATTTAGAAAGCTGAAGGTAATTGCTACGGCACCTAACCGTATTAGCTTAAATGTCACCCTTACTTCGTTGGTATGTTTGAATAAAGTACAGTATGAAGTCAGTTATCCGAACTTCAGTTATCCGAACACTTCAGTTAACCAAACCCCCCCTTGAACATAGTTCTCCTCACATTCTCTACATTTATGTGCCTAGAAACAAACCAGTTGCCTTAAGCAGACAAATTTAGATGGATATGTTTGTTCATTTGTTCATTTAATATGCTACAATTTATCCATTAATCTGTGTATGTTTTAGTTTCTAAACAGTTATTGCATAAAACATACATATTAAAACATCACTCTCAGTAAGTGATCACTTATCCGAACATTTCACTTATCCGAACACCCTCTGGTCCCAAGGTGTTCGGATAACTGACTTCCTACTGTAATCATTTTTGGATATTACTTACATTACTTTCCATTCTTTCATCTTTGAATATGTCTTCAATGCGATCTGTGGAATGGACCAAAGTTTGCTGCCCTGTACCTGCTACTTTCATAGCCAACTCAGGTAAGATGCATGCTACGCTGGACTCAGGCGGTGTTTGCTGGAGTGCTGGAAGCTGCTGGCTCTTAAATACCTCCCAGTCCTGTCGACTTTCTTCGGTAAGCCACGGTAGCCACTTGGGTAGATCTGACATCAGTTGGGGGATGTCTAACTTGTCAATACAAGGAGGTAAGAGTTCTGGTGTTCCAGTTGGGTGTCCCTATGTAAAACATGCACGTAATAGCGCACATAGTACTATATTACATATTTACTACATACTATCATAAATACTAAAACCATGCGAAGTATAGAGTATCTATGCTAAAACATATGCATGCCGTATGGTTACATCATGCTACTACATTGTAAGTCAGTGTACATTTGTACTTAATAGATACTCACAAGTAGTAAATGCCCATCTTGCTTCCACGGGTCAGTGGTCCAGTGCCTAGAATACATCACTACTTTCCCATCTTCATCAATATCAAATTTGAAACACAATGGATGAGTATGACGGTGTACTTCAGCTATTACACCTTGCAGCCAGCCTTTCACATCGTACATTGTGGTTGTCAGTCTGACTAGTGGTTTGGGCGAGTAGGATTCTTCAATGCACTTGTGCAGATCTACATATAATACATACATAATAGCAGGTTTTTAGGGGCTGCCTGCGGCAGCCCCTATATTGTTTTCATTTGGACTTCCGGTGTGTAAAGCTCGTCCGATATATATATATATATATATATATATATAATATGGATTTGAAGAAAAGTCTTATAATAGAGAATTTATATAATAGTAATAGAGAAGTATGAATTTATACAGGAATGAGTTATAGGAATTGTTTTGAAAACAATTGCCAAATATGGCAATTGTTTTCAAAACAATCGTCCAGTTACAATAAACAGTATGTTCAATGAATGTTCAGCTGTGCACTTACACTCCAATGCTTTGCAAGTGATTCGAGTGCGTGGGGTGGCAGCCCCCACGAGTTTTTAACTCGAATTACTTGTTAAGATGACATGCATTTTGCCAGGTATCATACATCTCATTATTACATATTATAAGTACTTACGGGGTAGAGACTGTGCTCCATTCTTCACTATGTAGTGGGCTATTCTAGAAAAGCACTGATCTATATCTTCGTGCGTATGGCCCACAGGAAGAAAATTCACTCTCACCTAATACATGTGAAGTACATTTTGTGAGTAAAGAAGTACCCACAACCTCTTATATAGTTCTTCAGACTGCCCTACTTATAATATAGTAGTAATATGTGTTATTTTTTGTGGGATGAAACTTTTGAGGATCTTACATTTTAGCAATTTTTGCGTTTCTATATTCACAGACAGCCATGGTTTGCCATTTGCAACAGTCATAGAACCCGATGTAATTTTTCTGCACGGGTATAACTTTCATGGATGGCTTCCAATCCGCGAAACGTGAATATAAAAACACACAAAGATTGAAGTGTACACAGTAATTGGCCTATAATAATTGCATACCGTATATGCTATCATTTTTGCACAATTTATTTTTTACATTTTTTGCAGATTTTCAGCCATCAAAGCTATACACCCATAAAATTTCAGATCGGGCTCTTGTGTAATGGCAAAACATGGCTGTCTGTAAATATGAAAGCCAAGATTCGCAAAAGTTTCACCCTGTGAAAATTTAAGCGTACACAGTATAGAGTCTAATATAGCACTCAAGCATACCTTTCGGAAGATCTTCAGCTCAACCAATAATGCACAGAAAGCAAACATGTACCTATTATGAAGAATGTTGATTGTACACCATACTTGCTCGTTACTGTATAAGTTTTTGTATATGACAAATTTACCTGTTTTTATTCTCCTTACAGCAGTTGTCCATCTGCAAGTAGAGTACTTCTGGCAATTCACTAAAGTCTTGCAGGGATTGCAGCAAAACTGCAATTGTCTGATTGCTGTCATGTGGCCACTGTAGTAGGTCGACATGGGCATATGCCCTTTTGCCTCCCTCTGACTTAGTGTGGACCAGTACTCCTGAATACGAAGAATTGCAACGGGTGAGTACGTATACTGGCTGTATATTAATGCATCAAGTAATTCCTAACCTGTGAGATGTGTTCTGAGGCGCCACAGATTTTGTGTGGACTTCGGTATCTTCGATAATTGAGGCAAATTAGTCTTGGCCTGGTCCATGCCATCAATAATGATGCAGACATATTTCTGTGGGAAATGTCGGGCCTTTTCACGATGTCTGTAGTATGCCTTCCGCTCAATTCTGTGGTTATGCGTTTCCAATGTTATTTGTAAACAAAAATTGAAATATAGTTGTGGATTATACTCACTCAACATGCTGTAGATGTTTTTTGTAACCATCTTCCAGTGCCTTGCTAGACTCTTTGTCCCCAGCCACTTTCTTCCTCTCATTTGAGTACTTAATACATAGGTCACACTTGCTGAAAAGGCTCCTCTGGAAAAATTCAGTTAATCATTAGAGATGTTATTGTGATGTGGACTTTATGGGCATTTCCATAATAGTGTATTCCTACCTTTGGAATAACAATGTGTTTGAATTCCGTGTTCCAGATGGCCGTAAAATGTTGGTAGCTTAGGATGTCCTCTTTCGACAGTCCTAGCCCAGTACATCCTTCTTTAAGCATAAGAATAAATTTACATTATGTGGTTTGCATGATGTCTGTACAAACTCTTCCAGCATACCTGCCATGATTCTGTACACAGTTTTCTTCGTCAAGCATGTTGGTAGATGTACCTGCTGAATGTGGGGCATCTTGTCTCCTATCATGGATGCATAGGATTCCAGCCAAGCTACCATCATGGTGGACTTGTGAGATACCCTCCGTTCTCTCTTCTTGGGCTTACATGTTGTCTTTACGCCCAGGTCAAATAGCTCTTGCACTTTCTGAATTCTCACTGTAGACACGCTCAGTAGCCTACGAATTGCAACAGTGCAAATTTCCCTTCCAAGTAATGAAAATTTTCTTGTGAGGGTCATGCTATCCAGTAAATATTGACTTTGTTCTTGAGCTGATTTTGCTTTGAATAAAGTATTTATGTGCTCCATTTCCAAAATACTAAAACAAGCCAAGCATCGGTTAACACAGCAGCATCCCTTTGTAGCCAAGATACTGGTGGATGTGCTATTTCCACCCATCTCTTGGGTCATTTCGGCCTCATTGTTGTTAACTTCAGTAGCAGAAGCTAGCTCCAGTTCAACAACATCGTAGGTAACAGTATCCATGTCATCAAGTTCTTCGTCGTCTCCCTCAAATGCTGGTTCAAGGTCAATGATGTCATAGTCATTTGAGTAACTGGGTAGATAGCTCTTCTCAGCATCCAAATCTATGCTATTGTCAGTGCTATTCTCTTCCTCCTCAGATGCAAGTTCCAGTTCAACAATGCCATGCCCCTGTGTAATAATGACAATGGATGTCAATTTCATTTATTGTTGTGTTGTATTTAAACTGTATCAAAATTATTAGGGGCTGCCGCAGGCAGCCCCTATATTGTTTTCATTTGGACTTCCGGTGTGTAACGCTCGTCCGATATATATATATATATATATATATATATATAATATGGATTTGAAGAAAAGTCTTATAATAGAGAATTTATATAATAGTAATAGAGAAGTATGAATTTATACAGGAATGAGTTATAGGAATTGTTTTGAAAACAATTGCCAAATATGGCAATTGTTTTCAAAACAATCGTCCAGTTACAATAAACAGCATGTTCAATGAATGTTCAGCTGTGCACTTACACTCCAATGTTTTGCAAGTGATTCGAGTGCGTGGGACGGCAGCCCCCACGAGTTTTTAACTCGAATTACTTGTTATTATAAGTTACATATACAATGATTGTTACACAGTAAGTTATTTATCTGTGCTTTATTTTCTTATTACCGAGCTAGCATTTTAGCGAGGTTAATTATTATTGTGCCAGAACAATAATCTTATAACATTACGTATGTATACGTAATGTTCACGAAATAATACACGCGAACGCGTGCATGCACTTAATTGGGTCCATGCATGTATTATATGTGCATGATATTAAACACCAACAATACAGCGTGCGTCTTACCTTTGAACATAGCGAATTCGCGGCCATGTGCTACAACACGCACCTATACGCGTTGCTTGCTAATAAGTATTGCTAGCCATATTTAAATTGAGAAATATATTTTCTTTTACTCCATGCCTGAAGTACTATAGCAACGGACAAAGTTACGTGCCACCCAATAAGCTATATTCGCGCGTGCGCTGCCTATTCCACCGGGAATATTGCAGCTGCACTATTGCTTTTTAGTGGAGTCCTGGACACTGCGTGCATTCATGTCTCCTCCGAAGAAGTGGTTCCTTACGCCTGAAAAGGACGGTTCCTTCAAAATTCTCTATGAAGAGGGGGGGGACTCACCAAGAACCAACGGTATTGTGCTGGACTTTGCACGGCCTACCTCGAATTCTTCCAAACCTATGCCGAATTATGCGGTCGAGGTAAGAAATTGCACAGAATATAATGTGAAATTGTAATTTTCCCTTAAGCTATAGTACTGAGCAATGTAGCTTATTGCATAAAGGTTAATTGTGGTTATAGACACCTGCAGCCTTAAATGCGTTATATACGCGTTCGTGTGAGCAATTTGCTGAACAAGTAGTGAAAACATTATTTCCACAAACATGACACTCAAATAAAATAAAGCCACAAACCCTGTTATACACAGAAACTATACATCATTGCTCAGGGTTAGTCATAATACTGTTCTAAATCTTCCAGTGGCGTTGATAGGACAAGAAAGATGCATGCTTGACAGGGCCATCCTGCAAAGTCAGGAAGACAAGAATAGTATTAGTAAACATATGTATACGTTGATTAATGTAACAGAATCACAAAATATTACCAATAGACCACTCAGAAGTGAAAACTAACTTGCAGCATACAAGTTAGGAGACAAATTCACTACGACACTTGAGTCAATAACTGCGTTTAATTAATCCTACAATCACAATAATATGCAGGTATCGTTTGCCGGAGGCCTGAATCCCATTGTGCTACGAACACAGAACTTCAAGTGGAATGCAAATGAGTTCTGCCAACTTTTTTTGTGGCAAGACAAACACCACAAATGACTTCATACATGTCTGGAATGAAAATACTGTTTACAGTCAGGAGCTTGCTACAAAGATACGGATAAGCTATCAAGGTATGTATGTTCATGGACACAGTGTTCTCCCCAGGTATCCTAAGGTATGTCGGTCCAACATGCCTTCTTTGACAATGCAGGAAAAAACATCCCTGCATTTATAGATTATTAAAATTCTATGTTTAGTACAAATCATGCTAGTGCCCAAAACTGAAGCTACAAGCAATTTGTAATGCATTGTATTACATGTATATTATGGTGATGTGATGTACTCATGCATGTATTATGTACGTACGTACTTACGTACATATTCAACATGCCTGAAATTATTTCTGGGGAGAACACTGGGACACATACATATAGACTATATTATAGTAAATAGGACTACAGTACATGACAGTTAAGAAGGTACGTATCCTTGAAATACAGTAACTATACTCCCCATTGTTATTCTTAGATGACTTACAAGGTATTGAAAGCGAAGTAGTTGCCTCCTTTGAGGAAGACAATGCACTAGATGAAACACCCAGTCCACCCAATCCACCAGTATCTCAAGAACAAGTACCCACCAATGTGAACAAAGAAGCGACACCTATCATAGCTGCAGGCAGCAAATGACCAGCTAACCTCAAATCTGATTCAGGCTCTACAGCAAGTAAGCGAATCCAGCCACAAATGAACAGCAATCCTATGGATGAAGAAATTGAAAAGAAAAAAGTGAAAGGTAAACATGCATGCATTATATACAAGTTCCATAAAGCAGACAAGTAATGTACGTAAGTATGTACACTATTTTAGTGCATAGCATATCGACAAATTGAATGAAGAACTTGCATTACTGTGCTTTTCAAATTCAGGACTTCATATCATTCCAACATCAACTGTATGCAACCTGAAGAAAACAGGTTACTCCGAAAAATAGACGAAATGTTTGTTCAATCTCTGAAGGATAATCTTAGACGAGATCCTATGGGACCAGGTATACACCTTACTCACTTATATATGTACTTCAGTGCAGAAGTTGCATTCAAGGATCAACTAACCCTGCATATGCATGCACACATAATCCTTATGCAGGTGCTCCACCACTGGCATTACTGTGCAAATCCATCCGAAGCACGAGCTTGTTTAAGGAGTCCCACAAGAAGGTCTACTCATATGAGGTTCTAGGAGGACTACATGCACTGACAGCAAGGAAGGCACTTCTACAGGAGACTCCAGGTTTGGCATTTTAGCATAATTATACTATTTCATTAAGCTTACTATGGGTACATAACATACTTATACTATGTAGAGAGCATTGAATTTGCAAGTGTCCAGGCAGCCATTTATTGTGGCTTGACAGATGAGGAAGCACTACGCTTAGCAGTACGACACAACATTAATGGACACCTAACCCACAAGATGAAGCATAGAGACTACGTATGTGCATGAGGCAGCATAACACTACAATACAGTCACACACTTGGTACATACGTACCCATGTAGTCATACATTCGGTATGTACATAGTCATACATTTGGTACATAAGTAGTCATACACTTCAGTAGTACATACGTACCTAGCCATACACTTGGTACATATGTACGTACGTAGTCATACACTTGGTACATACGTACCTAGCCATACACTTGGTACATATGTACGTACGTAGTCATACACTTGGTACATACGTACATAGTCATATACGTACTTGGCACACTTAACACAGTGCTTACGTATATACATAGCACTGATCGTGACTAGACATGCAGAGTGCATAGTAATAGCAATGACACACATGCACTTGTGCACTTGAACATTTTAATCTACAATAATGGCTTTACACAGGTTGAAGCATGCAGGTCCCGCTTATACCTTTTGGCTGGGAAAGACCCTAAAAGTGATCCAACACCACCAACAACACACTGGAAAAAGACCTGTGCTTCGTGCATCCTTACCTCTGTAAGGCAATTAATTTATGTCCTCACCTACACAAGTGATATTATAGTTGTGATTTTATTTCTATTCGCAGGACATGTCCAGAACACAAAAAGAAAATATTTTTGCACAGGCATCATTCCCAGTAAACACGTGGACAATAGCCATAACTGTGATGGACAAGTACGAGAAAGGTGCACTGAGGGGACAAAAGCTGAGCCAAAAACAGCTAATGGTTACTCCTGAGTTTAAGCAGCATCTCCTACAACCACTGCACCACCTTGATGAGGAATTCCAAGTATGTAAGCACCTACGTACCTCTGCTTATATAACATATTACAAGTGTTTAACTTACTTGTTGGCTGTTATATAGGTGGAGGTACTGCAGAAAGCAGCAGAAGGCAAAATTTCCCTTCAAGATTTGAAAGTGGAATCTTCAAAGTTTAGAGTATTGACTGGATTGAAGGCTGCTTTTGTGAAGACGACCAATTGCACAATATGGGATGAAGCACAAGAGAAGTACCCAGCATACGCCTCTGAGGAAAAACTCTGGCAATTTGGCAGCCTGAATTTCAAAGCTGGCTTGCCATCAGTCTTTCGAGACTACTGCCAGAGTGCCATCAACAGTGTGACATCCTGCCCATCCTCTGAGAGCACATGCATCTACAGTAATGAAAGTAGGATGAACTTCCTACATGGTAGCCTCACCAATTTTACTGGAGTTGAAGTGGCCAAGAAAATCCCTACCTTCACAGGAGGAAACTTGGTACTCGGCCACTTTAAAAAGGTATGCAAAAGATTACTGGTCATTTTGCATGGTCATTATAATGATTTATGTATGTATATACACTACTTTTTAGGAATTGACAACAGATGACATAAGGGCAATAGCTTTTACAGTTAGGGAAATAAATTCTGTTTCAGCATCCCTAGAACAGTTTAGCTTCATTTTAACTGTGGACTATGCGGAAGACGAATGCAACATAGTTAGAAAATTCAAAGATTCATTGGAATGTTGCTTTGACAGTGTGGAAATAGCCTATGCAGTTATAACATGCAAGGCAGAAGATGTACCAAGTAAGTCACATACGTACACACACAATGAGATACGTATGTACATGTATTGCGATACGTACTCAATAGCAGGTACGTACATACATATGCAGGTATATCAAGGCCCCTATAACATAGATCCTCCAGTAAAAGGAGTAGAAACTGACTGCCTACATTGATATAAGCCATGTAACCAGATCACCCAAGAAAAATCGACAGGTACATAAAAAAGGTTGTTCCAAATCCCGCTATTGGAGGATTTGCAGTAGGGGTGACACTGTAAGTCATTGTAACCTCCTTTTTGAACCCTTGTACAATTCATAGATAGGTACGTATGTTTCAGTCCCATCCTGGTTCCACTTTTTGATTTTTTTACAATACAAACAATCCGAAACATACTTTTAGGTACCTTAATACCTCAATACAAAGTATCCTTTGAATTTCCATCATATTATCTCCCATAAATGACAATAAAGGCAGAAAATGGCTCAAAAGTTCAGCTGTAGCATCGACAGCCATTTTCCCATTCCCGTTCACGGAAAAATGGCTGCCGACAGTAGAGCAGACGTTTTGCAATCGAGCCCTTTGATGACCTGCAGTGACATTGAACTTACCTAATTACTATACTCTGTTAGCAACTATTATAAGGGGAGATTGTTAGGTTAATACCGCAGTGGCTCTTGTTTTCTTAAGCCTAAATTTTCGCTAATCAATGCCTGGGATAGTTCGTGTTCGACCAAACAAGGCAGCACAACTTTATGTCGCCTAACGACCCTTAGAGATTCTCGAACCATAGTATCTATGTTCGAACAAATGAAATTTCACAATTCATTCCTCTGTCGCGAAAGAAGGGCAACTACGGTAGAGTCTAGCTGACATGGGAAGCAAGATTGCGCAAACACACACATCAACTCACAATTCGACTGATCAATGTAGTGATAACAAGTGCCGAGTTCGATTCTTCAAAGTACTTTCCTTCTTGAACTTCTGAGGCCTAGGGTGTCAGTCCCCGACAATGGCCGAGTGCGGATTGGGTCGGCTACGCCAGACTAACGATCGACTGTCACAATTTAAATGTCTGGTCGGGAAAGGTCTGGCGACATGAGACTATAAGAACACTAGAATGGCTGAGTTAGCTTAGAGTGTCTATGATTTCAGCGATAAAAATGATAATTTTCAAATCAGTTACAGTGGAACCCTCTAATCCAGACCCTTGCATTGCAGACACCCCTCTATTCCACTGGTCCAGGAACCAAACAATTATCCATGCTTTGCCAATATATGATAGTACATCCCGGTTCATCAACCCTGATTTCAGTGAGCCGGGCCAGCCTAATACTGAATCTGCAGGGCAGCCTCAATGCAGCTGCTCTGGCCCTAAGGTGCCTAGAATAAAGGGGTTACACTGTACTGGTATCATGCATAATATATGCCACAGTAGGAATTATTTATGAGGAAAATACAGTCACACCTCATTTATCTGATACTACTTTTAACTTATAAACGAAAGCGTCATTTATCCATCCGGTTGCCGCTGTGAGTCTACCTTGTCTCAAAATTTAGCACATGTATACAATGCTTTCCTTTGCCGTTCTGGCATCCTGGCCAATACCTTCAATCCAACACGTTTAACAAAGAATATAATATTATGTCAAAGTATACGTATCGAGAGTCCCAGTACTAGCTGTTACAATTAAGTCAAAATTTGCATCTCCACATGACATTGTAGCATTATGATCATGGTAAAATGTCCCAGTTGACTCAGTGGTTTTCTTTACTTTGTCAAATAAAATCAAACGGTGTGCCAAGCAAGCAAGGTGAGGCTGCATTAATCCTTGTCCCAGCGGTGTCACTGGTTTTTGTGGCCAAATGGGCACAAAGTGGGCAGACAAAATACATCGTCAGGAAGAGAAGCACAAATGCCTTCATTGGAAACAATTATGAAGAAGTGTATCACAGTGTGATTGACGCCCTGTCATTTCCAGGACATACAGTTCTTGACATAACACCAGATAGTATGATTGGTAAGTTATACTGAAGTCTGATACTGTAACACTGCATGTGACATCACAAATGCATAGCTACCCCCCCCCTCCCCCTCGAAATAGTTGAACTACATGCCTGCTCACGGATACATGGTTTTAACCCCCTTTCACCAGTCACTCCCCATGTATCCCTCCCCTTCAGAGAATTCCCAGATGAACACCTGACCCACATACATAAACTTACATGAATACACTAGTCTAAGAGAGGTTTAGCACTACGTAAAATGTTACGCAATAAGCTTACAGTACTACGTTTCGCGCGGAAAATTAGAACGTTCTTAGTAACGGTTTCAGCGTATCAAGGTATCTTAGTACGTTCTTGCTCTACGTTATAAGGCTCGTGGTGACGCTCTCTCCATGAGTCCTCAAACTGCTGCTCTCAGCCTTGCGTTCCGTTTCTGATGGTAAAAGAATGTCTTCATGACCCAAAACTCCCTCAGAATCGCAAAAAACTCGCATAAAGATCTTCATTATCGTTCTGTATCGCCATAACGTTGCGTATTAAGCATTCGTAGCTAAAACAAACAAGCGATTCGAGTTTAAAAAACTCGTGGGCCGCCTACGGCCCTGGAAACTCGAATCGCTTGGAAATCGGCGTTATTGACTAAAATAATATTTCGAAGAATTCTTCTGGTCTAAAAGACCCTTCGCTGATAAAATCAGGAGCAAACGAATGAATTTCGCTGAAATATAGCTGAAAGATTTTGTACTGACTTCGCGTCCGCCATGTTGTTGACATATATATATATATATATATATATATATATAATATATATATTGACATCATTCCGGACGTTCTGGACACTTCCGGTGAAAGTAAAAACAATATGGGGCCGCCTTCCGGCGGCCCAAAAAACGTACTGAATTTCGAACGCACCTATCAGCTTACTACGTAGTGCTAAACCTCTCTAAACTACGATGGATACAAATTTGCATCCCATCACATGCATGCAAGTCATTGTATACATGAGTGTTCCCATGCATCTTGTATATAGTAAAGAATTATAGGTAAGGGTACAAATTTGTATCCTTATGGTACTATATACCACTTTGATCTAATTTCCATTACATTTTGTAGACATCTTTCCAAAGATTTGTCTACAACTTGAACGGAACTACATAGCCATAGCAGAGAAGACAGAGACTATATCATCTATTATGAAAAGCTTATCTAAGGAGGAGTAATATGGATATTTACAACATTTATGTTTAACTTTTCAGCATTTGTTCTGTAGATCACTATATAACAATGTAATTTTATTATCAGTTGTAATTGTGTCAATAATAAAGTAATATATCATATATTGCTTGGATGCAATTTCCATAGTGCAAAATACAGA
>CAUJGJ010000397.1:11451800-11461800 GCA_963170055.1 Halisarca cf. caerulea
AGACCGTCTACGGACCCTGCTTATGTTGATTATGTCCCTACCATCTTTAAGGATCGAAAGAGAAGGGTACACGTCCCCGAAATCAATAACGCAAGGACTGAAAGGAGAGAAAAAAGGACGAAACTACGTGAACAGGACAATGATGCCCACGTAACCACCGAATGTCAACTTAGCTTAAGTATTGTTGAGATAGATGCATCTGGAGAGAGTGACAGGTCTTTCACAGATGCCTTTACTCGGACAGATCCTGTGCTGTTGCCATTAGACAAAAGTTGCTTGATCAGGAACCAGGAACTGTCTTCTAGAGTAGCTTGTTTAGAGGAAGAAGTCTGCAGCTTACAGCTTTCATCTGGGAGTCGTACACTCGAACTTATATCAGGCAATGACAACAAGACTAAGCTTTATACTGGTTTGCCAGCTTATGCTGTGTTTGAAGCAATTTTTGTGTATTTGGAACCCCAATTGGCACGTGCAAGACGTGAATGTGTAGCTGATGACATCTATTCCACCAAAGGAAGGAAGAGAAAACTAACTCTCCGGGAAGAATTTTTAGCAGTTTTGATGCGCCTTCGATTGGGTCTAATCGTGGAAGATGTAGCAGATAGATTTCAAATTTCAATGGGCACATTCTGCAAGATATTCCATACTTGGATTAGAGTCATGGCACAGGAAATGAAAGTTATTTTTCCCGTGGCCATCTAAGGAAAAAATCAAAGCTATGATGCCGAAAGAGTTTGCCCCATATCCTAATACACGTATAATCATTGATTGTACAGAGTTCTTCATTCAGAGGCCATCATCATTGCAGAGTCAATGTGAGACATTCTCCCATTATAAACATCACAACACTTTCAAAGTTCTCATTGGCATTAGCCCAGGTGGAGTGATAACCTTTATATCAGAATTATGGGGAGGAAGAGTATCAGATAAGACCATTACTCAGTCCTCAGGATTAATTGAATTGCTGGAGCCCGGCGACAACATAATGGCCGACAGAGATTTTGATATTGGCGATATCTTGAGCAGCAAAGGAATTACCATAAATATTCCGCCATTCCTTGGTGGTCGGAAACAATTGAGTGGCAGAGAAGTTGAACACACCAGGAGAATTACAGCATTGCGTATCCACGTGGAGAGGGCTATTGGGAGGATGAAACAGTATAGACTTATACAAGGTGTATTACCCTTATCTTTAGCTGACCTTGCCAATGATATTGTGCGTGTATGTGCATACCTTACTAACTTCTTACCACCTATTGTTTCTCATGATCAGTCATAAGCATCCTGTCAGTAGTTGATAATTAATTTTATGACATGATTGTATAATTATATATATTTTATTGGGGTTGTCCAGATCCATTAATTTAAAAAGTAATATATTTATAATTAATGAGTACATGCATGCATGGCATTTTAATTGACAAGTGAACATGATAAGTAGTACGTATTATATTGTTAACAAATTGCACAAACTTAAAATTTAATGTCAATGCCATGATTACATGCTAAAAAGCGTCTTTTGCACACGTGTGAGAATTTCCGGAATAACTGTGTTGCAATAAAATGCCTGCAGCTTAGCACAGATGGTGTTAGACCATAACTCTTTATCAAAGAGAATTCCTTCAAAGAAGATGTCCGCTTTAGACTCTGTCCATACAACAAAGTGGCACCAACTGCATTGCTTGATGGCCATTTCTCCTTGTATTTGGTAATAGTAATGACAATCTTTTTTCAATCTCAATTTATTCTCTCTGATTTCCAGAAAGAATTGCTTGGGGAATCTGTCTGCAATTTCACTTGGCTCCAGATTGTGTACTGGGAAATTCTCAATTGAATATGGACATTTTATTTCCAAAACACCACATTCCTTATGGTACCGGTGATTTGTGATGAGCCCATCTGAAGATGCTCCCATGTAAGAATGGGCTGGCAAAAGTGTAAGTCCAGCTGGATGACATTGCAGATTTTTATGACCCAAGTCATGCATTCTTGGACATAAGCTTTCCTGGCAACTGACTCTTTGTCCCTTCCCCAACGAAGCGGTGCAGATAAACCAAGCATGGGTGTATATCCCATGATGCGCCGTTGAATGCTTGCAGGATCCGTGCTTTCCCGTCTTTGCATTATTTCACCAAATAAGGAGCTGGTGATTCGTCCATTGTGCAGAAGCATCCATAAGTCGCAGCTGCTTTGTCCATGAGTGACCTGCTCAATAAAATTTGATAGCGTTGAATTGATGATCTGTTCTTGTTCAAATTCCCTGCAGAGTTCTTTGAAGTATTCAGTTTCTGTGTTGACTCCATCCAATTCAATGGCTGACTGTGGCAATGCGGTGTTAATGCCATCCCATATTATCAGCTTGTGTGTTAGTTGCAGTAGTCCATCCTGCACATCATGATCTTCGGCAAGGGGTGGCATGAGAGTGCTATCTGCTTGGTCACTGGATGGTGTGAGCCAGAAATGAGCTAATCCACTTTGTGGATATGTACTTGCAATAGTTTGCACAAGTGTTGTTAGTGTGTCATCATCTGGTGGTCTGTCATCTTCAGTTGGTATGTTGTGTTCAATTCCTGTCGATTGGGAGACATCTTTAGACGTTGAGGTGATAGGTGAGTTGTCTTCTGCTTGGTTACTTTTGATTTTTTCAAGCTTTCCATAAGAAGCTTTGTGAAATGTAATGTCTGAAACTCGCTTAGGAACAACATTTCGTTTAGGTGGTACATGCCACTGTTGGAGTTGGCCCGTTACTGTTTCACAAGTGGGTAGTGTGCTTAAGCCTTTTTGCTTCAGGTCTTCAAGATAAAAAAGCAGAGCAGCCACATGACTACATGTTTGTCCCTTCCCCGCTACACAGTTGCAAGCTCCACCTACAACTTTACCAGTTGTTTGCAGTACAACATAAACAGTATATGTTGCCTTTGCCTTTAATGATGAACAACAGTATCCTTTTATGACAACTTCATCCCTTCCTTCTTGCTGCATGTGACATGTCCACACGTTGGAAATCAAACCATCAGCAAAGTATTTGTATGCCTTGAGAGATTTAAAAGCATTCATGCTGTCTTTATCGAATGTTTTCTCCTTGCTGCTGACCAGATAGTTGTACAGCTGTACAAATGTGAGATCTCTAAGCGAAGACAGATCTTTTGTCCATGAACGAATCTCTTCAAAATCTGGTAAATCACTACAAGGATCTGAAACTGCACGGAGTACCTGTGGACAGACCTCGCACGCTTCCTTCCAGGGCGTAATCAAGCGTCCGATAATAGCGCTCTTATTCCCTGAGGTCTTCGTACCGTTCTCCTTGCATAAGAGCCTTAATTCGGGTACGGTTAGTGCCCGAAGAACGCTAAGTAGTTCTGACTCGTCCAAAGACGTCTCCAGCTGCAAAATAGACCGAGCAGAATCCATTTGTGTTTACCGTTGTACATATTTCGTACGTACTCACCAACGCTTTTTGCCAACATTTCCGGAATTACCAAATTACTGTGACGATTCGTGACGTCATTTATGAAGGAGTCTATTGAAAATGTTTTATTTTAATAATTGTAAATATTAATCATTGTTAAATATTGAATTAATTGTAATCATTATTAATATTAAATAAAATTTTTAATATGATATAACGAAAATCAATTATAATAGTATATACTACCAATAATTGTTAATAATCATATGGTAAGTGTTTATAATAAAGATACAGAAATGTGTATATGCATGTGTTAAATATAAGTATAAGTTTTAATACATTAATAGTTTATTGCTCGTATATCTGTAAAGAAAGGGTGTGGGAATATATAAAACATAAAAGTATATATAATATATGCATATTTAAACATGTAGACTTTGTGTACATATATTGTGCTAACTTACTATGGGTCACACATTGACCCTGGCGCTGAGGAGGCGAAGGAGGAAGAGGCCTCGTTGGTGACAGCATCCTCCTCTCGCGCCTCCTACAGCACCGTTCCTTTTGAAATTGGCTACGCTGTATATGAGAAAAAGATAGATCTGTTGAACAAAACTACAGAGATTTAAAATTGTACTTACAATGCATGAAATTTCCTGATCTCTTTCATTTTTCTGGAGGGAGACAGTGGGTGTGCATAAAACATGCGCTAATAAGGAAAATATTCAACGCAATGCATTTAACTTACAACTCTTTCTAATTCAGTGTCCTTTTCTTTTTAGGGGCTGCTGCAGGCAGCCCCTATATTGTTTTCATTTGGACTTCCGGTGTGTAACGCTCGTCCGATATATATATATATATATATATATATATAATATAGATTTGAAGAAAAGTCTTATAATAGAGAATTTATATAATAGTAATAGAGAAGTATGAATTTATACAGAAATGAGTTATAGGAATTGTTTTGAAAACAATTGCCAAATATGGCAATTGTTTTCAAAACAATCGTCCAGTTACAATAAACAGTATGTTCAATGAATGTTCAGCTGTGCACTAACCCTTCAATGTTTTGCAAGTAATTCGAGTGTGTGGGGCGGCAGTCCCCACGAGTTTTTAACTCGAATTACTTGTTTCTATAGATAGAGAGGAAGCAAATCTCACATTTACATTTTATTCACATTGTACACACACATGCACACACACACACACACACACAGACACACACACACACACAGACACACACACACACATACACACACACACACACAGACACACACACACACACACAGACACACACACACACACACACAACAAATTTTACTTACAACTTTTTCAATTTCATCATCTTTTTTCTTTCTCTATAATTATGTATGGAAAAAAAGAGAGCAAATTTGATACTTATATATATGCACACACATACGTACACACACACACACATACAATGAATTTTACTTACAACTTTTTCAATTTCATCAACTTTTTCGTTTCTCTATTATGTATAGAGAAAAAGAGAGCAAATTTGATATTCATATATGCACACACATATGTATACACAAGCACACACACATGCACACATATACACATGTACACTCGTACTCACACATGTGCACACACACACACACACACACGTACACATGTACATACACATGTGCGCGCGCACACACACAAGTACACACGTACACATACATGTGTACACGCACACATGCACACACATGTGCACACATGCTCACTATAAATGTTCAAACACATGCAGATGTACACAAAAGTTAAACAATTCTATTACTGTCATAGGTACATTGTTCACCAATATTGAACTCACTAGTAGTTCCTTCTCGGTAACTGCCTTCCTCTCCTGTGAACATGAAGATATAACATAATTTATAACAGAGGACATTACCGAAATACACGAATACTCACATGCATGTAGAAAAACAGGCATGTAAAAACATATCATAGTATCAAATATAATAGTATATACATAATATATACATTCTAATCTTATGGAAGTCGTGCAGGTTCTCTTACATTGTAGTCTTTTTTGAATTTTATCTACAAACAATAGTATAAATAAGGAATATAATATAAGAATAAATTTGATTTATGAAAGTCAAAACCAGTGATTTATAACACAAAAACAAAGTATTGCCTAGGTGAGAAGTTCATTTTTCATAATTTTGTGAGCATACAAGAACATGGAGATGCATGCGATAGAATAAGTATTAGACTTACATATATGCACACACAAGTTGAAAAAAGATTCCCTACAGCAGAGAATAAACTAAATTAACCTTTTAACGCCCGCATTTTATCGTCACCGCTAGCCCGTTAAGGACCAAAGACCAGTTAACTGGCTCGACAGCTACTTTGACATTTTCACCGTTTTTCTCCTTCAAATTTGATCTCATTCTTACAGTTTTGTGTACAGGCAGTTCTTCCAAGACTTCTGGTTCAGCACAAATGGCGGTTAATCCAAGGTACGCTCTACGTGAATCGTTTTTCGTGCAGGTAATAGTCCTCGGGTTAACCGCCATATAAAATGTGCGTATCAACTAATTCCCTTCCATATGCTAGTATTTACTGCACTTTCTTGCGATTAACCAACGCGCCAAATACATATTCGTGTCGAGATGAATGAAATAACTATTCATTTTACTTCAGAAAACGAACGAGGACAAGTAGAGTTCTACTCAATGACGTTGTACAGCAGTTTACAGACAGTGACTGGGAAGACTCTGAGGATGACTTGTTTGGGGAGGGTGAAGACGGTGAACTTGAGCAATTTCACCATCAAGACACTGATCCACTTGAGAGGGCTGAGGAAGCCACAGTACAGGAGGAGCAAGAGCAGCAGGTGCAAGACATCAGTGTCCAGGAAAATCTAACCTCTAGCACCTGTACACTATCTCCAGATTTGGACATCTGCAGCAGCACACCAGATATGTCATCCCCTAGTATGGAGTTTCCACATCCAGGACCAACAATTGACTGTGATGCTAACAGTGATCCATATGACTTCTTTGTGAAGATCTGGGGAGAAGAAACTTTCAAGCTGATCAAGGACGAGACCAATCGATATGCCTTTCAGAAAGGTATCACCTGGGAGGAAATAAACGAAGATGAGCTGAGAGCATTCCTAGGCATTAATATATCAATGGGATTAGTCAAATTACCAAGCCTAAAGGATTATTGGAGCACTCACCCGATACTAGGTGCGCCTGGAATTGTGAGGGGCATGTCCAGGAATCGTTTAACAGAGATACTGAGCAACCTTCACTTGAGCGACAACGAAAAAGCTCCAGAGAGAGGGTCACCAAGCTATGACAGACTGTACAAGGTCCGACCTTTAATCAACATCATCATTGCAAACAGCCAGGCATCCTACAACCCCCATCAACAAGTAGCAGTTGATGAAGCAATGGTTTTATTTAAGGGCAGAAGTTCCCTCAAACAGTACATGCCACTAAAGCCAATCAAGAGGGGATTCAAATGCAGGTGTGTCTGTGACTCCCACAATGGCTTTAAAAATTGTCCTGAGCATGGATGTCTACCAGGGATCAGGAGAGAGAAGTGATGAGGATGAGCTAGCAGCTGGAGTAGTCATGAAGTTACTGCAGCCACTGCACAACTATAACTACGAGGCCTACATGGACAACTTTTTCAGCAGCATTAATCTCGCCAAAAGACTACGTGAGAAGGGACTCTGCATGACTGGCACAGCTAGGAGTAACAGGAAGCACTGGCCTGAGAGTCTGAAGTCTCTCAAGACACTTCAGAAGAGCATGAGCCGAGGAGACAGTAGGTCTGTGATGGTAGATGGCGTGGAATGTGTAGTTTGGATGGACAACAAGGCAGTGGCTCTTATCAACAGCATCACTACACCAGGGGCAAGTACACAAGTGTTACGGCGCAACAAGGATGGGTCAAGAACTGAAGTGCCTTGTCCAGAGAGTGTCAAACACTATAACAAATACATGGGGGGAGTAGATGTATTCGATTCGAGAAGGAAAACCTACTCCTTCAGCAGGAAATCAAGAAAATGGTGTAGGCCTTTTTATACAGGCCCAGCGAGTATGTATTACGTTGGAAATACAGCAGTTTATTAAGTTGTTTTTGCTCTATCGTTTGATATAAATTTCGTAAAGATGACGTGAAATTCGAGACTGGCAGTCCTCAAGGGGTGCAACGCTCCAGCGCCAGTTAACTGGTCTTTGGTCCTTAAAAGGTTAAGCACAATGCTAACCTATAGAGTGTAAAACTCTTACCATTAGCCCCAAGACAAAACCGGGAACTACAAGTTGCAGCAGCAAGTGTATTGCTGCTGCAACCAACATCTATTAGTGTGACAAGTACAATAATATATTGAGCGAAATTCGAAATAGACACATATTATATACTTTTAACGTTGTAGTAGGCTTTGAACGTACCACAAAAACGAGAGAGATTTCGACCATTGTCGGAGCCGGCCGCAAATGAAATAAAATCCCACGGAGAATGCGCGCTATGGAATTTCAGACAATTCGCCCCTGTTCTTCATTGAAAAGCCGTTGTCAACTGGTCCTTCGATCGTCTTTGTATTCCTCTGTGTTTCTAAGCGCATTTGTCGGGTTTGACAAAGTCTCGTAATACTGCGCAGCATGGTAAGCAAGTTTTTGTTCCTTTTCTTGCATTGTGCGGCGGAATTGTTGCATAACCATGCATTGGGGTCAAAGGTTGATAGTTGCGACAGAACACGTTGGCCACGGGTCTGTGATAATTGCTAGGACTAGTATATACAGATATTTAGTTTCGTTGGGTGTTGTTCTTCAGTCGTCTGTGCCTTCGTAAGGTTTGTACCTTTACGTGTGTAGGTAGTATGTGTCTTTGTGTGTATTTGTGGGGTGTGATTTCCTTTGTTATTAGACTACTGTGTCTCAGTGTGCCTTTGGAAGCTTTATGTTTAGAGACAGCATGTGTTAATTGTGTGTATACATTGCTTTGTGGGAGTGTGGTGTGTGTGACGTTTGTTTACAATGGGGAAAGTGTGTGTGTGTGTGTGTGGATTTGTGAGTTTATGTAAGTAGGATAAAGTGGAACAAGGCCTGTAACGTTTGCTTAAGGTGCCCAGCCATGGGGTAAAGTGGAGTAACTTAGGAACACATAGGTAAGTTAGAACAGGGCCTGTATCCTTTGCTATGATTAAACTGCCCAGCTATACTTACCCCTGCTGAACGCCCAATTTACGGAGATATTACTGGCCAAAATTGTACCTGTAGTTTACTATTGACGCTGCTTTTACTTGGCCGTTCCAAGTTGCCCAGGTGTTCCAAGTTACCCAGCCTTACCCTAGCTACTTGCCACTGTTAAACGCTGAATTCAAGTAGGCATTGCTGAGTCAAATTTAGCATACCTCTTTTTAATTCGGCTGCTCCAAGTTACCCAGACTCACTTTACAACGCATATATGTTTCGTTATGAGCGAATATAGATCTTGTGTGTGTGTGTGTGTGTTTGTGTGTGTGTGTGTGTGTGTGTGTGTGTGTGTGTGTGTGTGTGTGTGTGTGTGTGTGTGTAGTCTCACGTAGCCCCGTAAAGATGGAGGGGAAAGTGGTCTGGCTACGCGAGACTTGTGTGTGTGTGTGTGTGTGTATGTATGTGTGTCACAGTGTGTGTGTGTGTGTGTGTGAATCACTTGTTTCAAAACATTGAAAAACTGTGTTAAGTGATCTTTGATGTAAATGAACATGCCACCTGAATTACGCCTGAATGGTCTGGGAATTAATGTTCATTCACTGATAGTGATGTACATATGCACTAGACTAAGTCTAAACGGGTTGTTATTTAATCTATCCAATTATTAGGGGTTGCCTGCGGCAGGCCCTATATTGTTTTCATTTGGACTTCCGGTGTGTAACGCTTGTCCGATATATATATGGAATAGATTTGACGAAAAGTCTTATAATAGAGAATCTTATTATAATAAAGATAGGCCGATTTTTTGTTCGCAGTTCACTGACGCGCACTTCGACTGACTGCGGACGACTGTTTACGATCGTCAACTGTGGGATCTGGGAAGAGCACGTAAGGCTCCTCTTCACTTTTACTTGCAAAAAGGCGAGATTTCGAAATTGCCTGTACTAGCCTACGAGCCGCCATATTCGGTTTACAGGCGAATCCTGACAGGAATACGACTTTTACCTTCGAAACGGTTGTCCGCTAACTCCTCCTGGGAAAAGATGCGAGTACTTTCTGACTACAGTGAATGTTCCAAAATAAACTTGGTGAGTGTCCTTATCTATATGGCGGAATGATTTATGCGTTGTAAACTAAAGCGGCATCAGTGGCAAAAAGGATGTTAACAGCCATGTTCATGCGCAATGATATCTGTAGTAAGTATACAGGTTTCCCGTCGAAAATGTCTATGCCTATACTGCTACATACCATAGATACTACAAAGAATCCTGTTAGATATTTATTTCTAGTACACACATGTGCAGGATTCCTTTACAGTTTGTATATGTGATAAAATTGGTGTGTCTGTGTGTATTTGTGCGCATAATATGAGCGTGCATGCATATTTGTGTGTGCGTGTGTGTGTGTATGTGTGTGTGTG
>CAUJGJ010000397.1:11466800-11471800 GCA_963170055.1 Halisarca cf. caerulea
CCTTGTTCCAAGTGTTTTTGACGGAGCTTTGTCCTCTTGGCCCTGCTGGAGCTAATGAAAAGCTGCAGTACCTGTATTCAGCCCACAGCCTGCAGCATATAATTTGGGAACTCTGAGACCTGGGTGTTTAAACCCTGTATCAGACTACTGTTATTGTCACATGCATATTATATACTTGTTTTTGTACTGATCTTGACAATAATGGGTTCTCTTGTGGAGGATCCTTTTTTGATAAGGCCTTTTTGCACAGTCCTGTGTCAATCCTACATCCTTTTACCATTTCTAAATGTTTTTATACACTCTTGTTCGTGCGATTTTTCCTTTAAAATGCAGTTGTTCGAATAAAGTCTGTTAAAGCATAGATACTCAACCCCCTGTAGTTAAAGGTTTCCACTGCAGTTGAGTTGAGAAGAAACATAATCAAGTCTTGTAAGATAAGAAGCTAAAATTATGCAGCTACCTGACTAAAATCAATGTATCCATGTAGAAACAAAGGCTCAAACAAAAGAGCGCTGAAGTCGA
The DNA here is from genome assembly GCA_963170055.1 of Halisarca cf. caerulea. NCBI lineage: Eukaryota > Metazoa > Porifera > Demospongiae > Chondrillida > Halisarcidae > Halisarca > Halisarca cf. caerulea. Next base: position 11,467,323 of record CAUJGJ010000397.1, read on the forward strand.
TGGCGACGATCGTCGGCTTTGCCTTGTGTATGTACATGTATGCCTAGTCTTGCGTAGCCATTCTGGTAATCTGAAAATGGCTGATCCGGCGAATGTATGGGATTTGCCTATTAAATTTTTTCTCGCTTTAGAAGTGTAGGTGTGGCTTTATAACCTACAAAAGGCACTTCACGCTAACAATCGGAGCTCACTGGTGAAAGATGAGACCTCTGGACCTTTCGTGGCGACCTGTAGCTCAGTTCTAAAAAACGACAAGAAGAAGAAGAATAATAATCCTAAAATGCTATGGTGTTGTGGACCCATACCTCGGCGAGTGTACTTGGCATTTCTTTAAAGAGATAGCTTTACGAAGCTTTTAAACTACTTTTCCTTGTAGCTGGTGTGTCAAAATGCGCCAAAATCTACTTTTGAAAACTATGGAGTAACCATACTGTTAGTTTTTGGCGAAAACAAATTTTCGCTAATGTATGGTGGCCATGTTTTTCCGTGTCAATCCTACATATGAAGTACTACTGTACTCCATAATACTCGACCAACATGTACGTACATATGTACTCAGCCAGCATGCTATTGATGTAGATTTGTGATTCAACAGGCTACATGGTAGTGTCAGGCCCAGTCAGTAGTAACCTGGTCCTAACTTAAGACAAACAACAAATAGTAAACTTACAGATGCAATCTTCATAACTCTCGAATGTTCTGGCTTGCTTCTTGGATCCACAAGAAGGTAAGACAGTATCACTCTTGCCAACAATGTATTTGTACCTAATAGTGTAGATACATAATAACCATGAAATAATATAAAATACTGCAATGAATATGGTATAATCTAAAGAGCATCTTATATCATTACATATAATACTCGGTGCATGCAGGTTAACACATGCCTGATTCATATGCATATGGATCACAACAAAATTAAACAAACATAGTTGTTCGTACCTTCATCGTTGCTGTCATTGTACTGTTGTATCCAGCAATCCATGTGCACATTCTTCTCTTTCCTTGCAGCTTCTAGAATTTTTGGGACACACTCAAGCCAACGGAGCTTGCACTTAAGAAATGTCTTCTTCTGTTGTTCCACAACCCGGTCAAATTCCTCAATCATCTGCATGTGGTGGATATGGGTGAAACATTGAAAAGAAAAACATGTATCTGGCAATAATTAGTACACATAATATGTATGTACACTATTACAGAAAACAATTACTAATAAGGATGTCAATGAAGCAAGAGGAAAGTTTCAAGTCAGAGATACACATAGCATTTTCCTTCCTCATCTCTGTCTCCTTCCTCAAAAAGGGATTCTAGAAACGAACATATTGTATAGAGTGTGTCTGTGTCTTCCAGCTTTAAACATTTAAATGCAAATGTTCGTTTTATCAAGTCTACACACACACACGTGTGTGTGTGTGTGTGTGTGTGTGCGTGTGCGCGTGTGTATGTGTATGTGCGTATGTAGCTCGAAACGTTTGTGTATGTAGTGCGTGTAGCATTTCACTTATTCACAATGAAATATAGTACCTCCCTCCTCCCTCCATTTGATAGATCGATTGCAGATGCTCCTCTGCTACAGATCCAAGTGGCACTGGAGAAGGTCTTCATAATGATTGCCACCTCTACCACATCCATACATGGTGAGTATGTGTGTGTGTGTGTGTTTATGTGTGTTTATGTGTGTGTGTGTGTGTGTGTGTGTGTGTGTGTGTGTGTGTGTGTGTGTGTGTGTGTGTGTGTGTGTGTGCGCATGTATGTGTATGTGTGTGTGTATGTGTGTGTGTGTGTGTGCATTAGTGTGTATGTGTGTGTGTGTGTGTGTCAGGCCCGGAGCAAGCAAAATTTCATTGGTCAAGCCGAAATACTGTCAAATGATTATAATCGTACCACGTGCGTGAGGAAGTGGGCTTGTGTATATAACGATAAAAGAACACAACATATAACAATGTAATGCAATCTTACAATAAAGAATTGCTACATCAATCTCAAATTGTAGCAAACAGAATATGAAATTAGAATAGTGCAAGAAAAGACTGGATGCTGTCCATGCATACTTGGGCTATAAATATAATATTGTTAAGATGCACCAAAAATTTTCAACCTGTGATCAGAATCCTCAACAAATTCGCTAGCAATATCACTTGATTTGAGCATATCGGTAGCATGTTTGTGTACATGCAATGTCATGAGGTGGTTTAGCCGTTGTTGATGCATGGTGCTGCGCAAGTAGCTTTTTACTCTACGAAGAGCACTAAAGGACCTCTCAGATGTTGCATTTGTCACCGGCATGACCAAAAGAATCTTTAAAACATTACACACCTGTGACAAAAGTGCTTTTTGCGATACTTGAAGAGACTGAAAGTACTCCTTTATGTCCACCCATGTTGGCTTGATCTTGACGATGTCATCTTTGGTATTTACCTTTCTTTGAAAATCAATTCCAAAGGTAATTAGCTGGGCACGCAGGGTTTCTCTTTCAAAGTCATCCTTGAAGAAGGAGCAGGCATCTTCAAGCTCTTGGTCAAAGTTCTCCTGTTGGCAAACTTTTAGCAAAAGCTGTTCGAGATTGCTGTAGATTTTATACCCACGCTGCTTAAAACGATCCTGAATGGTATTTATATATGGAGCATAATTTGTGCCAAAATTCCGATCACAATCGGTGGCGGTCATGTAGGCTGTTAAAGCGATCGATAGAGTGGTCGATCCACTCGATCGATAGAGTGGACCGATCGACTCGATCGATAGAGTGGACCGATCGACTCGATCGATAGAGTTGAGTTGACCGATCGACTCGATCGATAGAGTTGACCGATCGACTCGATCGATAGAGTTGACCGATCGACTCGATCGATAGAGTTGACCGATCGACTTGATCGATCGACTCGATCGATAGGGTTGACCGATCGACTCGATCGATAGAGTTGACCGATTAGTAGACAAACGCACCGGAAGAGGCGATTGCCAACGCCCACGCGCACTGAAGGAGCGCTTAGCTATAATATCCTCTGACTATGGAAGCGTTCACCCTGGCATAAGCATAGATACTCCAAGCATCTCAAGGGCATAAGTAATCCCTGTCTTGATCCCTGTTCCAAGCTTAACCTGCAGCTCAAATTCTTTCAATGACACATTGTTCATGTTCGTATATATATTCATTGCATGTGTGTGTGTGTGTGTGTGTGTGTGTGTGTGTGTGTGTGTGTGTGTGTGTGTGTGTGTGTGTGTGTGTGCGTATGTGTGTGTGTGTGTGTGTGTGCGCGTGCGTGTGTGTATGTGTGTGTCTGTGTGTGTGTGTGTGTGTTCTGTTCGCGCTTGCATATGCATGCATGTGTACATTGTTTGTATGTGTGTGCATGTTAAATGCATATTTTATCCTTTTTCATAGAAATCCTTGGGTCAGATACCTTATAAAGTACCAATCAGTTCAGAGACCCTGACATTGTGGAGATTACTACTACCACAACGACATATGTGAATATTTGAGATAAAGTGCATGATGGTGTGCATGTTGAAGTGCAAAGTTTAGACATTGTATTCTTTAGTTATCCCATCCAAGGATTTAAGGAGTTGGCCATGCACTGCAGGGGTTCTGATAATTTGAGGTTGGACTGTATAACTATATACTTTTGGTGTCCTCAGTGGACAAATGTTCCAAAGTATTTTGTTTGTGTGTTCCTTGCTCCTTGCAGGTACTATAGTGTGATGTTCAAGGTGTACTGCACTGACGATGGCCCCACTAGGCCGAAACAGTGAGAGAGTGAGTGCTCTTGAGCATTGCATGCTTTCTGCTGTATGCAGTTCCTGGATCGACCAAAGAACACAGTCTTCTTTCCAATAGACATGCATGCTATAGTTGGAGTATGCACTTCACGTTGATGTGAAGGTCCATGACCTTGTGCCAAAAGCTAGGCATTCACTAGCATGGCAGCTAGGGTTGCTATGGTTGAAACACAACAAGTTACAGAGAATCATTAAACTGCATGCATGCATGCATGTGCGATTGAGTGCTTGTATTTCATGTGAATAGTGCTGAATATACTTGCATGTATGAATGCTCTGCATGAACATGTGCATATTTATTGTGAGCATTTGTGGTATTGTGGGAGGTTGGCTTGTTCATAAGCACTATACTTTTTTGCTTTATATTAGTAAATGATTGTGTACATATATTATAAGTCTGTGTGTGTGTGTGCGCGCGTGTTTGTGTGTGTGTATGTGTGTGTGTGTGTATGTGTGTATGGATAGTATATCCAGTGGTAGATAATTTTTAATTATAAATGAGCTCACATCTACTATATACAGTATCTGCAATCTGCGTGTGTGTGTGTGTGTGTGTGTGTGTGTGTGTGTGTGTGTGTGTGTGTGTGTGTGTGTGTGTGTGTGCAGGGTTCTACCCAGTGAGGGTGGGGGGAAGCTTCCCCAAACTCTATCCTCAGCTTCCACCTCCCAAAAAATCCAACTGCAGTACAAATTACTATGCA
>CAUJGJ010000397.1:11474300-11494300 GCA_963170055.1 Halisarca cf. caerulea
GAAGAAAGATAGAACACAAAACATTATATGATGCATAACTTGCAATGCAATATATACCATGCATATGTAGTATATGCATAATATGCATTTTAAAATTTTGTACATGCATGTGTCATGCAGTGGGCTAGTTCAATATTTGTAGTTTTTGCAGCCAAATTGGGAACTTCAAGACATATTATGCAAAAGCTTTATTTTTTTAATTTTTTTATATTTTTGCTTTGGAAACTTTAAATTGCATCTCTTGTACAATGACAAAATTTAACAGGGCTGTCCACAATTAATTAAGGAAATTATGTATATATATATATATATATATATATAATTTAATGACAATTTTAAAATTCCACATGCAAATCCCAAAGCATAATAATTTTCAGTTACAATGTCATAAGGGACACTATAGCAACAGCTTTAGTAAATCAGATTCAGAATATGCATAATTTGTGTCCAACATACTTCGGGCTCATTTTCTTCATGCAGCTGGGCATGTTCATGACAGAGAAATAGTTCCAAAGGGCTTCTATTGCCAGCTGTTCTGATTTTGTGTACTGACCATGCCAATAAAAATTCTTGAATTGATTCGTTTATCATACTTTTGTAGACATAATGCAGGGAAAATGTATCCAAAGGATCAAGTGGGTCCAACAACCCAATTTCTTCCAAGTGGAGAAAGAGTGTGTAATAAATACACAGACATCCTCTAAACAGATCCCGCCACCACCTTTCTATCCGCTGGTTGTGGACACTTCTACCAGCAATAAAACTTCCCCGGCCTGTACCTCTTCGTAGTAACATGTACAATGCTACATCCACATTCTCTCCACCTCTGTCACCCCTCACCCGTTGTGGTAATCCGTAACAAGATACAGCTGTTTCAAATAGTTCCAGCACAGTGCTCGATTGGTTGTTGTCGGAGCAGTGGCAAAATACCGGTAGTCTTGAGAAACCATCAATAGCAGCATGGATGATAAATCTCCACCTAAAATGATAATATTTATTATAAATATGCATGCATGTCGTTTTAATAAAATAAACTATAATAAAAGTCATACCATGTTTCTATATATGCATTGCATGTACATGTCCTATGCAATATAAATTATAGTAGTGTATCAGAATAAGTCTGATGATGCAATAAGTTTATTATGTTTAAACAGACACCAAATTCGAATGAGAGACATGCATGCACTTTTTAATTAACCTCCCTAATCTGACTGACATGCCATGCCATGTCATGTAAGCCTGATTCCTCAACTCTATCACTAACAGAGAGAATACCCAAGGTGGAGGCCCACTGCAAGCCGAACACAATCATCATCCAAGCTAAGGTGTGAGCGAATGAACAGCTGTATCTATAGGGTGTATCCCAAGCTTTCGGGAGTAATATAATATATAATATATATATACATACATACATATATATATATATATATATATATATATATATATATATATATATATATATATATAATCAAGTCTCCTAATTGAGAATCAATTTGCATGGAATAGAAGTTAGTTATGTCCCAGTTCACTCGCATGATATCCAGGTTAACGCCTGCGACTTTGGCTTAGCCTTGGACCAAATTTGCAAAAATTATTATTATTATTATTATAATTATACCTGACAAGTTTGTGGTTTCCATCGATGTGCCACAATGCATTTGGAGCTGGTACTGAATACTGTCGTCTATGTAATGCTCTTGATCTTCTCAGTTCTACACCTATACAGTTAATCAAATGTATAAAAGTACATGACATGCTATACAAGTTCTTAAGTTTTAATAAGGATAATAGGTACTAGAACTATTTCAAGTTAATATACATGATGGAAATTAAGTCACCTAAATAATCAACTCTGTTCATTGACTCCCGAACACGTATTTGTTGCAGCCGATAACCCAATCCTCTTAGGTAGCCCTGCATTAAGCGATAACCCCACGTTGGATGGTTGTCAATAGCAACTCGTACAATGGCATCTAAGTCTCCGTCAGATATAGTAGAATACATCATGTGAATGGATAATCCTAGATCATCCATTCGTCTTCGCACCGTTCTTGCTGATACATGGAATATACGTGCCATTGTCTGGACACGTAGTCCAAATTCACACATGGCTTGCAGACAATTTTCATTAACATGCAGGCGTGGCCTTCCTCGCTCATTTCTGCATTGCCTCATTACTCCTGGGTAGCCATCCATTGAATAGATGCATAGCAAGCGTTCAAAATCTGTACATACACCAGTGATGGTTTGCTGCACGCTATGAGGTGCATCCATTTGTATCAATCTTGTGGCAATCACTTCTGCTTGGTCTAGATAAGCTTCAAAATTATCTGCTGACAGTCTTTGATTTGCCCTGTCCCTAGTTATGCATCTGACAAGTTCGGAAATGGCCTCAATGATGACATCCATGCTTCGAAATTATAGCGAATCTCTAGCGTCGTACGTGACCTAATTCAAAACGCATGCAAAATACCAATTGCGACGATTCTTTTAGTCTAACCATTGGTCTAACAAGCCATAGATAGTCGAGTATCTATGAACAAGCGAGCCCGTCCCGCAAACGCCCTACGGGCGAGAAAGGCTTTTTTCCCGCCCGTAGGGCGCTAGAGAGATGTGCTAGATTGTTAGACAATTCTTCCCGTTGCGATTTCGGGCGTGCATGTGTCCTGAGCTAGCCGAAGTCCGGAGTGGACAAGTGGAGGAATGGGACCAACTGCATTAATCATCGAGGCCCGTAGGTTTGGGGGCGTTCGGGGGATGACGATTACACTGGGCAGTTCCATTAAGTTGTAGAACTGACATCGTCGGAGTCGTCAGATTATTTTGTTGAAGTACTGTTCAAGTTCTTTAACTTAAGGGGGGAAAAAGCTTTTGATAAATACTTAATCCTTGACGAAAACATTAAGTTGCAACTAAATTCGATTTCTAAAAGCTGCAGAAATAGGGCTCTATGCATCCAACCCTGTTAAACGATTGGCAACACTTGTCTCTGACAATATATGGGTAATATATAACCTTGGCTAGTAATGGGTATGTAATCAGATGCCACTTATATGCTTTCTCATCAGTTCTGCCAGCATGTGGCTGCATGTATAAAAGAGAGAGGGAGGGAGGGGGTAATCCTTGAACCAATCACCGACTAAAGCGGTTAATAATAAGTATCATGATTACTATTTTGTTTGAATGCATGCCTTTGCCGCGGAATGTAAAAGATGCATCTATTATAGGTGGCTGAGCCTGCATGGCACTTTAAACATTATACTTGAACAATGTCATTCAATTTGGAATGATTGCACATCGGGAAATTTATTAATTTAAAAGTAGTACATGCCTGAGGGGCCATAATATAGAATCTGATGGTCTATAGTGTACGGATTAATAATTTGGTAACGGTTGCGTACTAATATGAATTATCCGCCTATAGTCTTTAATATGACATTGCGAGTATTTTACAATCATTTTTGATCCCTTCACTGGAGTCACTTTTGCTGGAAACCAGTTTTCAAATTGTTACGAATGCGCTACACAGGCTTGCTTTTTACCTGTATTTTGCTTGTATCGGGACTCTGCCCTTGTCAGTCCAGGGCAACTGGGTCTACTTCTCTTCTTGCTTCATCTCAAGCATCCTCCGGTGCCTTTCCGTCCGATTCGCAATCTTTCATTGCAATGTCATCTGCACCAGAAAGGGACAACATTGACGCAGTTCTTAGGGAGAACTGCACTCAACTACGCGGTTTAGTAGAAAGCCTGACGGCACTAAGAGATAGCTGCCACAACGAGCGAGATGAACACAGCATGCGAGAAACCGCCGCAGTGTCTGAGAGGCCCAGCAATAGTGATCAAGTAGTCGTCGATCAATGTCAACCTGGGCCGAGTAGCCGACGGTCAGAACCGCTCACTTCGCGGACGATTATGAGCGAGCTCAGAGGAATGTTCAGATCTGGAGGTGCCTCGTCTTCCTTAAATCGTCGGACATCTAGGTCTAGGGTATCGTCATCGTCTGGATTTCGGACCTCCAGAAACCGAAGCAGGTAAATGATTCACAATTATAATAATAAAACAATGTCATCATGTTACAGTTATTGTGTAGCCTTTAAGTTTAGTAAAACGGGGTAAATTGCGCATGCATGGGGTTACCGGACCGGGTATAATAATTCGGGAATATTATATTAACTTAAACTTTAAGGTGCACGAGGAAAAGCAGCTATAGTGCATGTCAACCAGTACACAAGCTATACTGGGTCAATCCCGTTATTTATGGTCAGTATCTCCATGAATTGGGAGTCAGCATGTAGTATGCAGCTTTAGCAAGTGTGTTGACACAACTTTACCGTGATTCAGAAGCAGATTTTGAAGACTTAGTATATTTATTTAAACAATTAAAGGCTTTGTCCTGAATTACCCAGTGTGTCTAATTACTCCACTTAATGTTTGTGCCCTAGCTTGCTCATGCATGCAATCATGCACTTTAATTCGCTATGTAGGTTTTTTGTTATTTACATTCTCAGACTGCATGGTTACTGACTAATTCAATGCCGGATGGTGACCAGCTGCAATATGACTGAGTAAGCATGCATGCTCAGTTATTTGCGGCGACCAGATTGTGCTCTTGCTTATTCCTGTTCAGTTTGTTTCTTATTTCCTTTTCTAAATCACTGTTTCATTGCCAGGGGTTTGGATCTGGCTATCACTCCATCACAATTCATATAGCCTATAGCTAACAGAGGTCAATAGGGGAAATTAATATAGCAACTGCTGACTAATTATAGTGCAATTCCCACGCACCCACTCCCATTACCTCCTGCAGTGTTCAGACCACCCACACACTCATGCAAGAGGTGTAAGAAGTCAGATGTATAGTGAAAACCATTATTAAGAGAGGCCATATAAAGTATCCCTCACATTTCAGTAGTCTAAGACTTGCTTTCGATCATGGAAGTCATGACTCTGTATCTGGTTGACATTGGAAATACTATCTAATTCATATAATTAAGTTTTAATCCTTTCCACTTCACATATTAAAATTTAACAGCAGTTGGAGTCATTCAAGTACATGTTTTTTAACCTTTGCGTTAATTGTAAAATGCTGCATGTCTACATTTAATTTAAGTTTTGCTTTTCTTCCTGTAGGTCCAGGTCACCATTGGAAACTGCCAGACAAATAACTCTAAACCTGGTTTGCTTGGCCAACACCTCCACTACTACTGCACCAACATCTAAAGCATCATTAAATGCATCAGGCTTGGGGGATAAAAAGATACACATTAGGGCTACTGCTACTGCTATTGAGCTGCATGAAAAGATTATTCTGGCATTTCCGAAGTTAGATTCCGCAGGAGGGTATGAGCTCATGCGAGTATTGCCGAACAGCAAGAAACTACACCACATAGAAGTACCATGTACTCCGGGCAATCTAAAGGCAGAATTGGGAACAGCACGAATTTTCATTCGTCCACTTCAAAAAAATATCAACATCAGTGCTAGTGATGAGGTTTGTCATTTTGGAAGTTTTATACATATTTAATAAATATATCTGTATGCATGCATGACATTGTATGTATGTATATTGGGAAACTTTGGCGCGGGTTCTAATATGGTGCTTACATGCTTTTGCAGAAGAATACCAATTTGAAATTTAAGTTGTCAATACCACGATAATTCTAGAATCTATATTGTCCACTTACTTACGGGATATTTCATGTTTTAATCTATTAAACAGTGACAAAGTAACCATCTCGCTATGATCGCAGGACAAAAACCCTCCCAAATCATCGAAAATAACAACTTATAGCTGCATTAGATTTTATGTTCAATTCACCAAATTTTAATTTTGTCAATGCCATCTGGAAACCATGCATGCATGTCACAAAATATATAATACTTGCCAAAGTTTCCTACTATACAATATGTTATGTATAAAATATTTAATTTATGTGTCTTATATATGTGCGTGTATTTTGATTTTCTCGAAAGCGGTGATTTTAGTGTCATTCGAAAGCATATTCATAGCCCCCTCCAATGGTTCAGTCAGTAAACACGTGGCAGCTACTATATAAAGTGGCTATGGGCCTTTTTTTACATAGCTACACAATTAACCAGAACATGCATGTTGAGAACGAGTTTACTTCCGGTTTACAGTATATAGGCATATCATACTATGTAAAAAAGGGGGATTCACCATAACAGAATCACTACGTATTTGAATTTCAAAACTACACGACAAATCAACACATTGCTTTCAGGACCTATACTTCTAGAGTATTAGAATGATTTAAAGGTGAAAAAAGAAAACTGAAAACTTTCAACCGTAAATTTTCAACCTGTTGACTGTTTTGGCAAATTGCGCACTTTGTGTAAACAAGGCCTAAGGGCCCATTTCGCAAATACGCTAACATGTGTAAGTGGATCTGAGAAAACAGCCCCCTATACTTCACTTTTATGCGTTTGCGTATTCTTGTATAAATTGATAACCAATAAGGTTTTTCTTGCTGATTTATTTGCTGCCTGTCTCATATCAATAGATGCTTTATTATTTTACACGTTATACCATAAAAGTACTCGACCTCGTGCACTACGGTTTATGTGAAAAACAGCAGACTTCTGGTATCAGAAATGCATTCCGCACACCTTACATGACATCATTAGTGGCACATGATCTCGTTATTTATGTCTTTTGCTCGTTTTGCAAAGGCTTTATGTGATTACAACATATCATTTGAATTACTTAACTGAAGCAAATCTCTAGCTGTCATCTAAATGGCATTCAAGCCCTGCAATTGGCTTCCCTCTCAAACCCTGCAAACTGTACAGCTATAATAATTCGAAAAGTTGAAGCTGTATATATATATATATATATATATATATATATATATATATATATATATATATATATATATATATATATAATATTCAATTGAATTGAATGAATTAGCCACATGCACCATGGCATTAGGGCCAAACGGCCCTAATAGGCATCCAGAATGAACAAAACACACAGCACGTCACCCACAAATGTACATTAATAATAGAATCAAAATAAAGAAATAAATAAAAATCTGAGAAGTAAGCAATTATCAATAATCTATAACTTAATGGGAAAAATTCATTGAAATCGGCTGCTATATATATATATATATATATATATATATATATATATATATATATATATATATATATATATATATATATCAGATTCTATGACTTCATGCTTTCAAGGATTACTCTATGATAAGAAGCACAAATGACTGAATTCAAAAATATTGTATTTTTCACACCAGTTGCATGTTTTGATTCAGTACATGATTTATGTCGACAGAGCTATAGAGGGCTGTTTTCTCAGATCCACTTGCATAATAATATTTAATGTAATACTATACAGCTATAACATAATAAGTCTGTACAAAATTTAATACATATGGGTAAGATGATATAGAAAGTTTCAGTGTCTGGAACCTTAAAATTTATGTAATCTATATGTGACTGCTATATTTCTGCACCTATTAGTTGCTAAATGGTAATTTTATTCAGTATTAATTAACAACCTCACTAGACCAGACCATTGTTTGTCGAAGTCTTCATTAAATTTTGTACTCCTGGACCATGCATGGATCCACTGAATTGTGGATACCCCTAGCTCTAATTTGGACATATTATGCTATATATATATATATATATATATATATATATATATATATATATATATATATACCAAAACCATATATGATTCATTATAGTTTGCCTTAGTACATCTTAAACCCTCAATAATCAGGACAATCCTTTTTGGTCCCAATTAAGGTGTCCAGAATAGAAGGGTTCCATTGTTTCATCTCTATTCAACAAGCCTTTTTGCAGCTACTCCCAAAGTGTCCATTATGTGTAGACTGAGAATTTCTACTATTAATTCAATTATACTTTGTCTGGATTGGAAGTGTTAAGTATTGGATTTCAGTAATGTTCAAGTGATGCAAATAAAATGATCACTTAAATTGACTCACTATAGAAATAGGGCAACGATATCCTGAACCTTGATCCCACGTATACAATAATTGAATCACATGACCAGAAAGACCAATTTGAAAACAGAACGTGAGCTAAAATCAGGTGAAATGTGACTATATATATAGATTGCAATTGATAGTATTGTAACCAAGTGCAGCTATTGATTACTGAAGCCTCTAGGTTGAACATCTGCAGGGAAGCTGAATATGCACTGCAAATCATTGTGTTCTGCAAATGCCATATTGTATAATCTCCCAATAACATGACATTGTGCACGTGGCTATTCGGTTATATAGAATGGGTGTAAGAATTTTTTCTATAATTCGAGCTGTTCAACAAATTAGGAAGCCTTAGAAAAGAACAATCAGACAAATTGAGTTATCAGAATGTTAATTTGAATAATTGGAGCAAGTACAGTATATGCATCATAATGTATTATAATAATATTATATATATTGCAGAGTGACATTGATGCACCTAAGGTGGCATGCTTCAAGTGTGATGAGTTATTTCCAATGAACAGAATGCGCCACCATATTGCAATGTGCCAGTCAAACTGTACTGAAGTTAAAGAAGTCCCGACAACCCAGATGGTCAGTGAGTGCAAAGTGCTTTTAACTGTGACTTCTATGTTTAAGGGCAGATAATACAATTACCCTAACAAGTGTGTACTATTGCTCGACCCCATACATGTTACATAATCAAAATTAACATGCCATTGGTTAGTGATGTGCAACTTTACTTTATTAGACTAAGTTTTGAGCAGGCAGAACCTGGTCCAGTTTGTCAGGCCATGGCCAGGCCAATATTTAGGCAAGCCTTAGAAAAACCTCAGTCAATAGGCTTAGCCAGCATGTGACGTAACCGCGATGACAAAAGGCGTCGCTATACATGTGGATTTGGCATACATATACACCCACATATCATGTAGCCATGATAATAAATGATTATGAAAATCCACTGTAACACATTTTAAATTTGCTGTAAACATGTTAAACTAATTGATTCAGAAAAAGACTTTAATAACATGTAGCCTGGCGAATAATATCATTGTTATTGCTATCATTTACACATTCTCAATCAATGGTGGAATTAATTTATACAACAGGCCACTTGCCTAACTATGACAAAATTCTCAATGGACTCTATGGGGTGCCATGCATGCATACATTTGTGTCAAAATTAAGATGATGTTTGCATTGTCGTGATATAGATATCAGGACATGATATCCATATCAGGATGTGATATGTATGATATCACGTTATATGATATTCATATCATGTAGACATCTTAATTTTGACACAAATGGCACCCCATAGGACTCCTTATTCTTACTTTAGATGTCAGTATGTCCAGAAAGCAGGGACAAACAAAGCCCACTCAGGGAACTTCATGAAGCAGACAGCTTGATGAGAAGGTGTGATGAAGATTCTGAAATAATTAGCCTCATTTCTGACAGTGAGTTGTCTCCAATTCATCAGTCTGCAACCTCCCACAACAGAGTTACTGTGTCGACAGCCACCACCACAACCACCACATCGATTGTAGCCACAGTTACTCAAAGCTCACCACTCCGAGTGCCATCTCCTCCAAGAGCAATCAACTTCACAGACTTTCGGGCAATGTCTTTAACTCCTCCGCATTCAGCGTCTTTGTTGCCGGTGAAGGATATATCTACTAGTGATTGTGTGATACGCAGCTCTGAATCCTCCCTTATTGAGGCTTTTCCTCAATATAGTATTAGACAGCTGCAAATAATAGTCAAGCTTGTAGGAGACACCTACAATGCTGCAGAGTTGTTGGCGGATGGACATCTAACTCAAAAGATTTTAGTGGATCTGTGGAAGAAAAGAATTGCAGATTTATACCCTACCAGTAGCAATGAATTTATACACGTAACAGCAGGGGAGGAATTGCGCAGTGCTCTTGGGTATTATAAGAAGATGCAATATGCCAATTCTTCTAATATGGATAGACTAATGAGCCATCACATTGAAGTAGTCTACAATGATTCTATAGCAATTGACGATGGTGGACTGAAGGCACAGTTTTTTACTAGACTTTGCAATTCCTTCTTGAGCGATGAAAGTCTGGGAATGTTTACTGCAACTGCAGGTGGTCATTTTTTGCCTAGTGGGGAGCAAAGTGCGGTTTTGGGTGGACTTTATGCTATAGTAGGCCGAATGATAGTTCATTCTATCTTATACGACTGCACGGGGTTCCCCTATCTATCTGAGGCAGTTTACGCATACATGACATCTGATTCAATGTCTTTGAGTGAAGCTGTACCATATTTAAAGATAGATGATTTGCCGCTCAATTCTCATTATCATGTGAAAAAGGTGAGGGTTGTTATTAAAATGTTAAATGTCAATTCCATTGAATAGCATTCTCTACTTCCTGCATGCATACACAGATAATAGAAGCGGAAACAGAAGAAGATATTCAAAAGCTGAGAGTAGACGTGGACATAGTGGATGTCTTATGCAGCTGTGACTGCACTCTTCAGCTGACTGTAAGCTATAGTATTATATATTATATAATAATATGCAATAATTGATCATCAACCTACATTTAATCAGATGCAGAAGTTTTAATTAATTCCATTCACTCATTTTTGTCTATATCTTGCCCCCATGCATGCATGCATGCAGCTGAAAAACAAAGAAGCTCTTATCCAAACAGTACTGCTGCATGAGTCTCTGTTAAAAAGAAAGTTGCCTCTTGAGGAAATACGGAAAAGTTTATCATCCCTTGGGCTACTTGAGATCATTACTGCCTTTCCAGCCACCTTTAAGAATTACTTTGTGCCCTGCAAGAACGTTACCATAAAGGAGGAAATTCTTATGAATATACAATTCGAAATGATAAGTGCATCAGGAGACAGTAATGTCCATGAGCTTAATGTGACATGGTTGAAAGAATTCATATCAGGCATGAAGAATGAAGGTATATACTGAACACTATACCTAGTATGTTTTGTATATGTGCCTGCATGTGTGCTTGTGATTGTGCATGTGTCTCTATACCACATATATATCTACATGTATGTGTGTCTGTGTGTATCCATGTGTGTGTGTGTGTGTGTGTGTGTGTGTGTGTGTGTGTGTCTGTGTGTGTGTGTGTCCGTCTGTGTGCATGTGTGTGATTGCATGTATGTGTACACAATCATGTATGTGTGTGTGTGTGTGTGTGTGTGTGCGTGTGTGTGTGTGTGTGTGTGTGTGTTTCCGTCTGTGTGCACAGGGTGTTTATAGCCGCCCGTGGCTTACTTGGATTGTGGGTGTTCCTTGTTCTCTACGTCATCAATTAGCAGCTGTTCTTGATGGGTCATTTAGCGTCTTCCAGATGACGTTTGAAATTCATGAACTAAAAGAATGGGAGGGGATGACGACTTTGGTGACGTTGCGCCTAAGTATATGTGAAGCGTCACGAAAATGGCTGAATTTCCGAGATTGAAAATTCACCAGCTTTGGCGCGGGTCAATTTTTTTCTGGTCATTGTGCTTTCTGCATGCTTTCATAAATCTGTTAAATGTTGAAATTTTTGAAAATCGCTTAGGGAAAGTGTTATAATCAGGTATTTCTTTACTGCATGCACATTCATCAGCAATTTTTGCTTCTCGAAGGGTAGAAAAACAGGTTTTTTGCCTATAACTCCTGTTATGTTGGTTATAACTTGCTCCCCAAGCGATTTTTGTATGGTTCGCTACTTTGTCCTTCTTTTGATGTTAATTTCATGAAAATCCTTGATGATTTTATATACCCAGTGGCAAAGGCAAAGTTCATAGAAAACAGCATCATTTCGTTGTTTTTCTTCCTTTGAAAAAGAATTACAGTTATATTTATAGCTTCGTAGCAGCTAACATAATATGTGTAACTTTACTCTGATATGCAGATTTAACTCCCATCTATTCATATTTAGAAGAAAATGTTGAGTATGTGTGCAATTTCTCAGCGACGGCCATTTTGTGGTTTTTCTCACGGGCGGTTATAAATACCCTGTGTGTGTGTGTGTGTGTGTGTGTGTGTGTGTGTGTGTGTGTGTGTGTGTACATTGTGTGAGAGCACAAAACGTCTATGTGGGTGTTGGAACATCGAAATTAGCTACTGTACTAGTTTTCTTTCCAACATGCAGATGCAGAAACCGAAGCAGGTAAATGATTCACAATTATAATAATAAAACAATGTCATCATGTTACAGTTATTGTGTAGCCTTTAAGTTTAGTAAAACGGGGTAAATTGCGCATGCATGGGGTTACCGGACCGGGTATAATAATTCGGGAATATTATATTAACTTAAACTTTAAGGTGCACGAGGAAAAGCAGCTATAGTGCATGTCAACCAGTACACAAGCTATACTGGGTCAATCCCGTTATTTATGGTCAGTATCTCCATGAATTGGGAGTCAGCATGTAGTATGCAGCTTTAGCAAGTGTGTTGACACAACTTTACCGTGATTCAGAAGCAGATTTTGAAGACTTAGTATATTTATTTAAACAATTAAAGGCTTTGTCCTGAATTACCCAGTGTGTCTAATTACTCCACTTAATGTTTGTGCCCTAGCTTGCTCATGCATGCAATCATGCACTTTAATTCGCTATGTAGGTTTTTTGTTATTTACATTCTCAGACTGCATGGTTACTGACTAATTCAATGCCGGATGGTGACCAGCTGCAATATGACTGAGTAAGCATGCATGCTCAGTTATTTGCGGCGACCAGATTGTGCTCTTGCTTATTCCTGTTCAGTTTGTTTCTTATTTCCTTTTCTAAATCACTGTTTCATTGCCAGGGGTTTGGATCTGGCTATCACTCCATCACAATTCATATAGCCTATAGCTAACAGAGGTCAATAGGGGAAATTAATATAGCAACTGCTGACTAATTATAGTGCAATTCCCACGCACCCACTCCCATTACCTCCTGCAGTGTTCAGACCACCCACACACTCATGCAAGAGGTGTAAGAAGTCAGATGTATAGTGAAAACCATTATTAAGAGAGGCCATATAAAGTATCCCTCACATTTCAGTAGTCTAAGACTTGCTTTCGATCATGGAAGTCATGACTCTGTATCTGGTTGACATTGGAAATACTATCTAATTCATATAATTAAGTTTTAATCCTTTCCACTTCACATATTAAAATTTAACAGCAGTTGGAGTCATTCAAGTACATGTTTTTTGACCTTTGCGTTAATTGTAAAATGCTGCATGTCTACATTTAATTTAAGTTTTGCTTTTCTTCCTGTAGGTCCAGGTCACCATTGGAAACTGCCAGACAAATAACTCTAAACCTGGTTTGCTTGGCCAACACCTCCACTACTACTGCACCAACATCTAAAGCATCATTAAATGCATCAGGCTTGGGGGATAAAAAGATACACATTAGGGCTACTGCTACTGCTATTGAGCTGCATGAAAAGATTATTCTGGCATTTCCGAAGTTAGATTCCGCAGGAGGGTATGAGCTCATGCGAGTATTGCCGAACAGCAAGAAACTACACCACATAGAAGTACCATGTACTCCGGGCAATCTAAAGGCAGAATTGGGAACAGCACGAATTTTCATTCGTCCACTTCAAAAAAATATCAACATCAGTGCTAGTGATGAGGTTTGTCATTTTGGAAGTTTTATACATATTTAATAAATATATCTGTATGCATGCATGACATTGTATGTATGTATATTGGGAAACTTTGGCGCGGGTTCTAATATGGTGCTTACATGCTTTTGCAGAAGAATACCAATTTGAAATTTAAGTTGTCAATACCACGATAATTCTAGAATCTATATTGTCCACTTACTTACGGGATATTTCATGTTTTAATCTATTAAACAGTGACAAAGTAACCATCTCGCTATGATCGCAGGACAAAAACCCTCCCAAATCATCGAAAATAACAACTTATAGCTGCATTAGATTTTATGTTCAATTCACCAAATTTTAATTTTGTCAATGCCATCTGGAAACCATGCATGCATGTCACAAAATATATAATACTTGCCAAAGTTTCCTACTATACAATATGTTATGTATAAAATATTTAATTTATGTGTCTTATATATGTGCGTGTATTTTGATTTTCTCGAAAGCGGTGATTTTAGTGTCATTCGAAAGCATATTCATAGCCCCCTCCAATGGTTCAGTCAGTAAACACGTGGCAGCTACTATATAAAGTGGCTATGGGCCTTTTTTTACATAGCTACACAATTAACCAGAACATGCATGTTGAGAACGAGTTTACTTCCGGTTTACAGTATATAGGCATATCATACTATGTAAAAAAGGGGGATTCACCATAACAGAATCACTACGTATTTGAATTTCAAAACTACACGACAAATCAACACATTGCTTTCAGGACCTATACTTCTAGAGTATTAGAATGATTTAAAGGTGAAAAAAAAAAACTGAAAACTTTCAACCGTAAATTTTCAACCTGTTGACTGTTTTGGCAAATTGCGCACTTTGTGTAAACAAGGCCTAAGGGCCCATTTCGCAAATACGCTAACATGTGTAAGTGGATCTGAGAAAACAGCCCCCTATACTTCACTTTTATGCGTTTGCGTATTCTTGTATAAATTGATAACCAATAAGGTTTTTCTTGCTGATTTATTTGCTGCCTGTCTCATATCAATAGATGCTTTATTATTTTACACGTTATACCATAAAAGTACTCGACCTCGTGCACTACGGTTTATGTGAAAAACAGCAGACTTCTGGTATCAGAAATGCATTCCGCACACCTTACATGACATCATTAGTGGCACATGATCTCGTTATTTATGTCTTTTGCTCGTTTTGCAAAGGCTTTATGTGATTACAACATATCATTTGAATTACTTAACTGAAGCAAATCTCTAGCTGTCATCTAAATGGCATTCAAGCCCTGCAATTGGCTTCCCTCTCAAACCCTGCAAACTGTACAGCTATAATAATTCGAAAAGTTGAAGCTGTATATATATATATATATATATATATATATATATATATATATATATATATATATATATATATATATATATATATAATATTCAATTGAATTGAATGAATTAGCCACATGCACCATGGCATTAGGGCCAAACGGCCCTAATAGGCATCCAGAATGAACAAAACACACAGCACGTCACCCACAAATGTACATTAATAATAGAATCAAAATAAAGAAATAAATAAAAATCTGAGAAGTAAGCAATTATCAATAATCTATAACTTAATGGGAAAAATTCATTGAAATCGGCTGCTATATATATATATATATATATATATATATATATATATATATATATATATATATATATATATATATATATCAGATTCTATGACTTCATGCTTTCAAGGATTACTCTATGATAAGAAGCACAAATGACTGAATTCAAAAATATTGTATTTTTCACACCAGTTGCATGTTTTGATTCAGTACATGATTTATGTCGACAGAGCTATAGAGGGCTGTTTTCTCAGATCCACTTGCATAATAATATTTAATGTAATACTATACAGCTATAACATAATAAGTCTGTACAAAATTTAATACATATGGGTAAGATGATATAGAAAGTTTCAGTGTCTGGAACCTTAAAATTTATGTAATCTATATGTGACTGCTATATTTCTGCACCTATTAGTTGCTAAATGGTAATTTTATTCAGTATTAATTAACAACCTCACTAGACCAGACCATTGTTTGTCGAAGTCTTCATTAAATTTTGTACTCCTGGACCATGCATGGATCCACTGAATTGTGGATACCCCTAGCTCTAATTTGGACATATTATGCTATATATATATATATATATATATATATATATATATATATATATATATACCAAAACCATATATGATTCATTATAGTTTGCCTTAGTACATCTTAAACCCTCAATAATCAGGACAATCCTTTTTGGTCCCAATTAAGGTGTCCAGAATAGAAGGGTTCCATTGTTTCATCTCTATTCAACAAGCCTTTTTGCAGCTACTCCCAAAGTGTCCATTATGTGTAGACTGAGAATTTCTACTATTAATTCAATTATACTTTGTCTGGATTGGAAGTGTTAAGTATTGGATTTCAGTAATGTTCAAGTGATGCAAATAAAATGATCACTTAAATTGACTCACTATAGAAATAGGGCAACGATATCCTGAACCTTGATCCCACGTATACAATAATTGAATCACATGACCAGAAAGACCAATTTGAAAACAGAACGTGAGCTAAAATCAGGTGAAATGTGACTATATATATAGATTGCAATTGATAGTATTGTAACCAAGTGCAGCTATTGATTACTGAAGCCTCTAGGTTGAACATCTGCAGGGAAGCTGAATATGCACTGCAAATCATTGTGTTCTGCAAATGCCATATTGTATAATCTCCCAATAACATGACATTGTGCACGTGGCTATTCGGTTATATAGAATGGGTGTAAGAATTTTTTCTATAATTCGAGCTGTTCAACAAATTAGGAAGCCTTAGAAAAGAACAATCAGACAAATTGAGTTATCAGAATGTTAATTTGAATAATTGGAGCAAGTACAGTATATGCATCATAATGTATTATAATAATATTATATATATTGCAGAGTGACATTGATGCACCTAAGGTGGCATGCTTCAAGTGTGATGAGTTATTTCCAATGAACAGAATGCGCCACCATATTGCAATGTGCCAGTCAAACTGTACTGAAGTTAAAGAAGTCCCGACAACCCAGATGGTCAGTGAGTGCAAAGTGCTTTTAACTGTGACTTCTATGTTTAAGGGCAGATAATACAATTACCCTAACAAGTGTGTACTATTGCTCGACCCCATACATGTTACATAATCAAAATTAACATGCCATTGGTTAGTGATGTGCAACTTTACTTTATTAGACTAAGTTTTGAGCAGGCAGAACCTGGTCCAGTTTGTCAGGCCATGGCCAGGCCAATATTTAGGCAAGCCTTAGAAAAACCTCAGTCAATAGGCTTAGCCAGCATGTGACGTAACCGCGATGACAAAAGGCGTCGCTATACATGTGGATTTGGCATACATATACACCCACATATCATGTAGCCATGATAATAAATGATTATGAAAATCCACTGTAACACATTTTAAATTTGCTGTAAACATGTTAAACTAATTGATTCAGAAAAAGACTTTAATAACATGTAGCCTGGCGAATAATATCATTGTTATTGCTATCATTTACACATTCTCAATCAATGGTGGAATTAATTTATACAACAGGCCACTTGCCTAACTATGACAAAATTCTCAATGGACTCTATGGGGTGCCATGCATGCATACATTTGTGTCAAAATTAAGATGATGTTTGCATTGTCGTGATATAGATATCAGGACATGATATCCATATCAGGATGTGATATGTATGATATCACGTTATATGATATTCATATCATGTAGACATCTTAATTTTGACACAAATGGCACCCCATAGGACTCCTTATTCTTACTTTAGATGTCAGTATGTCCAGAAAGCAGGGACAAACAAAGCCCACTCAGGGAACTTCATGAAGCAGACAGCTTGATGAGAAGGTGTGATGAAGATTCTGAAATAATTAGCCTCATTTCTGACAGTGAGTTGTCTCCAATTCATCAGTCTGCAACCTCCCACAACAGAGTTACTGTGTCGACAGCCACCACCACAACCACCACATCGATTGTAGCCACAGTTACTCAAAGCTCACCACTCCGAGTGCCATCTCCTCCAAGAGCAATCAACTTCACAGACTTTCGGGCAATGTCTTTAACTCCTCCGCATTCAGCGTCTTTGTTGCCGGTGAAGGATATATCTACTAGTGATTGTGTGATACGCAGCTCTGAATCCTCCCTTATTGAGGCTTTTCCTCAATATAGTATTAGACAGCTGCAAATAATAGTCAAGCTTGTAGGAGACACCTACAATGCTGCAGAGTTGTTGGCGGATGGACATCTAACTCAAAAGATTTTAGTGGATCTGTGGAAGAAAAGAATTGCAGATTTATACCCTACCAGTAGCAATGAATTTATACACGTAACAGCAGGGGAGGAATTGCGCAGTGCTCTTGGGTATTATAAGAAGATGCAATATGCCAATTCTTCTAATATGGATAGACTAATGAGCCATCACATTGAAGTAGTCTACAATGATTCTATAGCAATTGACGATGGTGGACTGAAGGCACAGTTTTTTACTAGACTTTGCAATTCCTTCTTGAGCGATGAAAGTCTGGGAATGTTTACTGCAACTGCAGGTGGTCATTTTTTGCCTAGTGGGGAGCAAAGTGCGGTTTTGGGTGGACTTTATGCTATAGTAGGCCGAATGATAGTTCATTCTATCTTATACGACTGCACGGGGTTCCCCTATCTATCTGAGGCAGTTTACGCATACATGACATCTGATTCAATGTCTTTGAGTGAAGCTGTACCATATTTAAAGATAGATGATTTGCCGCTCAATTCTCATTATCATGTGAAAAAGGTGAGGGTTGTTATTAAAATGTTAAATGTCAATTCCATTGAATAGCATTCTCTACTTCCTGCATGCATACACAGATAATAGAAGCGGAAACAGAAGAAGATATTCAAAAGCTGAGAGTAGACGTGGACATAGTGGATGTCTTATGCAGCTGTGACTGCACTCTTCAGCTGACTGTAAGCTATAGTATTATATATTATATAATAATATGCAATAATTGATCATCAACCTACATTTAATCAGATGCAGAAGTTTTAATTAATTCCATTCACTCATTTTTGTCTATATCTTGCCCCCATGCATGCATGCATGCAGCTGAAAAACAAAGAAGCTCTTATCCAAACAGTACTGCTGCATGAGTCTCTGTTAAAAAGAAAGTTGCCTCTTGAGGAAATACGGAAAGGTTTATCATCCCTTGGGCTACTTGAGATCATTACTGCCTTTCCAGCCACCTTTAAGAATTACTTTGTGCCCTGCAAGAACGTTACCATAAAGGAGGAAATTCTTATGAATATACAATTCGAAATGATAAGTGCATCAGGAGACAGTAATGTCCATGAGCTTAATGTGACATGGTTGAAAGAATTCATATCAGGCATGAAGAATGAAGGTATATACTGAACACTATACCTAGTATGTTTTGTATATGTGCCTGCATGTGTGCTTGTGATTGTGCATGTGTCTCTATACCACATATATATCTACATGTATGTGTGTCTGTGTGTATCCATGTGTGTGTGTGTGTGTGTGTGTGTGTGTGTGTGTGTGTCTGTGTGTGTGTGTGTCCGTCTGTGTGCATGTGTGTGATTGCATGTATGTGTACACAATCATGTATGTGTGTGTGTGTGTGTGTGTGTGTGTGCGTGTGTGTGTGTGTGTGTGTGTGTGTTTCCGTCTGTGTGCACAGGGTGTTTATAGCCGCCCGTGGCTTACTTGGATTGTGGGTGTTCCTTGTTCTCTACGTCATCAATTAGCAGCTGTTCTTGATGGGTCATTTAGCGTCTTCCAGATGACGTTTGAAATTCATGAACTAAAAGAATGGGAGGGGATGACGACTTTGGTGACGTTGCGCCTAAGTATATGTGAAGCGTCACGAAAATGGCTGAATTTCCGAGATTGAAAATTCACCAGCTTTGGCGCGGGTCAATTTTTTTCTGGTCATTGTGCTTTCTGCATGCTTTCATAAATCTGTTAAATGTTGAAATTTTTGAAAATCGCTTAGGGAAAGTGTTATAATCAGGTATTTCTTTACTGCATGCACATTCATCAGCAATTTTTGCTTCTCGAAGGGTAGAAAAACAGGTTTTTTGCCTATAACTCCTGTTATGTTGGTTATAACTTGCTCCCCAAGCGATTTTTGTATGGTTCGCTACTTTGTCCTTCTTTTGATGTTAATTTCATGAAAATCCTTGATGATTTTATATACCCAGTGGCAAAGGCAAAGTTCATAGAAAACAGCATCATTTCGTTGTTTTTCTTCCTTTGAAAAAGAATTACAGTTATATTTATAGCTTCGTAGCAGCTAACATAATAT